>JABSTQ010009711.1:0-252500 GCA_013358835.2 Ixodes persulcatus
TTGGCTTTTCTCACACAGTTTCAGAAGACGCTGGTACGTCATTTTTATGAGGAATGTTTGGAAATAGAGCTGCCAAAGATTTCCGCGTAATTTTCACGTACATAGCCGCAAATCAAAATGGCAACTCTCCCAGTCAATGTTGGAAAACGGCAGTACATTATTTTCACGAGGGAAGATTTGAAAATGATTCAATTGTCATTTTCACGTCTATACTCGCAACTTAAAAACGTGGTGCCTCTTTATTTTTTGACAACTTTTCCCACATAATTTCATAACATGATTGTACGTTATTTTGACTAGAAATGTTTGTAAATACAGCTGCCAAGACTTTCCTCGGAAATTTCCTGACTCATTTTTAAGAGTGAATCTCCCGATAATGGCACCTCTGCATTATCATCAATTAAGTGTTGTCAACGGGGTTTCTTAACATTTCACGAGAATGGAGCCATGTTTCATAAAATTTCACAAGTTGGAACCCAGCCGTTCAAAGAAACAGCTTTGAAAAGTCAGCTTTTTAAATGCAGGCGCCGATTTTTCTGGCTAATTTTAGACCGTTCTTTCCATTCAGAACGCCCGACATACACGGCGTCCCAGATAACTTGCACCATACTTAAAAACACCGGAGCGCTCTGAAGGAGTGAAATCAACTGTCATTAGCAAGCGTCTTGCGAAAGCGCACAGATTGTTTTAGTGCGCCTGGTTATCTAAATAACTAAGATTAATCAGCTAACCTTTCAAATATTCTTTTAAGGGCCAAGATGTCAATTGTAAAGTGGCAGGGCGCATTGAGAAACACCCAATTAAAGTGTTTGCAACATAATACGCTTTCGTTCTTTTTTCCGGCCTTCAAAGAACGTACATTCGCGGCGCGCCCGCGCGCCGTGATTGGGGAACCGAGTTGTCACGCGGTATTTTTTGTAATTCGCGGGCGTTTTTTGAAGGCTAGGAAAAAGGAGCATTCAAAGTGCACCTTGTTGAAAATAGTTTAATGGGGTGTTTCTTAATGCGCTCTACAACTTTCCAATGCACACCTCGGCTTTTAAACGAAGATTTCAAAAGTTAGCTTGTTAGTCTTAATGAAATTACTAGGCGCACTAAACAATTGCGTGCACTTTCGCAAGAGACTTGCTAACAGCGTATAGTTGGTTTCTCTCCCGCAGAACGCCCCGGTTCCTTTTTAAAGTATGGTGCAAGTTATCTGGGACACGCCGTATATATGTACTAGTAGTGTACATTTAGTGCACAAAAAGCATACGTGTAGTGTACTAAATGTAAACTTATATTATGCTAGATGTACACTCGAGGTGCACTTATGGTATACTACATATGCACTTGTGCTGTACTAAAAGTATACTATTTTGTTTCATAAAAGTGTGAAACTAGTACGATTTCAGTACATACCCTAAGATCACTATTAGTATACTTTCAGTATACTGATTTCGAACGACTTTTCGCTAAGGGAACTCCTCTATGCCGCACTGCCGCAAGTGGTCCTTCACGGTGCGCGCAGTGTGGATGGGCGCGAGATCTTGCTGAAAAAGGAAGTTCCCGTCGGGGAAGAGACCACTCCGAACGAAGGGTATAAGGACGGTGTCCACCACGTCGCAATAAATGGTCGATGTCAGCCTCCCGACTATGCGGTGCAGAGGACCGAGGCCATGTTTTGAGATGGCACCCCAAACGTTCACGGACGTCCTGCCGCTAGAAGAAACGCGCTGCACGTAGGCAGGATCGTTCCTACAGGAGCGCATCAACCCTAGTTGAGCGGTGTGATTTTTCAGCCAAGCTATCGAACTGTATACACAAAAATTACGCAGGTAAAGAGGAGAAAGGAACAAAGACTGTCACGACTACCCATATGAGCCAACAATAATATAAAAACAAATAAACAACGTAATTAGCTTTAACTAACAATGGATACATTGCGAATAACATAACAGGAAATTTAACTGTTAAGGGACCCCAGCCCTTTATCAAACGGAATTGCAGTAAATCACGAGTGTGTAGCGAGAACGTAAACGAACGACGAAATATTTCCGCAACGAAAACAATTATCAAGATCTACGTAGAACAGCTAACATACTAAGCAGGCCTTACCGTGCGCCGCGCGGTCGCCACACACGCACGCGTTCGTCTTGCCTGGTGGAGAACATCGATTCGTCTGAAAAGACGACCCGGCCCCAGTCATCCGCCGTCCACGACGCATGGCCCATCGCAAAGCGGAGCCTCGCTTCCTTGTTTGAAGGAGATAGCAGGGGCTTCTGCGCTGCCATGGCGCTATGCAGGCCGGCGCTTGCCAACCTCCGACCAATTGTCACGTCCGAAACGTCCAATTCCAGCTCCTCTCGGATTTCTCTGGCCGAAAGAAAGGGGTCCTCGACTACAGCGGCAATAATGTAACGGTCCTCATCCTCGGTCGTCGCTCTTGGGGGAGTCGCTCGAGGTGCGTCGTGGATCCGGCCTTCATAACGGAAAGCTTGAACGATCCTATTAACCGTCTTTAGAGGCCTATTTACAAGGGCCGCGAAGGCCCGCTGCGAGTGCCCTTTCTGGGAGAGCTCGATGATCAATCGCCTGTCCGCCTCTGGAACTCTGGCCATAACGAGGTGCAGCAATCGTTCTGACAGCAATGCAAAGGCGCCTAAATTTATCAAGCACACCGCATGCGGGGGAGGGGGCCTCGAATATTCTTTTAATAAAATATAAGAAACAAAAAAGGTATGATACTGTATCATGCATCAAAATATTCGCATGCTTATCGCATGCCCGTGGGCTGATAAGTTTATCTACACGCATTTTAACCCCTGCGCTTCCATGCGACATGCTTCGCGTAGAAGACGACGCCCGTAGGCAGACGACGCGCGAGCGCTCCGATGACGCGATGCGCGCGATGAGAACATATTCCCTCAGCAGGCGCGATGCGCATGCGCTGGAACTTGCGCGCCGGACCGTTAGGCTGCTCTGATAGTACCCGCTGCCACGCGCTCCCGGCGTTCACGCTAACTGTGATCAAGATAGTACGCCAGCTAGCCCGCCTTCAGATCCAGGCCCAACAACATCTCGACCCCGGCCGGTACAACTTTCGTCGTCGCGACTTCGACTCCGAGATCCGAGACAGGGTGTGGGTGTAGACGCCCATTCGCCGCCGTGGCCTCGGCGAGAAACTATTAAAACTGTACTTCGGACCATACAAGGTTATTTGCCACCAGGGGGCTTGAACTACGATGTACTCCCCGGCGAAAACCGATCACCAGGACGCCGCCAACCGCGATCCGAAGTGGTGCACGTCGTTCGTTTCAGCGGGACTATGATGGATAAGACTGAGGACTCTTTATGGTTCAGACGACCCCGTTGTTTACTGGGTACGGTCATTTGACTTAACTTGGCGTTTTTTCATTTAAAATGGCATCGGGACAATGTGCTTCTTTAAAGGAGGCAGTAATGTTGCGTGCATGGTCGAGAGAGAAGGCACGTGGCTCTCATGCAGACATCCGAGGGTCGGTGCTCGGTGGCGGACATTACTTTTATTATTTCGTCCGACTCCCTACTCCTATAAGATTCGTGTTTATTCGTATACCAAATATAGGATGCTCGAACATTCTAGGCCGAATGTTCGAGATACCGAGTGTAGCAGATGAGGGGCCCAGCATGGTCTTGCAGAGGCAGTGTCGCTCTCACCAGCTGTCACGCCGGCACCTCCACGCTCGCTCCTGATTTCTCGACGCTCGTTCTTTCTTTTGTTCCTGGCAGAAGTTCGCCGATTTTCAGTTTTTGTTTGGTCTATTCATCTACATTCGTTACAATGTGCATGAAGCAAACATGCTTCGAATACGCTTGAGGCGCGCCCTCAGATAATTTCGTTATCATATCTGTAGCGAACACCCTGCCTTTTGTTGGATGTTTGAGGAGTGTGAGTGCGGCTCAGGTGACAGTGCTGTGGAAGCTACGTGCTCGTTGGCCCAGTCACTCGTCTGCCTTTTGCCACACAATCCTTCTACCGCTTATACCCATGCGCAGGAAGCGGGGTCAGGTGATTAAAGGAAGGCGGTTGGTTGATCCGGCGGGCGCGTAGCGTCCACCGCGCTCGCGACTGAGGAGTGAAAAAAGTATAGTGTGGCATCTGGCTCTGGTCACTATAGACCCCTTTCGAAATACTGTCCTCTGTTGCAGCTGTGGAATCCCTGTACAATGGCGGTATAAAACCGCAACGTCACGGCACACTTTATGTCTTTGGTGTGGAGCAGAAGAAGAAACACAGCCACAAAAAAAGGTGATGAGCGCAGTGACGCTGCACTTTCGACGCTGTTTGATTGGCTCGTCGGCTCCTAGCATCGACCGCGCTTCGACGTTCGCTATCTTATGGAATAACTTGCACGTTCCACGATGTCAGTTGTTCCGCCATTCTGCAGGGGTTCTGACCTTCTAATACTTGGCACGCGAATTTCGAAAGGGGTCTATAGCCCTTTCCAGTGCTTGTCACCCAGGTGACAAAAATCAGAGTCAACGGGCTATCGACGCGTGCTCGGCGTTTGCAATTTAGCAAAAGTAGCCGCGCATACCCCAAAAAGCTACCTTGTTTCCAGTAGACATCGATGGCGGCAGTCGAAAAGTCGTTATTGAAATGGATTACATACTCCGCTTCGCTTTACGTAAAACCGCAGCCGGCGCTGCGATCAGATGGAACAGAACAAGCAGCACCAAAAAAAACGTCGTCACGGCGCTCGGTGTCTTTGTGAGTTTGCAATCATGGGCCAAACCAGTCACGCGGAGAAGGATCGCTACGCATTCATTTGCGTGATTGGTTGATTCGGTAACAGCAAACACACAAAGACGACGAGCGCTGTCACGATGTACTTTTTGCGCTGCTAGATTGGCTGCATTAGACCGTATACCGTCGGCTGCGGTCTGACCTATAAGAGAGTTTTAGGAACCGTTTTTCCACATCCGATCTGGTACAATGGGCGGCAGTTCCAAACTGAGCTAATCTAATAACATTGCGGCAAACTCAGCTACGCCATAATTCAACATGGCAACCTCCATGCTGAACCAAAAAAAAAAAAACGGTCAACAGACCGTTTTTTTGTGGCGGCCTCCGAGTTAAAGTTTTGACGTAGCTGGGTTGAGGCAAAATAGCAAATCAATATTTTTTTTTGCCAATTTGGAGGCGCTGGAGTTTAATTTTGTGCCGATAGTTCTATTTTTTTCTTGGATGTACTTTTTTATTGCCGTTTTGCTTAAACTATTCACTTTAGTTTTTGTCGCGTAACGTAACTAGGCCATGTTTCAACATAACAACCGTCAGACGAAAACTGTCTATATGCCGACGTCGAACTCTTCTTTTCTGCAGGTCCAAAGATGTTGGGTTCTTTCGAGCCTAAATTTAAAAGGAAGCGAAGCAGTCACAAAAGAAATTAAGAGATAAGGAAAGATATCTACGCGGTCTCCACTTGATAGCATGCGAAGACAAACGCAAGACAGTTGCGGAAGTGGCAGTGAAGCAGGGAATATAGAGACGGAGTGACGAGGCCAAGCAAAAATGGAAATCGTCAAACGTACTTTTGAACGTCTTACGACCGCCTTTCGCAAATTCTGGTTTCAGTCACCAGGAGGTGCCAATATTTGCCGTGGCCACGAACAAGCTGTGGAATGTATTTTTACAACAACGTGCCCTCTGCACGTGGAGGGAATGTCACCAAAAGAGCCGGCACTCTTTATGGTGTCAGGTTTGGTAAAGTTGCCCGTCCTCCTTTTATATCGTAACCCCGCGGATCGAGATGACGTCATTGTGGAGTGCAATCTTTAAAATGACATCGCTTGTACGAAACACTTGATATCGTTCTTCAGTTTTGTTATCATACCTCTTGACCTATGAGACGTCAGATACAGTAATACCTTGATCTATTGACCACGCGATTGTAAAAAAAAAATTGTGCAACCTGCGAAAGTGTTTTCATTGGTCATTTCTGCGAAAGCGACGGCATCAAGTGTCTAAACGAGAAAGGTGTCTACATGTTTGCTCCCCGACCTGCAAGAGTGGATCAAAATTTTAGTGCGCCTTGCGGACTAAACAATAGGTTGTTTAATTAGGTTGAAAAACATCTTGCCACAATTGCCAGTTGCCTCGGACAGGAACCTTTTTGTATGAAGTTATAAGAAGGTATATTGATTGTTTGGCCGATATATCGAATTTGTAGCCTAAACTATTTTCAATCCCCGTAGCTCACCAGATTTTAAAATGATTGAATAAGAATGTATTTATCGTTTTATTTTGTACTGATTGCACAGCTGCGACTGCCGTTGGTTTATCCGTCCCTGAAAGCGGTAACCTCACTCCTGCGTTAAATCCATAGCTATCGTTCGTTTCATTTGTTAACCGCTATCTTTTCTTTATTAAGCTTGTGTTTGCGATTGAAATTAAACTAACCTTCATCTCCTTCTCCGACCAGGGATGAGGGGCTGGTGTTTTTATGACCTGGTTGTTTCCGTCAGAAGTCGTCCATATTTTGCATTTAGACACACCCCATTCATACGGAACAGACTTTAGTTCGACTAGGTTAGTGGGGTAGCCTTTAAACAAAGCTAGATTTTGTTTTATGTGGATTTTAGTAAAATAAATTCGTCTAGTACACCCATCTAAGAAGACTATACACATAAAAAAATAAACGCCGTTTCCTCTTTCCGTTTTATAATAATTGCCAGACGTTCTTTGTGCAATTCCATCGGCCAGTTGAAACGATTACATCCCTCTTGGGATCGACAAATAAGGAAAACCGTTTATTGAAAAGAACTTCCACACTCAGCCTGCTACTATTACTCATAGGACAGACTACAAAATTGGAAGAGTGAAAGCATGACACTACTTCGTCATTTCCTTAGTAAACGAGCCTGCGCCTTCCAGAGGCGGAAAGCCGCAAAGCGAAACAGCCTCGAATTGCCCTCACGCCCCTACCAGTATCGAAGCAGCTGTTCCCTCCCCCCTTGTCATCATCCCTCCGAAGCGGGGGAAAAAAAAAGACACAAACCCGGCAACAATGTGACGCTTTCCGGGTAGGGGATAAACGCTTTCTTCCCCCAGACGCAAAAATGTTTCCAGTCCGCAAACAAGTTTGCCCCTTTTTCTCCCCTCCAGGCAGCGTCCCCCCTCGGCGCGATCGGGGACAAAGCGGCCGCGCCGAGGCGCCATTCACGCGGGGGCGCCACTTGCCGGTAATTCTGACGCGACGAGAGATTTATAGGCGCGGTCGGAATCTAATATACTCACCGTCCCCGATGGAGAGCGGTCAGAGATACTGAAGCCCCATCGTCGTCTGCCACGGTGTTCCCTTTTCCTCCTTCCATTCGGTGTCCCTTGCAGCTGAACGTTGGTCGTCGAGCCGCTCCCTCTGTAAGAGTCTTGGGAGTGATGCGTTACAAGAAACGTCGTTACTGGTCATTCGTTGAGTCACGGTCACGTTGGTCATAAACCATACAGAGAACACGAAGTTTCTCCGCAGACATCATGACAGATTCATCTGTGCACACGCCTCTCGCATTTTCGAATCAGACTTGGGAAGGAATCCGTTACTTTTTTAAGTAATTTTGTAATTGCCATGTTATTTTTTCGCGACAGTAATTTGTTATCTAATTTGGTTACCGAATGGTTGTAACGAATTATTTTAATTACTCGTTACATAAAAAATAAAAAAGTGAACATAATACAGAAACAGGTGCAATACGAGTGTTTGACCACCCGCTTGATCAGAGTTAAAAAAGCGAGCGCTCTCGGCCATGCACTTTTTGGTACTGCATCGTGGGTTTCCCCTTTGGGGAGTAACCCGTAGAAACACAGTAGGATCCTTGGGTCCGCAAAATGACGTGTTTGTTTGACGAATACGCCACACCCTTGCCCGAGGGCCAAAAAAGTCAGAGATAACGGCGCTGTCTCCATTGACAGTATCAGAACTTGGGGTCCGCGCTGCCACTCTAGATAGTAACACTGGAAGGGGGAGGGTCACAACAGGAAGGCAGGGCTTGTCGAGCAGAGCCTGCCCCACTGAGAGGCGCGCCTAGGTTGCATTTTTTGACGATGCAAGTTGTAGTCATAGATACACACAAACAAATACCACAACGCAAAAAAAAAAAAAATGTTCCTACGCGCGCGCGCGCCTTTTTATTTTTGTAATCCTTATCTCCCCTTCTCACATTATTGCTTCTTTTTATTTGTGGCGTCAGTACTATGAAATTTAGAAGCTTGGTAAGCGATATTTACATAATATTTAATAACGGCTTTAGTAAAACATGCTATTTTAATTCAATTTCAAACGCACTACGGCCCTTCTTTTCGATATACCGAAAATCGGAGTCCGGAGTGATGTCGCCTCTTGGCTTTTTATTCTCCCTCAGAGAACATGGCGGCGGTCGACGCATGTAGCACTGAGGATGATCGGTGAGTCGAGAAATCGGACGAAGTTATCTTTTTGGGGTTCCCGACGACATCTCAGACTTAGAGAAGGATTTCGTCAGCGGTCAAAACAACTGGGTTTGGCGTCTGTGTACCGAGTTTCGGTTGTGACTCTGCCGGGGCAGCCTTTCACGCAGAACCGCCGCGACGTGGCCCCTCACGTCGCTCAGAAAAGCCTCACACCGTTTAAAAAATTTTAGATCACTGAAAGGGTCCTAAAAGGACTTCAAACTCGAAAGTGAAACGTCGTCCGCTCACTGCGATAGGCGGCAGGCATGGAGAAGAGCGTGACCGCGAGACGCGGCCGGAGACGACACTTTGGGGGTCTGGACGGTTCGGAGGCGTGAGATAAATTCAAGTTGCAGAGCGACTCAATCTTTGACGTCACTGCACTGGCGCGGGTCGCGTGGGAACTTCAAATTCGGCTTTGGGGGATTGCTTTTTTACTTCACAAATACTAACTTCCCAAGTTTCGAATTTTGTGGATAATGTCGAGGCATCGTTTTTAATCGTTTCGAAAAAAAAAGAGATTCTGATCTGTCAGTGCCCCTAAAATGCAAGTTGTTTGCAGTCAATCATTCTCAAGAGCATGTTGTTTCTCTGTGTTTTTTTATATATCCGTAGTTTCCACTCCTGAAATGACCTCATATGAGGTCGCAGTGTGTATAAATAAATAAATAAATAAATAAATAAATAAATGATATCGGCCTCTCATACACTTGAAACGTGACACGCTATTTGTGTACGACAAATTTGGCTTCGGAACGTAACGTTCTAGTGGCTCCTGAAATATTTCAAATGCCCCTCAAGTGTCCATAGACATTCCAGCGTTTATTTGTAAGAAAAATGCGCGGATGTTTCTTGTGTATGTTAATTTTTAAAATATTGCTTTATTTCGGTGATTTTCAGACGGACGTTAAAAAGAATTATTATCGGCGAATACATTTCATATAAAAAAAAACAAAAAAAAACTGAAATTTGAAGTCTGAGGAGGGGAGGGGGGGGTTCCTACAAAAACACTTCTAGCTAGGACAATATATCAGAAATTGGTGTCCTTTGGTTTTAACCCATTTCGTATCTTTGGCACCCGCGGTTGTTTACCGGTGTTTTTCGGTTGAAACCCATTTTTGTTACAACGGCGAACGTTTATCGATGTTTTCCAGTTAAAACCGAGAAGAGAACGGCCTGGTTATAACCTATAACGAAGTGGCCTTCTCCAAGATATCGAAGGTTGGAACTGTAAAAACAGAAACGGATGCGGTTCAAAACGTCAAATTCGGACGATATAAGTTGCCTTTCACGCTCATCGCGCCGTTTAGAATAGAAGATAATAGAAGAGAATATATAAGAATGCAATATTTTTGTACCTAAAGGACGAGCGTGTTGTTAATGTATTGTAGTTAAAAATACTAAATATGAGGAAGGGACAAAGTCACGGACTATGGAAGTTGTCGTTTGTCGTTGTTGTCCAGTCCCTTTGTCCCTTGCTCATATGCAACATATTTATTTGTAAAGATATAGATTTTAAATATGCAGTACCAAGTTAGCTCATGCCTCATGGCGTTGTGTGCCTGGCTCGGCAGGTGGTGAAAAGAGAACATTATCTCTACTGAAAACTACCTACATAAAACAAAATTAACAATTCATAGAGCGACACTGTAAATCAATCAGGACAGATTAAAACACAACAGTAACAACAACAATAAATACAAGGTGTTTAGTGAGGAATAAAATCAAAACAAAACAAAATTATGGGAAAAAGTTTTCACTGTTCTAAGTTTCATTGCGCATTGTTAAGTTTTTGTTTTACGTGATACAAAAGTGTTTGACAGGTCGTTGAAAATATCAGGTACATAACATACCCGCGTACGTTTACCATATTTTGTCCTAACACGAGGCATAATCAAGTCGAAGTGAAGGTGTAAGTGGACGTTTTGAAACTGTTATTTCAGAGGTGTCGTAACATGACGGTTTTTGACAAGGCGTCATTTCGACAGATCAGTAAATAGCATAAAAGTTTACCTCTCTGGAAATCAAAATTTTCAGAGGTCGTCTAGAACAGCCGAGCAGCAATACTAAATCGCAATTTTTCTCACTTCAAACCTCCTTACTTCTGCATACAATAAAAAGACTGCAATGAAAGGGGCGACCGGCTTGTAGCCTAAATTGCTCACAATGCCGCACCCACATCTTCTTCTAGAGGATTGTTGTTTAACAAAAGGCAAGAAACCGAACTGTTCCTTTACTGCTGTAGTTTACCCAAAGTTGCGCCAACACCTTTTGCGTCGATTCCTATTCTGAACGAAAAATGGCATAACTATAATGTTCGTCATTTGTTGTTTTCAGTCATGTTGTAAAGTATTTTAAATAGCAGTCAAAAGTGCAGTATTGTGTACGCTCAGTGTTTTTTATTATTAATGTTTGTATAATAGAAAGAAAAAGCGAATAGTTTATTTCTTTTCCTCCTCCTTCCCTCTAAACTTACTAGAAAAGAAAGGCCCCTCTATGCCACTGGAGCCCCGTATTATTTGCAGCCATCAATGGACCTTTTTCGAGTGACGAGTACCGCCTGGCGGTTGGCCCGCGAACTACAAATGAGGGGCAGCTCAGCCTGCCTCCGCCCGTCAGAACACTTTGACATCTTGCCGTTGTATCGGTTTTCACTTATATTCATGCCCCATACTACCAATACAAAAAAAGGAATCTGAAAAAAAAAAAAGTTATAAAAACGAAATACGCGGAAAGATGTTTACCGAATGTGAGGGATCTACGGGACGGTGCCTCCGGAGATGTCGGTAACGGGAAGAAAGGTTAGGGGAGGCAGTGTGCGCCTGCGCCGAAAGTTACTGGAGATAGGCCCATTCCTATGTGGGCACAACGTTCCAAAAGAACAATGCCCCTCCTTTTCGCACAAGTTCACTTTGACGCCGCTCCAAATTAATATAATGAAGTGACGGACGGTCCAACCTCGCTTCGCTGCTTCACCAGCCCGTTCCAAACATAGACATTAAAAACAAAACAAAAAGAATACAAGCCGCCACAGGATAGTAAAGAGAAGGAAAGAGCACCGGCTAGAAAGACGGCAAAAGAGGCACAAACAGAGCGGGGAGACCAGTCGAAAGGGGAGGGTGGAGAGAGAGAGATAGGGAGAGACAAAAGAGGGAAAGGGAGAATCCCCAAGTGGGCGTCTCTTCCCACACACAATGGCGGTAGCAGCTGGGACCGGCACTCGCGGAATGCGAACTCGGGCGGGCACCTCATATCCAGGATATTCCCGCCGACCCCCGTTACGACACTGCGTCATCTAACTTTCTGACAGTTTGTTATACGGGAATATGAGGCAGAGCTTTAACACGACTGCGCTCCTTTTATTTCACGCGGACGGGGTTAGCGGCGGGAAGGGAAAAAAAGAGAGCGTCGCAGATAGCGGACGAAACGCGCATTCCTGTCGCCCCCTCCCCTGTGCCCACCAGCGCGCCCCCTTTTAATACGCTTCGTCTCCGCCAGAGGGCGCGACATTACCCAGGCAGGAGCGACACCTATTGACATTCCTGGAAGCTCGGATAACTATATCGCTTATTAAATTTCGTCCCAACCGGGCCTTTCCGTCATTTTTGTTTTTGATAGACCTTTTTGGAAAGGGAGGGGAAAGCACAGGTGTGTGTTACTTTGGGGGCTTTCTTTCTCCCTCTGCCCCCCCCCCCCCCCCCCCCCCCCCCCGCCCATCATCCTCCCATTTTCTTTTCATTCGATTTGCTCCCTCTATAAAAGAAGTGACTTCCTTTTGTCATTAGGTTTCGCTGAAGCCGATCCGCTAATCTATCCAAGAGCCGAGCTCAAGCCGAAAGTGAATCGACGGGAAGAGTGAGACCATGTGTTCGACGCGCGCTTTGAGGAATGCGTCATAAGCGACGCTGTCACGTGAGCAGCGTCGGATGACTCTCGTTTGGCGGGGACTGAGTGGATATCGCGGCTTTTGACGAGCATCGAGGGAGGGAGTGCGAAAGTGTTTGACAACGAGGAGTCATTATTGTGTCCTCGTTGCTTTAGGTGTTTTTCTTCTCTCGCGCGGTTTATGAAATTGCCGCGATGGTTCATGAGCTAAGCACGCGAAACACGTGATTGCTTGCCGCCTTCGGATATGTGCTCATTGTAAACCTAATAAAAAATAGTTTTTATTCTTTTTTCTGGACAATGTGAGTTTTCATTTCTTTTAGTTCCACCGTCTGGTTACTGCTCACTGTACATTCCAGTACGGCGCTTAGAACGGCCTCCAACTGGCGTGCTTAGCATCCTTCCTCGCCCATTCATCAAAAGTGGTCCAGAAGTGGTAAGAAGTGACATCCCAAAATTTGTCAGAGGCACTTAAGACTGCATGCTTACGTGTAGAAATGCGAAAGGATTCCTACACGCAGCGCATTCCTACAAGCAGCGCGTCACGTCTTCCTTTTTCTCACCGCGCTCCGGTGGTGACATCACGCTCCTCCACTGCGCAGGCGCGGTGCCCCCTCCGGCTCTAAGGCTTCCTTGACGATGCATCTGCGTTGCTGTGCTTTTCTTTGTGTTGTATTTCAGAGGCGCGTCCGCTTTGACCTGGAGCGGCCCCGCCGGCTTCCGTGAAGAAGCATCTATTATGACGCGACGCAGCCAATGAGAAATTAGGGGCCGTTACACTCAGCCAATGGGAATTTCGGAGCCGTTTTTTTTTTGCCGGCTTCACTCCATGGGACATTTATTGCTTTCACATGAAAATTTAAATGGCATTGAAAAGCATCAAAAACAAAGGGGACGAAGAAGGCACACACAACATGGATGAGTGCACCGACCAGTGCTATCAAAAGTTTTAAATCGACATGATGACATTGCGGGTGTACGTATTCTTAATTCCATAGATGTTTTTATGGCGAAATATTCCTAAACTAAAACTGCCAGCCATGCAAAGCACTCCAGGTCGTAAACTCTTTATGAACCCATTTTTAACGTACAAAACAATTACCCTCGACCTTTATCTTCAATGTCCTATATAATGAATTGGATGCAGTATTTGAGCAGCGATCGTTTAAGTTTTTAATGCCCCCGCTAAATAGAGCGGTGAAATTTACATCGTAGCTTGAAGTTGTGGTTGCACCTGATACCATGACGTCACCTGACGTCAATTTGAACACGAAATTTATCGGGGAGGTTGACATTACGTGATCCGACGACACTTGACGTAGTCGCGTGGCTTGACATGAAATTTCTTAAAATGGAGCATTGAGCGAGTTGGCTATTTATACTTGTAATTTACGTCGCGCAAATACAATTTACGCTGAAACACGCACACCAGTGATTAGAAACCTTCAGTCAACGCTGACTGTCTAATCGGTGTTGTATTCGGTCTTGCATGCTGCTTGCACATCTACCACACTTCGTTATTTTCTGTCCGTTACTACGTAAAATAACTCTTTCGGACAAGGTTATAGAAGTGTCGCTAACACATTTTTGGTCGAGCTTCACAATGTTCTCAGCTTCAATTATTTCTCGCGTGAGCTGTTGAATGTTCTTGCTTATAATAGGGAAGTTTTTAAAGCCTGCTGAGCCTCCGCAGTCCCGGCAATAGATGTCTAGATGTCCAGAATTAGCTTTTCTGATGTTGTTGTTGTGCTCTCTTAATTTAACATTCACACATCTCTTTGTTGGTGCCATATATATATATATATATATATATATATATATATATATATATATATATATATATATATATATATATATATATATATATATATATATATATATACAGGGTGTTTCACGAAAGGTGGACAAAATCGATATTGCGAAAACTACGCATCGGAACAAAAAAAAAAAAAAAAAAGGCTTATGTCGTATTGGTTCTAGGCTGCCGCACCGCTCCGTATGTAGCGATTTCAGGGCCTTAGCTTCAAGCATTTTACTCAGCGAAGTATTTTCTGGTAAATTTTTATATACAGGGTGTCACAAAAAAAAAAAAAAAAAATACCGGGTTATTACTGCAAAAATAAACTGAAGATCGCCCAACGCTCATTCTCCGCCCAAAGGTAGCGCTAGAGGTCACAACCAGATTCCAAAGTTTCAGCCCAATCGATACCTTATTCAAAAGTTATAAGTGATTTCCTGAAAATTTCAATGGAAAAATGGAGCCCATTTTTGCCCGTTTTCGGTTGCTGGTGCCATAGAGCCCCATGTATTTGAAAACTCCGTCGGCCGCCATTTTCCCATTGAAATTTTCAGAAAATCACTTATAACTTGTGAATAAGGTATCGGATCGGGATGAAACTTTGGCATCTGGTTGTGACCTCTAGCGCTACCTTTAGGCGGAGAATGAGCATTCGGTAATGCCTAGTTTATTTTTGCTATAAAAAAACCGTGTAATTGTTTTTATGACACCATGTACAACATCCACCAACTTCAAGTACTCCTGTGGTAAATCCTAGTGAAATAAGTGGAAAAACCTATTTTTGTGGTCCTTCAAACACACAACGATCCCTTTGACTTACGCGGTACGTACCAGCGCTGCAGCAATGAAAAAAAAAAAAAAAAGAAGAGAAGTAAAATAACTTAAAATTTTTCCTATTTGTAAGAAAAAAAAAAATACTCACGGCGGGCCCGTTTTTAGACCATTTTCCGGTTCCGGGAACAGGGGGGGGGGGGGGGGGTGAGGCAGACATCATGAAACAAAACAAAAATATACGTGCCTAAAAAAAAAATATATGAAAATCCCTCGATACTACGAATAGGGAGTGGGGACACTTGCCATGGGGACAGGGACATTCCCCGCCCATCAACGTCAACCGCAGATACCGTTCTCCCGTTTTATGAACCGCCTGCTCATAAAGACGCGGCACACGCTCTACCAGCAAGGAAAAAAAAAAAAAAAAGAAAGGAAACGTAACATGTGACTTAATTTTTTTCTTCGTAACATCCCACGTGGCTTCTGTGTCACTTCTGCGGGCAGCAGGCGATGGCTTACGTGTCAAATTTACGGGATTTCAAGCGGTTAGAGGGCGGTGAAGGGAGGGACAGAGCTTCTCGAAACTGCCGATGTCGCTATGCTGGCCACTGGACGTGTGCACGTGGCACGTACTATCGGAAACAATATGAGCGTGAACGCGCCTCCGCGTGTCGCCACTACCTGAGGCGCCGCCCTGCGGCGCCGTTGTGAAGTTTTGCGAATGCGCGAAAACATCCTGTCGCTGTTCTCGCTTTGACTGTTAACCCCCGCCTGTCGTCTGCTATGCGCGCGCTGGCGGCCGCTTGGGCTGTCGTCTGCTATGCGACTCGTGTATTTCCGTCGCAACTCAGACAAACGACTTAACATGATTCAGGAGTTTCCTGTATGATTACGCAATGCCCATATTTGATACGTGATAAGTAGCTGGCTTCTTTCAATGGGTCGAGATACAGAGATAACATGCAAATAGATGCAAAACAAAATATCTGCAAAGCTTAGCGTTCAACTACGAGGAGCCCGGAAAAAATTCAGTTGAGTGAAAAATGGCTCGAGTTCCTGATGACGAACGGGTCAACATAGTTGAGCTGTCCCTGCGTTTCCGAGTTTCCGTTCCGTTCCTGTTTCTTGTTTGCGAGTTTCCTGTGTCCAGAAAGGACACAGTATGAGCATTCTACTAACAAGCCTGTCGAGCCCATGGCCGACGGCATAACAGATGTTTCACGTGTTAAGGTCACGTGTTCAAAGAATAAAAGCATTGTGTTTCGCTGAACACTTTCGTGCAAATCAACACCATTAAAACTGTCCAGGGCAAACACAACTCGCGTAGGAAGCGCAGATGTCCGCCGGAGCCACGGTGGCCGGAGCACGCAATGTTGTGCGGCAGACGACAACACGAGCGGCCGCCAGCGCACACAGGAGTCGCATAGCAGACGAGAGCAGGAGCGGCCGCCAGCGAGCGCATAGCAGACGACAGACGGGGGTTAACAGTCAAAGCGAGAACAGCGATAGGATTTTTACACGCATGCGCAAAACTTCAGAACGGCACCGCAGGGTGGCGCCAGATGTAGCGGCGACACGCGGAGGCGCGTTCACGCTCATATTGTTTCCGATAGTACCTCTTGCCACCTCCGCTTCAGGCAGCAGAGCGGTGCACATTTAAAACTGTGCTGCTTTTTGATTGAGGTGGATGTTGAGGTTGTCTAGGTTCGTTCACAAGTGACACTCTGCGTCTGATCAGCGCGCCAGGCGTGTAGAAAATGACAAGGCTCTTGGACTCTTGCTCAAGAAAAAGCGATGCCGTGATCGCGTCATCGCGACCTGCTTCTACATGAAGAGTTCGGTAGTGTTTTAAAGGGACAATGAAGGCAATTTCGGACATCTTTTTGGCGATTGATCTGGGTTCCAGGCCCGTCTCAGGCCACGTTGCCCAAATTTCAGCCGAAACCGGCGCTTATGTGCCGCGCAAATCAATTAAACAGTCGCGGTAATAATCGTACCGGGATCGACTGCGGCGACGCCCCGAGAGTTGCGGGAGAAGCCAGGAGAAGCGGAGCTCACGTGACCGATGCGGGGCCAAGAAGCGCGACGTCACAAAAGACGCGTCAGCGATTGGTCGAAACGAGAAACGTGCCCTCAGTCACGTTTTGGTTGGCGATTTTTAGGAATACTGTTCTAAATTCCACTTGAATAACCATGAAAAGTATAAATCGGACCGGAAATCATTACTAAACCGTAAATAAAACAGTATAATTGTTTTTTTCTTTGCTACGCTGGACGCGAAACGGGCAACGAGCAACTATGGGCAAACAAAATAAAATAAAAACACGGTACTCGGAGGATTCTGCAAAATGGTAGCTGTAGATGGCTGCTAACGGTCGTCTGAAGACCAGTATTCGTTCGGGCGACGCTGGTTTTCACGTGTGGGTTGCTGTTCGTGTTCTTTGACGACGTAAAGAGGACGTCCGCGGAGGAACCGGATCGCGGCCGCATTCCCCTCGGCACCTCCCCCGCGTCCGACCTTCGGCATGCGGGCCGCTCGTGGCCGGCTGGGCGGTCTCCGTCGGGTGATAACAGAGGCCGCCACACACGTACTCCCGTTCCGTTGGTGTTCCGTCACTGAGCGGAAGCTCGAACTCACTCGCGAGAGCGGCATTGCCGTCCATGTTGACAGATTTGGCGAAACGACCGCGCCACGCGCCACCGCGCTGCTATAACCCACCGCGGTAACCAGAGTCTCGATCTCCTAAATACTACCGATACCGACTATTCACACTTGACGTCACTCCCTACGTCACCTCCGTTTTCGGGGGCCCAGAAACGGGAATGGAGATTGTTCAGTTTCGGTTTCTTTACTTCTTTCGTAGGCACAGAAATACGCGTCACAGATGTCTACAAAAAATTGGGCAGCATGCTATGTTCCCAAGAAGCATAAAAATACCATTTAAAAAAATTAAATAAAATCGTCCTCATTGTCCCTTTAAGGATGCCGCCTGTGTATAGCGACCCCGCTCACGCGAAGCCCGATATATTACTGCAAACTGTCCCCGCGTTGGGTTTCCTGAAAAGCATATGAAAATACTTGCAAAAAGACAATCAGCGTTTTCAGAACACCCGCCGCATTTAAAACTCCTTGTGGCTGACAGGACGCGTGAATGCGTAATGTTCAATATTGTAGCCGACATGACTGATGTTGTGAAGTTAGTGCGCAGAATTGATGCTGCTAAAAGACCAGCTGAATTAATGGCATTTCACCCGTTTTCCTTAACTTTCAGTAAATAGTAGCGCCATATCATTTTGCTAGAATCATAAACTATAAAAAGAGGGTGGGCCCCAATTGACTGGAAAGTGGCAAACGTCATACCTGCTTTTTCCGGCAAATTTCGCGGCAAATTTTCCCGCAAATTTATCGAAAAGTTTTTCCATCGAATGTAACGGACAATGTTCCCGCCATAGTTAGCAGAAAGAATTTTACCGCGCGGCCTTGGCGGGGTTCGAGTTGATTCTGGGTTTCACTGTAAATATCAAGGTTGTCTGGGTTCCGGGCCACGCGGGTATCCAGGGCAACGAAGGGTCCCACCGGCTGGCAAGGGCGTCCTTGTCTTACCCCTCGTCCGGTCAGCCGCTGCTACGCTTTTTGAATGATTCAACCTCCGGCTCGGACACAAACACTGACACCTCACCACCACCGCACCCCCGCACCGAGGCCAGGTGGTGCCTGTCCACCCAAGCACAGCCGGTACCGGGTACCGGCTGCGCTTGGACACCGCACACCGCCTCGCCCGCATTGGACTACGTTTCCCGGAGCATGCCGGTTGTGACTGTTTCTCTACTAGCCCCACTTCACCTCAGGCCGAGCGGACCATAGGCCTCACCCACGATACCACCTTTAGCGACCATCCTTCAGTGCCTCTCGCCACCCTGCATCACCTGCTGTGGGAGTGCTCAGCAAGACGACAGGAGAGGGAGGCTGCACTAGCCAAGCTCAGCCCAGCGAGTCGACCCAAGACGCTTTAGGCTTGGACGGCACCAACAGGCCCCAATGAAGCAAGGAAGCTTGTCTTCGACTCGCTGTTGGCTTACATCAGAACAGCTGGTGTAGCCGCCCTCATTTAGCTGTTCCTCCTGCTCCCCTTCTCGATATCCCTCACCCCTTCCCCTTCACGGCAAGGCATGCAACCGGCCGCGTCGTAGCCTCCTATACCTAAATAAAACGTTTTCAACAACAACAACAACAGAAACTTTTACCACCAAATGTAGCGAAAAATTTTACCAGCAAATTTTACGGAAAAATTCAAATGGAAACGCGTGACGTCATGTGACACGTGACGCTACCGAATAGACCACGCGCACACGCTTGAACGGTTTGGGAACGAGCGCGGGTTTAATGAGAAGGCTTTGCGAACGTGGCCCTGTAACCCAGACATGTACAAATTACTCAAAAAAGGTAGTTAAGTTAAGTTACTGAGTATCGACGCGAAAAGTAATTGGAGTAGAGTAGAAATTACACATTTGTAATAGTAATTGAGTAAACTACTAACTACTGTAAAAAAGTAGCGAGTTACTTTGAAGTTACTTTCGAAGTTACTTTTTTATATTTTTGTTGTAGCAAAATGAACAGCAGTTTTGATTCGTGAAAAACCCTGCGAGCCTGAAATAAATGCAGTCATTTTATGACTTGCATTTTCACCAAATTGTTTATTCGCTCGCAGAAACAATTTACTTTCAAAGTTATTGATAGGAGAGTTTGCGCCTTTTCCTCCTAACGACGTCCCCAGCTCAGCTAAAAAGACGTTCCACCGACGCGCTGGATGGAACGGCAGCGTTGAGTTTGAGAAACAGGCTGTGCACGGTCGGGTAAGCGAGTGTTGGCATCTTAGGTGTCCATGACGAAACATGTGAGGTTTGCCTCGTTTGGGGGGGGGTTGTATAACAAACTGTCCTCCTTTTGTCTTTTTTCTTCGGCAAGTTGAGATTGTTATGACTGGCCCTCTTTATTCCCACGACGTTCGGAGAGTACGCTGAGCGAGTGCACTTGACCGTCAAGGGTTCAAGTCTCACGCCACGACGATGAGATCATCCGGACGACTGCGCGTATCGTTGCGGTACTAGTGCTACGCTACCGAAAAAAAAAAGTTCTTTTTTTTAAATTTAACAGAAGATAAAACGAAGTATACTTCGCCGCTGACGCCGGGTCCAATAAAAGGAACTCCCAAGGGTGACTCGCAACCCTCGCCGGCGACTACGGTATCCTGACGCGCCTGACACGCCTGACAAGTAAATCGTTTTCAACAAAGAGGAGGTCTCCCTGTCGTGGAAGGTCGGAAGGGCTCGAAGGATTACGTGAACAAGCATTGACGCTTGTACAGTTGCAGCTGGAAGCGGGAATGTGCTCCCATGAGCGGATTATCCGTGTCTGCGTTTCTGTGCGGTGGAGTCCGGCTGTGCAAGCGAGTATTCGCTGACGACGAGGCGACGATAGGAACAGGCGCCCAGCTGCGAGGTCATGCCAGTGGCGCCTCCTGTAGAACCCCCAAACCGCCTGAGTCAGAACTCACAAAGGGCAGGCAACATGAAAACAACAACCTTCGGAGTGCCCCCGTCTTTGCTTGCACGGTTGCAGCTGAAGGCGCGGCGCCTGCGTGCATTACCGGATTAGGTCAATACCCGACCAAGGCTTGTTAAGCATCTCTTAATGCGTTCGTGCGCGTCGGTATTATGCTTTGGCTGCTCATCACCGCCTTGGCCCAAGGACGCTTGTGATGCATTCTCTACGGCTGCGAGGGGGCCCCTTGTTCGGGAAGGCCGCTTCATCTGCCGGCGATTTCAAAATTAGTTAGTAATTTGAGTAGAAGTTACCTGAAAAATGTAGTTAAAGTAAACTACTAATTACCCAAATAAAGTTGTAATTGAAAGTTACCAAGTTACTCGAAAAAGTAGTTAAACTA
The DNA here is from genome assembly GCA_013358835.2 of Ixodes persulcatus. Classification (NCBI taxonomy): domain Eukaryota; kingdom Metazoa; phylum Arthropoda; class Arachnida; order Ixodida; family Ixodidae; genus Ixodes; species Ixodes persulcatus. Next base: position 20,852 of record JABSTQ010009711.1, read on the forward strand.
CAGTAGTTTGAGTAGAGTAGTTGAACTACGTCCAAGTCTGCTGTAACCCTATCGCGTTCCACTCTTAAAGGCGAAGCTTAAGCGTCCCCCAGATTTTTAAATGAGGGATTCAATCAGAGCTGGATTAAGGCATTTCGGGGCCCTGGGCTAAGGGCGCTTCAGGGGCCCTAATCATGATGATGATGGTGACGATGATGATGATAATGATGTCTGGTTAAGGCATTGAACCTGGGGAATACTGCAGTTTCCTTTATTTTTTAATCAATAGAAAGTAGCCTCACACTACAAAAAATTTACCATTCCCGTCTGGTTTCAACTAGGGAGCACTCCGGTAAGACCAACGCGGAGGCGGCATGCAGCTTTGTTCCCTTCCCCAGCAGCGTCGAAGGCCGCACTTTCAAAGTGTAAGCGCTGCTCAAAAACACATGTTTGCGCGCACGAGACAGGAGCCCTAGTAGGGTGAAGGGGGAGGTGTTTATGACATTTCCCTTCCTGACACACACACAAAAAAAGAGGAGCGAAAAACCCCAGATCGTGGGGCCCCTCGCGTGTTTTCTTCGTTTGCTCGAATCCGCTTTCAAAAGAAAGCGGACAAGCACAAGGGGCCGGTCACCCACCCAAAGGGCCGGCTTTGTACAGGGATAGGAGTGTGCTACGCGAAGTGCGCGTTTGGCCTCGCTGACATCGCCATTATCTTTGTATATCCATCTTCTCGAATGCTGGGGCAAAGCAACGTCGCTTTCCGAAATATTTTTAGGTTTCGTTTATTTTTTCTACGAGCTGCGTCAATCAACCTTCCGTCATGGGGGCCCCCAGAGAGTCGGGGGCCCTGGGCTGCAGCCCCCTTAGCCCGTACCTTAATCCGGCCCTGGATTCAATGCAAATAATGGTCGGATCGTATTGTGCGCCCCAGACGTCGCTTTTGTCCTCCGGAGATTAGTCTGTCACTCAATATTCGTACGAAAGCGGCTTTTATCTCTCTTCCGCCTGTGACTTCGACATCACTACATGCAACGTGAGAGAGTCACGTGTCTCCCTCGGATGCGCCGATTGGCTCACTGGGACCGTAGCCTTCACCATTTGCCAAGTTGCAGTGAGAGGGAATACAGAGTTGCCGAGAGGGGAGGAAGACACAGGCAGAAAGGAATGGAGTAATTAAAGGAGAAAAGCAAAGAGGCGCCTAGATTAAAAAAGAAAAAGCTGGAGTTGAGTTTACAAGAATAATAAGAATAACTAAATATGACAGAGAAATAAATAAAGAGATGAAAGCTAAAAAGCAAAAGAGAAGCTGGGAGAGGAGAGGAATTACTATAAAAAGAGAAAACTTAAAAGGTGAACAAGAAAATGTGAAAAAAAAAACAAAGACAAAAACTAAAGACGGAGGGGCCGATGAAGAATAAGTCGGATCCAGATGAACTCAATGGAAAACAGAAGTCTGTCGTATATGAGGGTCTTCATCGGACCTGGTAGAGGCGACACATCTTTGCAAGTGGATCACCAAAGGCGGGGAAACAGAAAGAAAGAAAGAAAAAAAAGAAAAGAAAGAAGAAAATGCGAGGAAAGCGTCGTTTGGCGAAACGAAGGGGCGATCAGTTGCAGCCCGTTCGGGAGAAACGGTCCTGGTGTTCCTTCTGCCGGTAAAAGACAGTCCCGTTGTGAGGGGCGGCGACCGTATATGTCCATAACATCGGCCACACTCGAGGCCACCTGCGAGCAGTCTTACAAAGCTTTAAGCAAAAAAGAAGCGACGAAACGTTTGGTGACCGTCCAGAGGCGGCTTTATTTATGCGTGTCGTGCGAATCCGGAAAGCGAAGATTCTCGCTGCGGTTCCGGGGGTTGAGTATAGTTTGGCTTCTGTATAAGAAATGAAATAGTCGACAGTATTATTGATGTTTCGATTCAAAAGTTATCAATCGCGTTCGGTAGCTGGGCCTATCTAACTTCGTCCTCATACAAGACAGTGGCGAAAGGGGCATTAATTTAGACTCTTTCAAGCAGTATGGTGCGAGGTAGACGTGAGGGCTTGTCACGAACACAAGAGCCGCCTTTGAAATTGCAAAGCAACCGTGATTGCGTTGCTTGCCACCAACTGATTAGGTTAAGCCCCGTACAACTGCTGCCGATAAAACCAAATCTCCGTACGAATGCTCTGCAGATATTGTTGATAACGAAAGTTTTCGACAAAATCGCATAGACGTCATAAAACGGCTGCAACTAACGAGAACGGGCTACAAAACTTCATTTTCAGCAGCTCCTTCATGTTAGTACGCCATTCAAGTACAACTGGTTGACATGCATAACTCTATTTGCGGAGCTTACGAAATTACAGATCTAGCCACTGGATATAGTCTGCCGGAATAGCTTCATTGAATGTGCCCCAAAATCCACGTTTGCTCGAAACTCGGAACACAGTCACTTTTTTGAGCTTTCGAGTTTCGAGGAAACGGGGATATTGGGAGTGTACAATAACAAGTTTGTCAGAAAAATTAGACAATCCTTAAGCATGAATTCAGTTAATAATTGTATTTTGGCGCCTTAAATCACTTTAACTAACGACTGGATAAAATTCCTTACTCCGGAATCGGCATAATTGCATTTTTTGTTTTATTCGACAACGCATTTTTTGTCACTATTTTACTATCCCCGTTTAACTTGTATTTACTATATTGTTTCTTTTCCTTCCTTCTGGGCAGGAGTGGGCTCAAAAATATTCCGCTAGGAGATTCTCTGTATCTGTGTAGACGCGAGATGAAAGAGTGTCCGTCATCCCTTTGTCGTAAGTGTGTTATTCTTTCTGTCGTCTTTGTCCAAAAACCAACACGCTCCCGCTTCGGTGTGAACTGCCATCTTGCAAAGAAATAACAAAAGTCGTTTGAATGAAGTGTAACACGAGCTTCTGTCTCACCGTAACAGCATACCGTTTCTATGGACTTCACACTTGGTTGCTTTATAAGGTCAAACATTTAATATTTTTTTGTATAAATGTGTCTGACACACATTGATAATAAGGACTTAATTAACTACTCCCACTGAGATTTTAAATTCATATACCTGATAAACGCAAAGTAGCCCATGGAAGCGGAAATATCTGCTCAGGATCTGTCAAACGTCTTCTGAATCCGAAATGTGCAAGCTAGTATTTTCCTAGAGCATTATTCACAAATAAAAAAATTAAGGGCTAACCTAGTATAGAGTTGCCAGTTATGAGAAAGGTCAAGGGTAACATTTCTGTATTTTTGTGAGACTACTAACCAATCCATTGATACGTTTTCTTTAAGTGTATTTTCTGGTAATTTTTTCATACGTCCCCTCAATGAACCAAAGACTTATTTTATCCGCAATTAACCTACGTTGTTTTATTCAAGTGAAATATCTAATTAATTTTATATGCAAGAGTGTCATCTGTTTTATATTAGGTGTGCAAAGGCTGGTCCTGAAATGTGGAGTTGGCTGCTTCGTTAAATCAAGAAATAGATGGGATGCACGACATATGCTCAACATTGAAGAAACTTACACGGAAGTTATATGTGCATAACATTACACCTTAATCAAGTATCAAGGTCTTTAGTTAAATTGATTAAAAATGAATGTACTTATAAAACTTCGAGGTACTCAAATGATTTAGCTTTAAGAAGAAAAAGAAAGGCCAGTTGATCTTTTTTGTGACTATCAAATCAGAACAGTATAAAAAAAAAAAGAAGAAATTGTTTTCTACGGACTTTTCCTTCAAGAAATTGTGCTGAACATGCCAAATTTTTTGCCTGAGATAACTAGAGATCCGGTTGTGCATAACCATTTTGAAAACCTTTGTGAAATCACAACATATAAACGAAACGGGGCGTTAGTTACTAACTATACTTCGTTTCACCTTCGGTCCGAGCGCGGCCGATGTTATGAGCGGAAGGGCCAATCAAACGGCGGTAAGAGCACAACGTCATGGCGTGCTCCCTGCGCTTGATAGGACAAGCCGGCGGACGAGCAAGCACAGAGAGACGGCGAACAACGGCTGGTCCTCTCAGGTGCAGAGAGCACGCTATGACGTTTGCCTTTTTCGCTGTTTGATTGGCCCTTCGGCTCATAACATCGGCCGCGCTCGGACCGAAGGTGAAACGAAGCATAGTGACGGATCACCAGCTTTGAAGCTTTTATCAATGTTGTCTATGGCAGCAGCAGACTTCCAAACCAGAATAGCATTAACTAAAATAATAAGAAAGACTACTGGCCATGCCAACTGCCGAAGACAAAAACAGTTGATTATTGTAAGGAGAAATTTTGTGCATTGTCGCGCATGTTGTTTCTAGCATAGGGCCAGAACGTCCGAGGTTTCTTAGTTAAACTTTTTTTAAACTCCAATGAGTGCCAAGGGTTTAGGAGTCTTGCATGCTTTCTTCACGAGAACACAATAAAAACTGAATTTAACTTACCTGACGTTAAGTTCAGTGTCCTTGCACATTCAATTATAGTGAAACTTTAGACGAAACACACGCTTTAGCTATATTGAGAACCAGCTAGTATACTTAGATTTACGGGCTTAAGACGGCACCAAGCGGAGGGCGCACAAATTACATCCGGTGGGATGAATAAGTAGATGTAAGCACACGGCTGACATATCTTGTAGCGAGTTCGTTCCACACGCACTGGCACCGTGCGAGTTCTCTCCCAGAATACATCGCACTCGCGGAGTGTACCACGGAGAACCGGTCTGGAACAAACTTGCCGAGTGAAAACTTGTGCTGCCGCCACCTATGTTGTCGCAAGAGTACCGACCTCAAACCGAAACTAGCGCCCACGTGTTAGACATAACAGTGCAATCGCTGCAACGTTTATATTTGCAATGATTAAACCACGTGATTAGAGATGACGTATGTTTTCGCCACAAGCCGGTAACAAAACAACTGTAAGAAATAACAAAAGGCGAGCAATCTTTCCAAATCCTTCAAATCGTATAACTGTTTACACGGGGAAAACGCCGTTGATAATGATCGCACAAAAGCTTGATCTGTTTTAAGTGTGAACCACTGAAAGGATAAGGTTTAAAACTGGTCCATTGGAATCATCAGCCCTACGTTTCGCGGCACCTTCGATTTCAATCCTTTGTCGCATAGAGATGTGTCAGCTTTTGTTCCCAACGAGAGTGGTGGCTTTGAGAGCTTTCTTGAACAAAAACGAGAGCGTAAAATAACTTGTGTAGGCAAATGTGAAACATGGTGATTTTATTCAAGTCACGGTTAAGGTCACCATGTTTAGCTTTCTCAGCTGCTAATAGGACATATCACAAGCTCAGCTGGGCGAGCTTTATACACAAATGTAAACTCATGAGTCCACAATCGGCCATATTTTAACAATTACTTTCCTTCCGTACACCCGTGAGAGAGATCTCCGTCCGCTGATGCGTTTACCCGAGCCTTTCTTTTTTCATCCGTAGATTTCTGTGACTGCGCGGCAACAAAACTGGCAAAGGACAGAACGAGCGGGTTGGTAGGGATAATTAAACTTGAGGAAGAAAACGAGAAGGGACGGACAAACACAAATTTTCATGGCAAGGGGGCGCCGGTCCGGGGCTGTTGACTTTTTTTTGCAAATAGATGCCAATTTAAACTTACACGAGAAAACCACGTTGGTGTTGAAGCCCTGCGCTATTGATTTCAGTCGATGCGAAATGTTATGAATGTAGGGGATGCACGCGAAGCGGGACTTTGGAGGAGGCTTTTTGGATTGAGGCCCTGCGACAAGTCTTTTGATGGTAAGCTCGATCAAGTCGTTTGGGTAACCTGCCTTGAGAAGGCGGCCTATCTGATTGAACAGACAAGTTTCGGAGAGGTGATGACACGACTTGGATTTGGCAGCAGCAATAAGGTTTCAGACAATACCAGTTTTTGCGTTTTTTGAGTGCGAGCTGCTGAACGGCAGAACAGGCTTCGCAGACCTCTGCTGACTGGACCAGCAGATCCCTACACTGGTGGGGACCAATCTCAGATCAAGGAACTGTAATCCCTCAGATGAGGGGGTCTCTTTTGTGAACGTGAGCCCGAAGGAGTTCTTCTGGAAAACGCTCTCAATCGCTGTGGTATCCGAATTAGTGGAATAAAGGATAAGATAATCATCTACGTAGCGATAAACCCTGGCTTCGGGAAATTCCTGCTCAAGGGTTGATTGAACTTTGGTGTCAACGTGAAACAAAGATTTCGCTTAGGATGGGCGCCAGGCACGACGCTATGCACACACCGGATTTCTGAAGAAACACTTTTCTCTCGTGTTCGACTAGGGTGGACTGAAGATACAGGCGAATCAACTCAAGAAAAGCTGAGAGTGAGATGCCACAGGAATTTTGAAAATCTATAACGCCTCTTAAGTGCACAGCTTCAGACACAAACCCCAGAAGGGTTTTCACATTGAGACTATAATACAAATCTACTACATGTTTGTGTTTGTCCGTCCCTTCTCGTTTTCTTCCTCAAGTTTAAAACTGGCAAAATTATGAGCTGTCGATTGCTTCCTTCATGAAATTTCACGAAGTCACAATTCAATCTCGCGTTCGATCCCGTTTCTCCTAAGACCCGATTTCTAGCAAAAAGCCCCACATTTTTATTCGGTTCCTCTTCATTCGAATGGCGGCTCGTAGCGAAACCAGTGGCAGACGAACTCCCGTTGTCTGTTCTTGCACCTCCCCTGAACGATGCATGGCAGGATTGTATTCTGGCGCACGCTCGATTTTCTCGGCGCAGCGAGCGCATGCACGCGTGCAGCGCCAGCGCCGGAACGAACTCGGAAAGTGCAGCCACTCGTGGAGTGCCGGCCGAAACGAACCCGCTCTACGCTGCGAGTGCGCACGCGTGAGCAAGAGTGCAGTGAATCGAACTCGCTATTAATCGGCTGGTGGCTTGCACCATCCTAGTTTCGGGTGACAAGCCCAAGATACATGCCTGCAATGCGCCGCTTCAGCGCTGTCCTGTCGTGTTTGTTTCTTTACTCTTGTCCAAGTTTTTTTTTGCCGCTGTTTCTTCCCAAGATGTTCGCCTACAATGCGTCTCGCGCTGATGTGTGTGTGCGTCTCTCTTTTTCTTTCTCACACACGCACACACACACACACACACACCCAACGCCCACACAGACACGTACATGCACACAAGCACGCGTACGCACTGACACGCACACACGCACGTACGCACAAACGCGCGCACACTCAACAACATGACTTCGACACGTTTTTCGTGATCAAGACTGAATAGCCCTAATGCAAAGCGTACAGTGCCGTCTATGGCAGCGAACGGAATGCTGAGAAACGGCCGCACATAAGCGACTGTAGTGGACAACGGATTCAACCTTGGGTGCGATGGAGAATACGCAGAAGAGAGGACGAGGACAGGCGAGTAATAGTGCCGCACTTTCCGGACTATAGTCAGTGAACTATACCTGATTGAAAGTTGCAATATTACGCGGTTTGGAGTAACTACTGCTAGGGGTTATTACACGACTTTGTTCTTTTTTTTCTATATCGTTAATTAAAGCGATACGTGACGGATTTTGTGAATAAAAGTATATGTTAACGATAATTTAGATATGACGCGAGCTTTTTTGCGAGTAAATGAAGCATATGTCTCAAGGTGTGCTATGCATAAGAATTGTTCTACGTGCGCACTAGGCATCAGGACTATGCACCGGATGTGGACTGTGCACCGGACTGCCTTAGAAAAGCTTAGTTTTTCTCCCCGAAATTCGACTCTGCGGTTTATAAACCGGGTGAGTAAAATAGCCCGAAAAACGCGGTAGTATAAATGTCTTTTTTGAGTGTAACACCAGACCCACTTAGCCGATGTCAAATACTCTACTCTGAAGCAATCACGTAAAGGGAAGGGTGAGATGATATCAGAAGGGCAGAGGTAGAAATTGTGAGGGAGTCGAGCGTTGGTGAGTAATACCCGTGCCACACGGGCAACTCGAATGCCATTTACAACGAATGACATTTGAGCGGACGGCCAATCAGCGCGCGACACTCCGGGCGTAGCGCATTCCACGCGCGACAGATTGCGAGCTGATTTGCCGATCACACAAGTGTCATTCGTTGTAAATGGCATTCGAGTTGCCCGTGTGGCACGGGTATAACTGGGCTTCCATGCCCTTCTCTCGCTCTCTTTAGTAGAATGCGATGGATGCTGCGGGGGAGAGGGAGTTCCCGTAATGACCCTTTTCAAAAATCCATCGAGCAATCCTGTCTGCCATCACATGTTGGACATCGCGTCCTGCGTCAAGCGAGTGACTGGTTCCAAGTTCACAATGAACGCTGACGCGGCACTCATGTCTACTACACGCTCAAAGGGCACGCTTCAAACATGGCGGCTTCGGATGATCAACGCAGCAGCTAATGGAGGCCTCACATTCTTTAAAATGGTCTAATCGCTTTCGGGTTTTAATGCGAAAGTATTAACTGTCTCATGGAGCGAGGCGATGTCATCAGCTTTGAAACCATGCAAAACGGCACCTTAATGAAACCACGCGTAAAACTAGACAATGGCACCTTTTACACTTCGGTCCTATTGGCTGGCGCGCGTCGACTAGGCTCCCATTTGCCGCTGCGCGTCAGTTTGTGTGGTGTCATCCTAACTGTGTTATCACACTGTTGTGCCATCCCGGATCACCGCGTTCACTCGCCTCTTATCGGTTGTACGGCGCGTGGCAATATATACGGCGCATGGAATAAGTCAAGGGGTTCGTTCTGCTGGGAACTACGTTGGTGTCTGTTCCTTCCTCGCGCCGCAAGGCACACGACAGTTTGAATGATCGGTCACCCGATGGCGCTGCGTGTCCGCGAGGCAGCGGATCCACCGTTCTACGCCCAAGGCCAGAGCGTTGTACGCCGCAGATTAAATAAAGGAGCGAAGAGCGGCGTGCGTGCTTTCGCATTCACAACTCATAAGAAGTGCTTAGGTGTACCTCGAGCCTTTTCTGGCAAAAGGTCTGTTCGTCCGTCGTTGAACTTCGCGTTCTTTGTTTCCCCCGTATTGCCAGACTGGAAGCGGGGCCCCGCCAGCAGCGGTGCCTCGGACGCCTCGTCGGAGCCCGGGGGCAGCCGCTGCAGCGGGTCCGGCAGCCCCTGTCTGGGACCTGCCAGGAACGCCCCGGACTTCAGGGAGGACGAAGACGACGACGACGAAGACGACGGCGGCGGCGGAGGCAACGGCTCGGCGCCTCGCCGCGTCGACGAACACGGGGACTCCACGGAGGCGGCCAGCGACGGCTCGGCGTCGCCGCATGAACAAGAGCCCCTGGCGCTAGACGCGAGGGCGTCTGGAGCGAGAACAGCGCCTTCTAGTGCCGCCTCCGACGTGACAGGGAGGAGGAGGTCACCCCTCGAGACGCTGGCCAGGGTCTTTCCATCCAGGGTGAGCCGCGGAGAAAATTACTTTATTAAAACCTGAAATGCTTAAAAAAAAAACAAAAAAAAAGAAAAAAAAAACAACCTGTAATCCCACACGTTTGTCAATTCGTCCTTCCGTCCGTCCGTATGTTCGTCCTTCCGTCAGTCCATATGGTCGTCCGCGCATTTTCTCGCTAAATTTAGTTTGGAAATAGACGTCATGTGGCCTAAATACCAATTCCGCTCCCCTGCGAAACTTAGCGGAAGAAAATGGCGTCGCGTGACTTATGCATCAAGTCAGTTTCCCCGCTAACTTTAGAGGGGGCATTAGGGAGTTTTCATAAAACGTTGGTAGCTGTCTCGCAACGGTCTTCGCAACCCTCTAGGAGATCCGGAACAATGCAGGCAAGGGTAGCGTCGCTCATGTGCAGTGGCATTGACTTCGTTGTCGAGAGCATTGCAGAGAGGAGAAAACAGCCAACGTAAAATCTCTATATTGATGTTACGTTGCCAAAGCGCAATTTAGTTTTCCCGCTAAATTTATCCGAAAAACTAGGGTCACGTGACCTATACATCCATTTAGTTTCACCGCAAATTTGAGCGGATAAACATATGAATATATATATATATATATGGGTTTTCTTCACTATCAAAATAAGTATCAAATGGGGAGCTATTGTAGATCCTTCTTTCCCCTCCGCTACGCTAGACGAAACGCAGATGCTACTACTACGCATGCCAGCCGCTGCAGAGTCCCGGATGTGATAGTGGGTCGGAGAGAGCGTTGAGGGACGGAGGGAGCGGTCTACGAAAACTCCCTAATATCTTCTACACAAATTAATGCGCTCGCTCCTAAATACGGCATTGCAGTATTACATGACTTTAAAAATCAAAACAAAGAAACAAAGGTCGCGGTTAATTTTTGTTTTAATCGATGCAAATAGCATTTTAACGAATGAAAAGTTAAGATTTGTGTCGCATCGTCGCATTGTGGCGTCATCAACTGAATTTAGTGGGCGAGCATCCCCTATAATTTTACCAGACGTTAGCCCGCTACATTTAGCAGAGGTGGTCACGTGAGGTCAAGTCACCTGACGTCCCTTGACGCATAGTAGTAGCAATCACGCAACCAAGTCCCTGGTTAAGACACCACAGCCGTGTCAGACTTATGGCCTACGGCAGAATTATGCTGACAAATCCACAAATGCATACTGATCAACGCCCGTATTCACCAGAAAAACGCAATTGATACAAATCACGGCTCCTCGGAGAACCCTACTAAGTTCCTCTTTTTGTAGAATTTTAAAATTATTTTAATACACCTAACGTATTTTAGTAAATTGTTACTTGATCAAAAGATATCCGATCTAGTTGAAAAAAAAATTGTTTTCCTGACAACAAATTTTGTAGGAAATATTTCGCACAAACGCAAGTGCATAACACTTGCGTATTTCTTTATTTCTTGAGGTGGCAAGAAGTCTGAGCATTAAGGCACAAACACACTGTTCATACGTCAAACAAATGACACGTTTTCGGTGCAGACACCTATCACGCCCTCAGCATGTTCGAAGGACCTTTGTCTCATGCATATGTATGCTTCGGAGATGTCCGCAGACAGTTTTCGTATGATCAACGTGACAGGAACATCACACAAAAAAGAAACACCCCTAAACAAGTCTACAAACTGTCTTTTGCATAATGTATGAATAGTGTGACACGACATCACACTCAGCAGCGAGCAGAGTTCTGAAGGGAAACGAAGGCTCCGCCTAAATTTCGTCCGTGTTGGAAATGGACAAACGTTTGGTACAGACATGTACGTAACGCGTTACAAGTAACGAGTTACTTCTACCTAGTTACTATTTTCGGTAACGAGTAACGTATTTAGTTACTTTTTTAGAAAAGGAACGAGTAACGTACTTAGTTACTTTTGAGGCCAGGTAACGAGTAACGGTATTTCGTTACTTTTGAGGAGTAACGTGTACAACACCGCTTAAACGGCCTCGTTTTTATTCTAACCTGAGTATGCGTCTATTGCGAGAAGGGTAGGTGGGCAACCCGAAAAAGAACTAAACCGTATGACAGTACAGCAACGTTTATCGCTGGACACGTCAGTCGAACAGTTCGACTGACGTGTCCAGCGATAAACATTGCTGTACTGAACTTTACAGCTGGGAATGTTTTTCACCCAGCGAACATAATAAGGTTCGTTGGTTGAACCTTCTAGAAACGGGTACGGACCTAATGTAAACCCGGAGGTTGAGAACACGGGAAGGCACATAACCCATTACCCGTTGTCCTCAATGAAGGCGCAGTTCCCGAAGATTCGCTAGGTCTTCCTGAAGCACAACACTGCCGTTCCTTCGAGCGCGTCGGTAGAACGACTCTTCAGCGTCGCCGGAGATGTATTTTCAAGGAAGCGGAGAAACATAACTGATGAAAACTTCGAGAAGTAGCTACTGCGCACATGCAACGACTACTTAAAAAAAGAAAAAAAAAAACAGTTGTGTATTTGGCCGTCTAAGTAACGTGAAAAGTAACTCATTACTTTTGAGGTAACTCACGCGTTCCTTTTGAGAATCGGTAACGAGTAACGTATTTAGTTACTTTTTCAGCGAGTAACGAGTAACGGTATTTATTACTTTTTTGGGGCAACGTGTACATGTCTGGTTTGGTATATTGACAGGGCATGTGGGCACCTTGAAATATTTCCAAAGTAGTCGGTGTAACTTGGGTACTTTATGAAAGTAGCTGTAACTTCAAAATTAATTGTTTGAAAGAAGAGTTAGGGCACAAGCGAGCTGGTGAATATTAAGAAATACAGTAAAACTATGTTGCTTTTCTTGCTTTACTTTTATGTTTTTTCGGTCCAGTTCTCACGGTTGACTCTGTCAAGGTATCACCCAGGCCTTATTTCAAGTGTCGCAAAGAAACTTTTGAGTGACGTTGAAATGAAGGGAGAGAAAAACAAAAGAGAGAAGTCGGAGAAGTGGGTGTGCCTTCCGTTTTTTTCACGAAATTCTTCACAATTTGAAACGTTTAGCAGCGCGGTTTGGTGTTAGAGTAGTTTTCAAGAACGATTTTCGTCTGAGTCGGTTGACTTCCTTCTTGGGAGTACATGAAGAGTGTGGGAAAAAGCACAGAGATGCGCCCATTGCGTGCAAAAAAGATGTCGTCTATAATATCCCTATGACTTGTGGCTTTTTTATGTTAGGCAGACTGGCCGTTGTGTTAATTAAAGGGTCATAGAGCAAAAAAGGGCAGTGCTATCAAAATCGCCCAACTCCGAAATAGTGAGGCATCTAGATGAGTGCAACAACTATGTTCCCCAGTGGAAATTGACACAGATAGTTTGCAAAGAATTAGATCCCTTTTCCCTTTAAACGTGTTTTGAAGGAAACAATTAGGCAATTAGGATTACGTCAGCATTCCTTCGGTTGTTCTTGATAAACAAGTGGGGACGTTTTTGTTGTTGCAGTCTTTAGATTTCGCTTACGTCAGCGGATTACGTAAGCGGGAAATTGTGTGAGCATTCTTTCGGTTGTTCTTGATATACAAGTGCGGACATTTTTGTTGTGTAGCTTTTAGATTTTGCTTCGTAGGTTGTAAAGAATTAGATATCTGCGATGAATGGTCCTTTTTTCTTTACTGATACTAGCATTGCTGTTTTTCCAATTGCGCGTCGCTGAGGGTTGTTTACTACAAAGAGAGTGTTGTGAATAAAACGTTTTAGTTGTGTCTGACATGGTGTTGTGTGTGTCCTTCTCGTTCCGTGTCTCCGGTTTTACTTAGTTGCTTAATTGTTTGACATGGCTTAGTTGCTCAAACACGGGCAGATAAGAATGTACCAAAAGCTTGGAATCTTGCATCGCAAGGGTTAAACCAGGAAAGAGTTGCAACAGAGTCATGGTAAACATACTTCGTTTTACCTTAAGCTGAAGTTACGAGCCAAGGGGTGAATTAACCAGCGCCGAAGGCACAGCATCACCGCGGCTACTGACTCTCCTTGTGTGCTCATCTGCCGGCGAATGCAAGCAAGCGGGGAAGGTGTGCTGCGACTTAGCGCTTCTAGTTTGTGTGTACGCGTTTGTATGTCTTCTAGGCTTCGAGATCACTCAAACCTGAACTAACTGACGTGTGTATACATTCGAAGAAGTTTAGCTGTGTTTGTAACATTAATTGTTTGTTTATCTGATTATAGCATGATTACTTTTAAAATATTTTACACTTTCAATCGGCACCCCCTGTACAGAATAAAGTAAAATCGATATTGAATAACCGTGAAACAATGATTCTTTTGACCTTATCCCACCTCTGTCTGTTTTTTCAGACGCAGGCTTCTTTAGCGGCCGTCCTGGACCGATGCCAGGGTGACGTCCTCATGGCCATTGACGAAGTCCTTCAGGGCCTCCGGCACGAAGAAAGCGCCCCAGGTGTTCCGCTGGGCGTCCTCCCCGGCGTCAGCCCGAGCGCCATGTCATTGGCCGGAGCTTTCCGGCGTCCCCTGTACCCTCCCCCGGCGGCCCACGTGAGCCGGAGTCCGCCGTCCGGACTCCTGGGGGCCGTGCCGGCCTACCCGGGTCTGTTTCCACCGCCGGAGTTTTTCGCCCTGCCGCCACCGAACCATCACGCCAAGAGAGCGCGCTTCGCTGCAGACGCCGCCGCGCTCTGGTCTCCTGGACCATCCGAGTCACCTCCTGGAACAAGGGACAGGCTCAAGAACGGAGAATGAGCCCTCATCGCGGAAAGACAGGTCTTCATCAATAACGTGGCTGCAGTCTGGGGATTGAGACCTTATGACTCCTCCTGAAACACGGAACAGGCTTGCGCCAAGTACAGGTATTCATCACTGACGTGTCTGCGATATGACCTTCTGGACCTTCGTAGTCACCTCCTGGAACAAGGGGCAGGCTCAACAACGGAAAACGAGCTCTCACCTTATCCCGCATCTCCCCATGGCTTAGTTGCTAACATGGCTGCAACCAATCAGCTGTGCCCCTCAATAACTTTCCCCTCATCACGCCAAGACAGGTCTTCATTACTGGCGTGGCTGCGATCTGACCTCCTGGACATTCGAATTCACCTTCTGGAACAAGAAACAGGCTCATTGATCGTAGAATGAGCTGTACCCTCTTTGACTGTCTTCATCATCACTACGAGACATGTCTTCATCGCTGATGTTGTTGCGATCTGGGGTCCTGAACCTTCCGACTCCCTTCCTCTATAATGTGAGATGATAAGAGATGGAAATGCTGTGCTCCCTTGGCCAATCTTTTGGACGACGCCCGGTCTTACTCGGAGAACAAGCACCTGTTAAAAGTTCGCATCAACAACCTAGGTCTGATGCTTTTTTCTGCTGGCGCCCGTCATGTCTGTTTTTTTAGGGTGCACGCCAGGGCGTTACTGCACGAGAGCGCATGTGGGTGCTGCTCGTTGTTGTTGCTTGCATGAAAGTGAAAAGAGGGTAGTGAAGTCTAGGTTTCGTGTATGCCCATTGCTCTACCTCTTGGTATTACGCCACAGTTTAACGACCTAATATCTTGGAATAACGCGCTAGAGTTGACCGGTAATTTGCAGGCAACCGCGATCCCGAGTCGTAGACCATAACGTGTCTGAGATAACCGTTATTGTCATACGTAAGAAGTTAGTGGTTTTTATTACATTGTTAAATTTTGAGGCGTAGCTTTGTGACTCCGGAGGCGAGAACAAAATACTAGTAAATCTACCCGGCAAAAATAAGACGGAAAACGTATATGAGCGACCACATTATGGGGAAAGAGAGTAGGAGTCACTTATTGCCATCACTTAGGCTGCCACGAAGTGATGTGGGATAAATGAATGACGGTTTGGGAGAGACATGAAACTTGGCGCAGTGCGAAAGTTCAGAATATTTCACTGTATGTAGAAAAACATCATATCTCTTGTCTTTGGGTAGCTCAAATGTCTTCATTAAGATTTCCGTCAGTGATCTGTACGGTCACATGCTCCGCCATTCGCACGCCTATCTGCAAGAACGGGAGTAGTTCCTATTCTCTAGACGCTTATAGTACAGAAAAAGGAAATCAGCACATAGCCCGATCGTTTCTTAGTTTATGTGCTGCTGGGACGGAATCAAGAGCTCCGGATCTGTTTGCCGAAAATCCCCAGTAGTCAAACGAAGGTGATGCCAAAATGTAGTTAAGAGTATAGAAGCATGTCAATTGGGGTCGTGTTTATGTGTGTATAAAATATTTATAATCCAAGAATGAATGTCGAAACACAAAAGCAACAAAAAGACACTAAGGTTGAGTGATCTCGCCTGCTTTGTGAGACTTGTTTGCCGTGACGGGCCAACGATAGTTTGATGTAGACACGGACCGTTCTCCGTATACCTAGAAAGAGGAGCGCGTGCGAAACCGCGGAAGCGACAAGTCTTTTAGGGCCTTGTAGAATGACATATAGGAAATCATGTGACCATCGTGACCATTATAAGCGCACTCACCAAAGAATCCGTGTCTGCCGCAATACCGCTCGCGGACGCGAGTTCCTAGAAATTGTAGTGCTGCATCAACCGCAAGTGCGGGTATACATCATATGTTCATATATATATTTATATTTCGCACTAAATGAAGTCGTGTTGTTTAAATCTTACGACACGTGAATAGAAAGCTTATTTTGGTGCCATTGAATACCGCATTCGTGCTTCATGGTTCGTTTTTCTTTCTATTAACCGTAATCATTATCTCTAACACTGAAGTACCGACATGCGCTGTGTCACCAGATGTTCTTTGCTTAAGAAAACGGAGTGCTACAGCAAGAACACCACATGACTTGTTTCTTCGATTGTTTCTCGCGACTAAGTGTTTGTAAACTCCGAGTATTACCAATTGCTCACCTTACAAATACCGTTCAGTATTGTAGCCATTCAAAAAAGGCAAAAAAATCACGCCGTTTTTCTTTTTTTTTGGGGGGTGGGGGGGCGGGGGGGGGGGGGGGGGGAGGAATTTTGCACATTTATTGGGTTTCCTGGAGCTAAAATGTACAAAGGGTGTCAGCTTTTGTTTACATACCTCGTACCAATGTGAATGGGAACCTCTACATCGTGCGTTGTTTGCTTTCTGAACAAACAAAAGTATAGAAACAACATACGCCAGGGAGTAAGGCAAGTTTCATCAATTGTCTGCAAACGCTGCAGTGATTATTGGTTAAATTCCGAACATCCCACGCCATATTAGCGATATTCCTAATACGGCAACCTATCGCATTCAGATCATAGATTTATTTAATGTAATTGCTTAATGAGGGACTCCTCTTAACGAAAAAAATGAGTTATACGTAACAAAACGAACAGGCGAAATTTATTCCACAACATGTTGCTCAAGCACGACGCATGTGTTTAAGAAGGACGACTATAATATCTACCCTGTAAGTAAAAGCAAAATCAACTGCGATTAAACGTCAGCATATCAGGAATTCAGACTGTGTATTCTGTACACCATACCGATTATGTATGATGTGCTTCAGTACAACCTCCAATGTTCCGATCGTATTCCTTGTTTGCCATTGTATAACTGGATTGCGTATATTTGCTATGATGTTGTATAAGTATGCGGAACACGTGAATAGACTTATTGAGTAGTAATACTAGCAGTAGAGTGTTTAAATTGTACAGGTTTATGTGGGCGCCTGAAATGTACGACAGCTTCTTCACTCCAGCCGCACTAGTGAGGAAGGCATACTGCAGTCTTATAGTTGTACATAATAATCTGCGTTAATCTCTCGATCTCGATGTCTTACTTATTTTAAATAAAAACGTCCACACTTGATGAAGTTATGATGCAAGGACCAACTTAAGCGCCTGGGGGGCTTTTAAGAAATGTCACAAACTGATAAAAAAATAAAAGAAACAGGAATATGGAATTTTGTTTTATTTGGACAATAAATAATAATGATTGACTTTAGTTGCTAAAATATTAGGCAGGCAGAGTTTATTAAATCTCAGGCATTTTTTGATTAATTAAAACAAATATATTCCTAAGACAAGTTTAAGAAAAAGAAACAAAAAAAAAAACAACAGACTGATACTTTGCATAATTCGAAAACAATGCTTGCTCTTTTTTATTTTTTGTTTTATTTGAAAGGCATAACCAAAAAGGTAAAAAAGTCAAAAAGATAAAAAAACAAACCAAAAAGTAAAAAAAGAAACATTTTGAGCGCGGCATTTTTTCGAGCTTCCTGGCTTCTTGGATGCACTAAACACGTCCTTTGCTTACACGGGCTACAACTGTCGTTTCCCCCGTATTATTTTAATACCGGCGCAGTATTATAGAATCACTGGACAACAAGTTTCGATCGACGTCCGTGGTCTCCAAGTACGCGGCGACGCATCGCAGTGGGTGTGCTGAGCTATGGCTGCTAGTATTTCAAATGGTTGCATGCAGTGTCGTGCTCTGCTGAAGTGCTGCTGGTGTATTGTCGAGACCGGTTTTAACGAAGTCAACTGAAATCGGAAATCACTTCGCTAAATCCACTATTTCGTTATAACCGACTTCGTTATAACCGGTCTCGACAGTACTTCGTTTCAGCTTAAGTCCAGACGCAGTTGACGCTACGAACCAATGGGAGCAGTCAAGCAGCGTGAAAAGCGAAAATCACTGCGCCTTTTCTGTTTATGATTGGTTCAGCGATGATACAACACGTATGATGAACACCACGATGGAGCGTTTTTGACGCTGTCTGATAGGTATGATCAGCTCAAAGCGTCGGCTCCGTTTGGACTTAAGGTAAAACGAAGTATAGTAGGTCTGATTTGTATCGATTGATGTATGTAAACAGGGATTGCAGATATCGGCGTTCGCTGAAAAGAACAATAAACGTCAATAATTGTGTGAGAGCCTTTTTATGGCGGATAAGTAAATAAAATAAAAGAAATGTAGTGAACTTGTTGCTTTACAGTTGGCTGATAACACGATGAACGTTTCGCCAAGCAATTTGTTTTTATTCCTTATGCCATTTATTGCGATTCGTTAGAATCTACGTCGAGAAACCATGATGCATGTCTTTGTACTTTCTTTAAGTGTTGTTGAGGGTAACTGAATGCTCATCTGTTTTACCAGAGGTCTTCAATAGGTTACTGGTCATAATACTTCGGCCAAAGTTTAGTACAGGGTTAACAGCTGCCACCAAGGGCGCCATCGCTTGAGAGGAGGAATTTTCGTTTGGTCACCCCATTCTCAGTGAACAACACCAAATTAACTGAAATTTCAAAAAAGCGCGAACAAAACAAGGACAGCGAAGACACGAAGACAACATTACAGGTGCTAAGAACATTTCAGTTATCATGCACCAAGTATTCCGAACCCAAGTTTAATGCAGAAACCCAAAAGTCGCAAAATCAAATTAAAAAAAAAAAACCTTGTCTAGCATCGGAATTTTGTAACCTCTGTGTTATAATCACTTTATGCAAGCACGCATCGTTCTCTATACATCTCTAATAAAATAACTTAAAATAAAATAATTGCAATAATTTTAAACAAAATGATGCTTCGAAAGCGGAAGAGCCGGGCAGCGGAGCATGGCTAAGGCCATGAGCAGAGCGTACGGGTTCGCAGTGCCCCAACTTGATGGCGCTTCTCAAGGTGCAGATTTTTGTCGGTGATAGCGGAATTGAAAATTCATTTTGCGGCAAGAAGAAGGAATGAAGAGTGATATTATTTTGGATCGCATTGCCGAAAAAGAAGTTTGAACAGTTGACTGAGTGTACAGTGCTGAAGACGCTTTTATTAGCGAGAGACGCTGCCAGTGCGATGACCCGTCACCTCGATTAATTGGTAGCTAATAGACCTTCCCGGAAAATCCCGAGAAACCTTGCAACGAGTGAAATTGGGAGGCTGTTTGGATGTACGCTCGTACCGGCTCAAACGCTTCACTGGTAGCGCCACGATTCATTATTTCTTATTATTAGAAGTTAAGCACACAAAGAAATAAAGGAAACGGAAAAGGAGATCCTCACATACTCTGTTTTGCTTTCCTTCTGTCTTCTCTCTGCGCTCTGAAATGACGAACTGTTAAACCAATGTCAACTTCTCTTTTGCTTGTTTGATACTTCTACATGCCGTACATCTGAACGTCACAATGCATAAAACACACGCTGGGGGCGCCACATATTTTCAGATATGTCTATTTGGAGCGGTTTCAAAATTACAATCTCACTTTCTGGTTGCCAGACTCCCAGCAGTGCTGGCTGGATTGGCGGCTCTTAGCCACCTTGTCGACGCTAGCGCCGCGCGTGGTCGCGTAGTAAGATCTCCCACAGAGTTACGGCGAAGTTTCGTGACCAGCAACGTATACACCTTTCCAGAAAAGTGTTTCTGGCTGGTTCCATTTTCAGCGTTTGTGTGTATGGCGCGCGATTTGCTCGCTTTGCGGAGCGGCCAACATGCGTGTACTACGCTGAGGAGATCGCACGCTGGGCTGAGGAATTGTAAATATTAGAATGGCGTATAGAAGCACTCCAGTATTACGTATGCATTGACTGTTTTGTTCTAATTGATAAAAATCATAAAAATATTAAACATCCCGCATTGAAAGTTAACCGGTACGGATGCATGATAGCATGCGAGAGCATGTTCAGCGATGCGCATTGTTCGATTTTGTCCAACCTGTGGACCACATTCAGAGGTATGGTTCCGACGTCACAGTGCTTGGCACTAGGACGGAGTTGACCAAAGGCGCCGCGTGACAACGGACGCGTCGTCTTTTGGCAATACACCCTTTTCGAAAATGCGAGAAATCCATAGTCGGTAAGAGGTTAAGAGTGCAGAACAATCTCCCCCTACTAAGGCCTTCACTCTTTCCACTTTAAAAGAGCGAACGCCGAAGAGTAGGTGAGAAGGGACTCGCCTCCTCTCCGGTGTTCGCTCTTTTGAAGTGGAAAGAGTGAAGTGCTTTGAGGGCAAGGGTGCCTGTCCTACACCCTTACCCTTTCACCGACTATAGTAGCTCTTACGCCTGTTATCTGAGTCGGCCATTTTGTTGGACACATGCTCTGAGCTTCACTGGATGCGACGGCTGCAACACCGTTCCGCGTGAACTCGGCTCAGTTCGTATCGGAATGATGCGCTGCCTCCGGGTTCGGCGACGACTCTGCTCCAATCACACGCTTCATGCCCTGGAAATGGTGACCGCCAACGTTCCTTGAGGGGTTTTCAAAATTGTATTTTTGTGTTCCAGTACCAATTCGAAAAGATAAAAAAAAAGAGAGCGAATAGACTTTAGCTTTTGGTCTCAAAGAGTGACCGAAGCTACTGAACCATCGCCGTCATGAGCTAGTCTGCGTGTGTTGCATTACTCGATATACAGTTTTTAAGAGTTTGATGTCGATATCAGTTTACTCTCTCCCCAACTATCGTAGTGTGAGCCACGGAGTCGTCTCTTGGCAGGGTAAAGAAGCATAAACGTCGATTACGTTGCTTTATAAAATATACTCCAATTCATTCCTCCTCCAAAGAAGAAAGAAGCCGGGGTCATCAAGAACAAGAGACCCTGTTATAGACTTCAGTGAAAACGATTGCGACCCTCCTGGCATGTAATTGGTGCTACTAGTTCAACATATTGGACGTGTTAATCTGCGTGCACAATTGCCACCAATATCAACCACCTGCAACCTGTTGAACTGGAAAACAAAAGTCAAAGTTCATTTTACCATAACGTCGGAGCGTAGTTAAGGCTAGATAACGTACAAGTCAGACACATACTCAAAACGCAATGTTATGGTATAATCACCGCAGCTGATTGGTTTATACGATAATGGCATACGTAGAAAGATGACAAATGCTGTGACGCTGTACTTTGGTCTCTGCTTGATTGATCCAATTACCTCGAAGCTTTGGCTCAAATGAACACTGTGAGCGAGAGAACATTGTGTAATTATCAATTGAGGTTGGTATGAGAGACAAGTAATTTTAATATTAGTTAAACGCCGCTGTATCAAACAATTATAGCATTAAAAGCACAGAGGACTATAGGAATGCATTTGTATTTATTTAACGTCGAAATAAGTTTAATTTTAGAACTATTAACAGAGAGTCCGTAGATCTGATATATTTAGATATGGATGCTGCAAACACGTCATTCACTCCAGGGAGGTTCTAAAGTAACAAAATAATTTGCTGGCCTAGTTGGTTAAACATTACAAAAATAAAAAGCGCGAAAGACAAGGACAAGAAGAAGACTACACAGGACAAGCGCTTACTCGGAGCTGACGTTTTAATTTGGAAGATGAGGAAGACGAAGACATGAAAGGCCCTGACGTTCAGAGATGCAAATATTTATGACAAAGGAGCGAAATGATCTGAAAGCACTAATAATTAAAAAGGTAAAAAAAGAAAATTAGTAAAATCAAAAGGAAATGGTGGGCATGATTAAAGTAACAGTGAAAAAAATTAAAAAGGAAGAGAAAGAAAAAGATAAAGCAAACTTAAGAACATTTAAGAAAAAATATTTTATGTACTCTAATTCTTTTGATGACAAAATCACCGATGGAGCACTGATGCAGGCGTCTCCTTTGGTCGCAATGACTTCAGCCTCCAAAATCTCGCGAGTTCGCTTATCAGAACACTTCCTCAGAATCCTTGTGCTGGACAGCAGCGGGGCGCTTCCACAGTCCCTCACACGTTGAGCGAGATGCCCTGACGGAGAGGATTTTAGAGATAACGCATGCTCTCTAAGCCTTGCGTTGATGCATCTTCCTGACTGTCGCACATAAACCTTACCAGAAAGGATGGGGATCAAATACACTACTCCGCTGCAACAGTTGACGTATTTGTTGCAGTATCTAACGCTGCAGTTGTCAGGCTTTGTGCGCGTGGTGTTGACTTTGGGGCAAAGCTTTTTAAGCTTGTCGGGGGCTGAAAACACAACCGGCACATCGTATTTGGAGGCAATTCTCTTGAAGTTATGAGAGACACTGTGGTGTTCTCAGGGACACGGCAGAGAAGGAGGAGAGGACCAGCCCATTCAACGTTCCAAATCAGACTGTGTATTCATCAACAAGAACAAAAATGAAGCAAAGATCATATGGTGGGGATGATGACTTGTACATATGTTGCTAACACACCCTAGCTACACAAAGCCGAAAACAACATTACCTTCTCCGCCCCCCCCCCCCCCTCAAAAAAAAAACAAAAACATTCTTTCAGTAACACCCAGCGAAACAAAGTATGAGTGTCTGATGCGTGCCCTTCATTACTTCACATATTATGTGACATAATCCCGGAACCAGCTTGGTGGTTTACGTGATCGTGTTAAGGGCTGCCGCACGTTAATGTCTGGTTGCGGCATTTGCTGGGAAGCTGGGAGAGGTGCGGAGGTAGACCCCTCCGGTGTCCTCTGCTCTGCGACAGCATGTTCAGGCGGCTGCTCGTCTGGCAACGATCTCTGGTGGGATGGAACTGACTGTGGTTCCATTGGTATGAATAAAAGGGACGACCGCCGATCGACTTCTTTTTTCTCTACTTCTCTAGCTTGTTCTTTTTGTTTGTCCGACATTTAACAACATCAGACAGGATGGAGGTGGGGTAGCCCGACGCCTTGAGCCTTGATACTTGCGCGTCAAAGGTCTCCCTTGCTGAATGAATGCAAGATTTTTTCAGGGCAGCGCTCAAACAACTAGACACAATGCTTCTTTTGACAAGATTTGAGTGTGCAGATTCATACTGAAGTATTCGTTTCTTAGATCTAGGTGAGTACATCTAACAGACGTGGTCATTTTGAAAGGTAAGTTTTCACTGTTACTTTAATCATGAGTGATTAAAGTCCATTTTATTATAACGTCCGAGCGTAGTTAAGGCTTGATAACGTTTAAGTTACACACATACCCAAAACGCAATGTTATGGTATATTCACTGCAGTTGATTGGTTTAAACTATCATGGCACACGTAGAAAGATGGCAAATGCTGTGACGCTGTACTTTGGTCGCTGCTTGATTGATCCTATTACCTCGAAGCTTTGGCTCAAATAAACACTGTGAGCGAGAGAACATTGTGTAATTATCATTTGAAGTTGGAATGAAACACAAGTAATTGTAATATTACATAAACGCCGCTGTATCAAACAATTATAGCAATAAAAGCACAGTTATAGCAATAAAAGCACAAATCCTTACTTTTGTTTTTAATAATTTCCTTTTTTACCTTCTTTAATTTTAAGTTTTCTTCAGATCCTTTCGCTTCATTTTCATAAATATTTGTAGGTCTTAACGTTAGGGTTTTTCTGTCTTCCTTTTCCTCGTCTTCCGAATTAAAACGTCAGTTGCGAGTAAGCGCTTGTCCTGTGCAGTCTTCCTCTTGTCCTTGTCTTTCGCGCTTTTTATGTTCGTAAGGTTCTAGACTCTAGAGTAATGCATCGTGGAAGGCAAATGGTTACTTTATTGCTCATTTTTTAACGCCAATTACTGATGATAATGATTGCTTATAACGTCTAAATAAATTAAAATACGCTAAAAATAAATTAGTTAATTAGAAAACAACTACCTAAACTATCCAGCAAAAAAAAAAAAACACACACACACACACACACACCTCGAGAGGTAACATAAGCAGTGTCGAGCATCTCAATGCAAATATATAGCCGTCCGCGGCAGCTAGATTTACTGAATGACGTCGAATAATGAAACTAAAAGGAAGATCAAAAAGAGTAAGCAGACCAGTGCGCCCTCAAATCAGATCAGAAAGCGGTTATTAAAATGATCGGGTTCCGCCACACCCCCAGTACGCCCTGTTGTTCATAATTGTATTGTAAAAATTATGGGTACTCTAAAATTAAATTACATCAACCAGCGAACATTAAAGAAGAAATGACTTAAGCGTTAACTCGTTCACAGTCTCGTCCTTTTCAATCAAACTATATACTGCAAACGACTGAATTTTTGCGAGAACCTCATTTTCGCGAATTTCGCGAGGACCTAATTTTCGCGAATTTCACGAATCGACTACAATAGACGAAAAATAGGTCCCGCGAACAATTCATGTAAAGTGTAAACACATTGGAATCTATTGAGATCCCACCGCATCGCGAAAATTATAACCCGTGAATTATTCCAAATCTTCAGCTGTGAACTAAATCGCGAAACATTGAGCCCGCGAAAATTAAGTCGTTTACAGTAGTTGTTTCTCGCACCTAATGTCTGTGAATGGTGTCGTTTAATGAGGTTAAAGGCAGTCAAAGAAAAAGAAAAGTAAGCAAGTAATTCACCTGATCTGTGCATGCTCTTGTTCGTAAGAATATTGTGAGCATCACGAGAAATTAAATGAACTCTGTCGAAATTTAGTGGGCACTAGTTTCGACTTGGAAAGACTCCTTAAATGTCAGTTACGCAACTCTGTGTGCGGAGAAAGAGCCCGTCGGCGAAAATATACGTGGTCACTGAAGCCGAGCGAGCGACCTTGCTGCTCCGGCCCTCTTCCATGCTTCTAAATGTCGCTGTTTTCGAAGGAACCAGTGCCCGTGCGCGTAACCACGAAGAACAATAGACACTTGTATAACAGACGCTTTTGTCAGTGTACATACGAACGAAATAAACGATAACACCGCCTCGTGACCAGAGACGAATAAAATATAGTCAACGACACGCAGTTGTTCTCGTCTCGTACTGCGGTTTTCTTCGTTTGTGCGCTGTCCATCCTGAAAGGGGAAGAGCAATTGGGCACCGTACACAACACCGATCCAGCATCGGACCAATGTCAGATCAGTTTACGGCCCCTTTTTGTAGGCTCGCGTCTTGGGCGAAAGCGTGGGAGCGCTTGGCGCTAATAGCTTTCAAAATGATACTGACAATGGAAGGATCTCGAAACCTCTTTTCATGAATGTCTCGTGAAAGAGCTCTACGGAAAGACCCTTTGCCCAAGTCGATGTGCAAAACATCTGCGAGGATAGGTCCTTTTTGGTCGTGATAATAATGGTTGGGGAATGTTCTTACTGATTGACTCGTCTTAGTTTGGAAAGAAAGGCATAGCTGTTTCTGCTATAACAAAACAACCAACGCTTCTTTTGAAGGCACGTACTGGAAGCATGCGAAAAGGCGCAACAATGTGGCTGCTATCAAAAGCATTTCGCAGGCATATCTTGTGTAGGAGTCGACCGTCGTTTCTAATCAGCGTCAGCTTACCTGAGACCTTGCTATACAATAAGTCCGGGCCATATTTGGCGCTAACTTCCTTTATACTACATATAAAAATTAAAGACATAGACCGCCTCTATGTGACGAGGAAACAGTCGTGGTCTTCTCATTCCCAAAAGGCCTATTGGGTCCACCAGCGAGTAAAGACAAATCTGATAAAAAGAGGAGCCAGAATTGCTTCTCAAGTAGATTTTATCAATCACGGACACTAGTGAATGTCATTCCGTAGTAGTTACCGTACCGTCACATACACAATAATTTTATTGAAGCGTATTCCAGCACAAATACACGAAAAAAGTCCGGTGTATAAGCATTGTTGCCGATTTCGTTGAGGGGACACGATTAAATCCGAGCTCCAAGCCAGTCATTAGGGTCAAATCATGTGAAAAAAAAACAAAAACAAAAAAACACACGTAGAGAAATGCTCTACGAATGCAGCTTCTTGAATCATGTGGTAAGGAACCTTTACTCCGGGGCGAGAGCAAGGAACATGGCCGCACGAAAATGAGGCCACGGCAAATATGTTAAATAGTGAATGGAGCGGGCGGCGCGTCTCGACACGGCGTAATGCCTACACCTCTGTTGGTGGCGGATCGTGACGCACAAAGGGGTAGCTAAGCAGCGTATGACGTCTTGAGTTCGCACAACATCCAGGCGTGGTATGCGCGACAAACCTAAAGACCCCTTAAAAGGATGCTGAACCAAACATTTAAGTGCCTATATTAAGTGGCGCACAATCTTTCCATGAGTCAGCAGCCGCCGGTGTGCGCGAACACACGCAACAAAAGTGACGTCATCATATCCCCCATTCACGCTTTGTAAGCTTAAATTGGGGGAATATGATGACGGTAATTTGGTTGCGTGTGCTCGCGCACACCGGCGGCTGCTGACTGAGGGCAAGATTGTGCGCCACTTATTATAGACACTGAAATGTTTGGTTCAGCATCCTTTTCAGGGTCTTTAGGTTGGTCGCGCAAATGCACCAAAGCACAAAGCCCGCGCTTTGTTGAGATCTTAAAAGCAAATGGCGGTGCAGCAGTTGTTTTGTGCGTTCGCACACCAGTGGTTGTCGGTACTTGGGAAAAACATGAACCGAGAATTTTAATACAGAATGGGTTGATGGGCTGAATTTAATGCAAGAAGTGTAACGCTCGAGTTTGACAAAGATGGGTTACACATTTAGGCCAACGTAACATAAAGCATACACAACCATTAGCAGGCAATGCATACGCAATAACAGCATACAAAAGGCACACTTAGTTATATAATTGATTCATAAGCATAACCATGCACAATTAATTGCGCCCAGCAAGATGTGTTCCCAATGGGCTCAGCGGGAATCGAACCCCTAACCATGCGATCCGCGGGGTGAACACTTTGCTCGGCACCACAAGATTTCATTTCATTTCACTTCCTTTATTTACCCTCAGGGCATAAAGCATTACAGAGGGGGAGTGGCGGAACAATGAGTCGCCAGTAAAAAAAAAAACTCACGTGGGAAAATTGATAAAAATCATGATTAACAAAATCAAGCAAAGATACTAATCAACGCCTTTTTGAAAAGAACACTGTATACAATTGAAAAAATGGGGGCCGGAAGGTGGTTCCATTCATGAGATGTGCATGGTACAAAAGAATGGTAAAAGGCATTGCAATTTGAATAAGGGATGCCAACTTTATGTTGATGATCGACTCGTGATGAAACATAGAAAGGAAGTTCAAAAAGCCTTTCTCGCAGTGTAACATTAGTGAAATAAATTTTGTAAAAAAGGCTAAACCGAGCGATTTTTCTGCGTACAGAGAGATGTGGAAGTGAAAGGTTTGCCTTCATTAACGATATACTTGCGGTTCGAAGATAGTTAGAGCAAATGAAACGTACTGTTCTGTTTTGTATGGCTTCAAGTGATGCAATTAGTGAAGATTGACCAGGGTCCCAAATAGATGATGCCTACTCTAGCTTTGGCCGTACGAGTATTTTGTAGAGTATCACTTTTAATTATTGGGGTGCCAGGGAGAAGTTTCTCTTCAAGTATCCCTGCGTGCGATTTGCATTGTTAGTTACGTTATTCATGTGATGTTTCCATGTTAGATCAGACGTGATATGTACACCAAGGTACTTATACTCTGAGACCGACTGTAATGAAATTCTTTTAATATTATAACCTGCAGGTACTGCTGTACATCTGGATATGCGCAGCGATTTACGTTTAGTTGAGTTTAATTGCATTGACCATGATTCGCACCAAAGTGACACCGTATTAATATCATTTTGTAACTGTCTTGATTCAAGGTTATTGGTTACTTCGCTGTATAGGACGCAGTCATCAGCGAATAGTGAAATATTGGATGAAATATTTGATAATAAGTCATTGACATAAATTAAAATAGCAAAGGTCCTGAGACTGAACCCTGTGGCACTCCTGAAGTGACAGAAACTAAAGTGGAACTAGAGTCATTAATGGTAACCAATTGTTTGCGATTAGTTAAGGAAGAATGTATCCAGGCAAGAACTTTAGGGTCGATATTTAGTTTACTGAGTTTTAACAGAAGTAGTTTGTGAGACACTTTATCAAACGCTTTTGAAAAGTCTAAGAAGATACAATCTATACTTGACCTCCGGTCAAGTATAGAATGAAGGTCATGTGTGAACGATGCAAGCGATGTTTCGCTTGAGAATGATTTCCGAAAACCATGTTGAAATGGACAAAAGAAGCAGCTTGAATCTAAGAAATGTACCGAATTGGAATAAATTATATGCTCAAGAATTTTTCATGGGACACTGGTCAAAGATATAGGGCGAAAGTTTAGAGGACTATGTTTATCAACTCCCTTGTGAACAGGAACCACCCTGGCGACCTTCCAATCATCAGGTAAAACACCGAACTGTAGGGATTGAGTAAATATAGCGGAGAGCAAAATTGACGTATACATCTTCGTGTTTTTTAGGAACTTTGTATTAATATCGTCGATTCCTTCTGATGATGTAAGTTTAAGGGAATCAATTATTTTAACAATGCCCTCACGATCAACCGCTAGCGGATACATTGGCAGGTAGTTATGCGATATGCAATCAGAAGTAGGAGAGCTTGAAGGAACCGAGAAACAACTTACAAATACATCATTGAGAATATTAGCGCAATCCACACTAGCAATGAGACTACCATCATCGGCCTTCAATGACACTGAAGTTTTACTGTTTCCTTTCGTGACATTCCAAAACTGTTTAGGATTATTTATTAACATGAACGGTAAGGTGAAGTGAAAAAAATATATTTTTGCCTTGATATACAGCAGTTTTGTATAAATCAGCAGCAGTGTAATAAGCGACCCATCGTCGACCAGTCAAATCTTTTTTCGCAGCACGAAATAAACGCTTCTTCTGTTACGCATTCTATTAATCTATTGAGCGCTCTATTAAACCATGGCGCGTCTGAATTGGAATACACCTTCCTCAGAGGGATATGCAAATTTAAAAGTCAATCAAATTCCATCTTAAATAAGTTCCAATTATCATTAACAGAACGCTCATGAAAGCAGGGTAAAAAAGTTTCCATAAAAGTGCACAGGTCCTTATTAACTGCCTCAAAGTTAGCTTTACCATAGTCTCGTACACGTTTGAAGGTATTTGGTACAGTCGCCGACGGCATTTTTATATCAAAATGTAATAGACAATGATCACTTAGACCCAGTAAATGTAATATGGACGAGACTAACTTCGGGCATGTTGTTAGGATAAGGTCTAGTATATTTGCTGGTAAACTGGTAGTGCGAGTAGGTTTGGTTACCAAGTGCGAAAGACTATAATCAGAACATAATATCTACAAAATTATTGCTTTCCAAAGAAAATGGCTGAGCAAATGGGGAAATTACAGATCACACAATGGTAGGAAAATTAAAATCACCCATAAGAATGATGGGTGAAAGTAGGGAAGCGAGTGCTTACCTTATTGAGTGAGTCTTGTAAATCTTCACAAAAAAAAATTGTTCGCACTTGGAGGGCGGTAACAGACACGCAATATCAGTCGCTTGTGGTTTACACACAGGCCGATCCAGACAGTTTCAATTTGGCTACATACATCGATGATTGAAGATGCAATGTTATGCACACCAGCTATGAGTACTCCACCGCCAAGTCTACCACTCCTATCATATCGATATACATTGAACAGTTTATGGCAGTTAATTATTTCATTGTTTTGAATTTTGCTAGATAGCCACGTTTCCGTGAGAACCACTAATTCACAATCACTGGAATCAGTTGCGAAAGTCAGAACCTCTCGACAGCGCATGACACTGCGAACATTACAAAAAACAAAAAAACTAAAATATTACGTGTTTCGAAGGAACGCTGCGACCCAATCTCCGCTCTTACCTAGCTTGATGCCCCTTCGAGCGTCATGGCTGTCAGCATAACGATTACGAATAATACGCCGTGTGCTAGAAGTAATAACCTCGTGAACCAAGTCCTCCCTCGGATAGTAAGCATATACCTTGTTGTTAACGTGCAATTCATTATAACGCACGGAAAACACGGAGCCCAGTGACTTTCCAAAATCAATCAGCTTTGATCTCGCAAGTCCCGTCGCAGGTGAAAAATCTTCATTTACAGACAAACCTTTCCTTTTTATGAGAGGTCTGGATTGCAGAATCTTGTCTATCGCTTTGAAAGATTCAAATTTTACAATTGCCAAACGACATTTATCTTTTTTAAAATAGCCGATTCTGTGAGCACGTGCGATGCAATCGGCAGAGATTTCCATAGTGAAAAGAGCAGCGATAACTTTTTGTTTAGTCTGAGCCCAGGTTTCTGAAGGACAATCAACAAACCCATGAAAGATTAGATTGTCCCGACACGATCTATCTTCCACCTCATCTATACGAGAACGCAGTGAAACAACGTCATCCTGCACATGACCAATACCCTGCCGCACCGCGCACAATCTTGCTGAGCTTTGTTAAGCGAGGACGCTCCATTTTCCACTATTGCCAATCTTTCGTCAATAGCGCTTAACTTAGTTTCAATCGATGCTTGTTTTCTTTTTCACTCATTCACGGATGTAATCAAACTAGCCTGCCCTTCTTCGGACTTGATTGAGCGCTTGTTCAGCTCTTGCAACAGTTCAAACATTGCATTAAATTGCTGAACCTGAGATTCACTCATTGGCCCGAAATTCATTTCAATATCGCCAGACAGCAACAGTATTCTCAAGATATCAAAACACTCGCAAGCAACTAATGCAAGTGTTTGTGGGCATGGGAACACAAAAAGAAGGATGTCATCTGACTTTTTGGCATGCAGGGAAGGAATTGCACCAACCTGCACAAGTACGAAGCAGTAGGCGTTAGTCGACCGCATCTTGCTGTTGCTCCCATGCCCGGTCGAACGCTTTCGCGCTGGCTTATATCAATGCTCGATGGTGTTGATGACGTTGATAGGGAAGACTTGCCAATCGAGTACGGTTTGAAGATCAAAACGTCGGCGACGGGTCTCGGGAATCCATCGGCGTCACCCGCCTGACTCGGCGCATGCCAGGCAACGGACTCGGTTGTCGTGTTCACGGGCTGGAACGGAGCATGGCCGGCCAAGGAATGCAGCACGGACAGAATCTGCATAAGTACGAAGCAGTAGGCGTTAGTCGACCGCATCTTGCTGTTGCTCACATGCTCCCATGCCCAGATGAAGAGAAGCGTAACAAGCTTTAAGAATGACTTGCCGCCGATGGTCAACTGCGGGAGCACACGACTGTATACGCTGCTGGTGATAGTTAGTCCAGCACACGTAGTACGCAGGCGACCATCGGCGGCGAGTCATACTCAATCCAGCATACTTAGTAGGTGACCGTGCGTGGCAAATCATACTTCAGAATACTTATATAGCCGGTGACAAGCCAAGAAGGAAGCAGAAGCCCCTCCCACCCCCTTCCACCTGAGCAGAGCGAACACTAAAGAGGAGGTGACCTCCTCTCCAGCTTTTGCTCTGCTAAAATGGAAAGGGGATGGGAGGTGCTTCCACTTCCTTCTTGACCTGTCACCGTCTATAGTCTGCAGGCGAGCGTCGGCGTTGAGTCATAGTCCTGCATTCTATAGTCCACAGGTGACAGTTGGCTGCGATTCCTACATATTCTAGCATACTTAGCCCGCAGGTGACCGTCGGCGGCGAATCATAGTCTAGCAATTTACTGTGCGCAGGCGACGGTCGGCTGTGATTTGTACTTAGTTCAGCATACTTAGTCTGCAGGCGACCATCGGCGGTGAATCACAGTACATCATTCTATAGTTCGCAGGGGACGGTCGCCTGCGATTTATGCTTAGTCCAACATACTTAGTCTGCAGGCGATCGTAGGCGGTGAGTCATACTCCAGCATTCGAAAGTCCGCAGGTGCCGGTCGGCTGTGATTTATACTTAGTCCAGCATACATAGTCCGCAGGCGACCATTGGCGTTGAGTCACAGTTCATTATTCTATAATCCGCAGGTGACGGTCGGCTGCGATTTATGCTTAGTACAGCGCACTTAGTCCAAAGGCGACCTTCGGTGGTGAGTCACAATTCATTATTCTATAGCCAGCTGGTGACGATCGGCGGCAATTCATACTTAATCCAGCATACTTAATCCACAAACGACAGTCAGCGGTGAGTGATATTAAATCATTCTATAGTCCGTAGGTGACGGTCGGCTGCAATTCATACTTAGTCCAGTATATTCAGTCTGCAGGCGACCTTCGGCGGTGAGTCTTAGTTCACTATCTTGTAGTGAGCAGGTGACGGTCAGCTGAAATTCATACTTAGTTCAGCATACTTCCTCTTCCTGGCGATGTCTGACTACTTGAGCGGCGTCAGCGAAATTACCGAGGCTCGCTACACGGAAAAACTTCGCGTGAATAGTGTGACATGTGGCGATTCATTCCCGTTGGACGCCGCAGTATGTACGCTAAAGCCTGATTCGCATGATGAGATTTCGCTCGCAATTTTCAGTCGCGACGCCGCTCGGGCTGCAAAAGCGTGAACCATAGCTGAGATGGTCGACGTCGATATTGAAAATCGCAAGCAGAATCGGACCAAGTGAAATAGGCATACATGTACGTAACGCGTAACAAGTAACGAGTTACTTGTACCTAGTTACTATTTTCGGTAACGAGTAACGTATTTAGTTACTTTTTTAGAAAAGGAACGAGTAACGGTATTTAGTTACTTTGAAGGCCAAGTAACGAGTAACGGTATCTCGTTACTTTTGAGGAGTAACGTGTACAACACCGCTTAAAGGGCCTTGTTTTTATTCTAACCTGAGTATGCGTCTATTGTGACAAAGCCAGATGGGCAACCCGAAAAACAACTAACCAGTATGACAGTACAGCAACGTATATCGCTGAACACGTCAGTCGAACGGTTCGACTGACGTGTCCAGCGATAAACATTGCTGTACTGAACTCTACAGCTGGGAATGTCCTTCACCCAGCGAGCACAATCAGGTTCGTTAGTTGAACCTTCTAGAAACGGGTACGGACCGAATGTAAACCAGGAGGTTGCAAACAAGGGGAGGCACATAACCCATTACCCGCTGTCCTCAATGAAGGCGCAGTTCTCGGGAAGATTCACCAGCTCTTCCTGAAGCACAACACTGCCGTTCCTTCGAGCGCGTCGGTAGAACGACTCTTCAGCGTCGCCGGAGATGTATTTTCAAGGAAGCGGGGAAACATAACTGATGAAAACTTATACAGGCAGCTGCTGCTGAAAGGCAATGACTACTAAAAAGAAAACAATAAACCATGAAACAAAAACAGTTGTGTATTTGGTCGTCAAAGTAACGTGGAAAGTAACTCGTTACTTTTGAGGTAACTCACGCGTTCCTTTTGAGAATCGGTAACGAGTAACGTATTTAGTTACTTTTTGAGCGAGTAACGAGTAACGGTATTTAGTTACTTTTTTGGGTTACGTGTACATGTCTGGAAATAGGCATAACAAGTCGGTGATGGTCACTGGTAACAATGATCAAAATCTTCTTGTATCTACTGTTTACATCGAGCCTGCTTACCAACCTTTAAACTTTAGTCTTTTGAGGCCTGCACTTCTTATCGCAAGTACCGGACCATCATTTGGTCTACGGGCCGGCGTCGTCTAAGAGAGCAGACGACAAGCAGAAACGTTTGAAACAGCAGACGACAGTTCGAACGATCAGGCGGCCGTTTGAACTTAAAGACGCACTGAACGTAGTCCGCAGGTGGTCCGCACAACTTGACGGTTTTCTGGCGTTCATGTTGGAACAAAACAAATAAATCTGATCACCAGAAGTATCCGTGAATTCAACCCAGAGTGCTTCCCGCCCAAGCACTCATTGTCCGACGGCGTCTGCTTTTCCCTTTTCACCGCACATATCCAGATTCTCGGAGGAACCGAGCACGTGAAAACTGACCTTCAAACCTTTTTCGACTCTTTTGGTACGGCCCCAGGCGCGGCGTTTTAACGAGAAGGCAGGTTTTTGTCTGGTTCATTTCAAAACAACGCAGGAATACACGTCTGGCGTGGGGACTTCTGCCCACAGCCCCAGACAGGAAGTCCGCCCGACGCGCCACCACCGCGCTGTGACGTCACAGCGTTGAGTTCGTGTATAGTCCACAAGTGACGATCAGCTGCGATTCATACTTAGTCAAGAATATTTATTCCGCAGGCGCCTTTGGTGGCGAGTCAACTTTGGCGTCTGGTTGGGACTGCTAGCGCTATATATTGGCGGAAAATGAGCGTTTGCCATGCGTAGTGTTTTGTGCATTAAAAGCAAACAAACAAACAAACACCTAATTTTGTTTTGTTGGGACACCCTGCATACTCGAGGATTGCGTGAGTGTACCCGGGGTTGCGCCCAGAAATATAGTATTAATATACTTTGTTTCAGCTTAACTCCAGACGCAGCTGCTTCTACGAGCTAATGGACAAATCAGGCAGCGTCAAAAACATGTCCCTATCCATTTTCTGTTTATGATTGGTTCAGAAATAATGGAACACGTGCTAATCATGACTAGTACTATGATGGTGCGCTTTTCA
The DNA here is from genome assembly GCA_013358835.2 of Ixodes persulcatus. Taxonomy (NCBI): domain Eukaryota; kingdom Metazoa; phylum Arthropoda; class Arachnida; order Ixodida; family Ixodidae; genus Ixodes; species Ixodes persulcatus. Next base: position 55,399 of record JABSTQ010009711.1, read on the forward strand.
CGCTGCCTGATTGGTCCCATCAGCTCGTACAGTCGTCTGCTTCTGGACGTAGGATGAAACAAAGTATTGCCAACTCGTTGGTGACTCTGTTCACCGCTGCCGGGATGGCGGCTCGTTTTCTCCTTACTCGGTTCATGCTGTCAGGTCTAGCGATCCTCTGTGTTGTTCCGCTTCCTTCTCGCCAAGGCAGACGGGTCTGTCCCCTCTATTCTGTCGGGTTCCTCGTAGACCCCGGGTTTCGGCACCAGGTCTTTCAGACCGAAGTACTTACACGTGATTGTTGTAATACATATGACGGCTGTATCACAGAATGGACTAGCGGGCCTACACTGGTCGTGACGGTTCTGTTCATCCTCTTCTCAGGGCCATCCTCAGACTGCTGCTAAGCGCATAAGAACTGAAAGAATATCTGTCGAACGGAGGAACTGGCGACTGGCCTGTATTTAAAAGGAACAGGTACCGGTTAATGTGACTTTCCCTCTCCTTACCTCTTTATCCAGCTGAGTTACGAGCGCTTCTCAGGTGAGTAACAGCTGAGCAACGAAGAGGTACAGATTATCGCTGTTGAGTATCGAGCGTTACTCAGCTGAGTAACTGCTGAGCAAGGAAGATGTTCACATTATTGTGACTTTCTCCCTCCTTTCATCCTAAAGCAGCGGAGTAATGTTTCATATTTGTGTGTTGTGAAGTCAGTAATATGTTTAACCAACTCGCCCAAGCTGCTGTTTTGGCGTTAGTAGCCGGGGACAGGTTCAAGTCTGACGTTGAAAGAATTAGCAACTCATATTTTTATATTTATTTTTGCACTAGGGAGGGAAAATCTAACACTTTATCCCCGCTATACTGCGATTTCGCTGCGTAGACACAAAAATAAAACAAAGCCCATCATTTCCCGACGTGCATCCGCGTGTGCCGGTCCTGGGAACCACGGTGTCACTCCATGAAGAGAATACACATTTTCGTGGCAACACCTAAGGGATGTCAAGAAAACCATTCCCTCTACGCTGCTATGCTCTACACTCTTAAAAAAAGCTAGTAGTATTTACTAGGTAAGAGCTAGTAACCGCTTGTCACATATGTTACTATGTACTACCTAGTAACCTTAGGTAGTAACGGTCAAGCTAGTAACGGTTACTAGGTCAAGAAGCTAATAACTGTTACTAGCCTCAAAGTAGAATCCATGTATTTTACTACCTCTAGCTAGTAACTAGCTGCAACCTCCCGACGGAAGACCGGAAACGCGACTAGTCCCGTGATTTCCGGTGGCAAAAATGGTGGGGGGTTATGCCACTTACCACCAGGTGGCAGGCGCAACAAAAATTGAAACTGGAAATGAGTAATCCAGGTGGCGATAGTCAACGCCCAATAAATGTACACAAAAGAGGACTCCGATTATTTATAGCTTATTTCAATTCTTCCACATTCGCAAGTAAATACATATAAACATGCACACCCACATTTTTAGCACACAATCAACACAATGCATTCAACACAAACACACGATCACTCTAATCGCTAACTTACGGGCGGGGGCAGTGGGAATCGAACCCAGAGGTTCCCACCGCAAGCTTACGAGCTGAGACGCGTTAGCCCACACGGCCACTTCCTCCCTGCTAACTTCCTTGACTGTCCTTAAGTCTTTTATACTGACCATTTGAGTGCGCAAACTTGTCGTCGTGTATCAGCACGTCAGTTCTTCGCAGTCGCTAGGTCAGTTGCGCGACGAGGCAAACCGCATGAAAGCGACGGGAACAAGCGGGCAAGGCGATGAGCGTCATTTCCTAGAAATTAAAAAACCGAGCGACGCGACAGGTGACCGTGAGAAATCGCCGTCGCTCGTCGCTGTCTCCGTCGATAGTCTCGTCGCTCGCTAAATCGATTAGAGAGTGCTTTCTTGCCGTCTCCCGCGGCGAACGAAGGCTGTAATTGACGGGGAGTACGACGGCAGCGGCACTCCTTTCGCGTGCTGGGCTACAAAAATGCATGCAAAATTAATACCGCGTGCAGCTCGCATCTTAATTTTTGTAGTACACTGACGAATGCTCGCGTTTTTGGGGAAGATATAAGCAAATTCAGAAAGACTCGTAGAATGCCAAAACAGTTTTTTTCCATTGGTCCTAAAGCTACATACACAATTTACGACGCACATCAACGGTTGTGACAGTGCACTGTCACGACCGAAGACAGCTCAATCAAAATCATTCAACCACCGAGCACACACAAACCGTGAAGAAGTTCCCAGTGTCAAGTAGGAGGAGGCAGAGAAAAGCTTCTTGGACGACGAAACCCAAACTAGTGACAGCGGCACCGGCTCGTTAGAACTATCCTCAGAGCAGTCGAGGTCCACGCACACACTCGCCCCGTCGAGCGAACGAACGTTAACAATGCACTTCAATACGGGAACACGAGAACTGCACATGACACAAGGCACAAACGGCAGGTTCACATCGGAGAAATTAGCGTCTTGCGAACTCCGACTGGCCCCAACATGCTTGCCGTACAATGTTGCCAAGCGTCTCTTGTGAAAGAAAAACATTATTTTAAAAACATATAAAAAATAAATGTATATAAAAAAACGGAATGAATTTTTTTATTTGTTTTCGGAAACGTTTTTAGTGTGTGCTACGTGGCTATTTTCATCCCAGTTAAAACCAAAATAAAAATATAAGCGCTCACAAACGAATGCAAACGAGAAGGAAGGTAAGTAAGCCGCATGACCATTGCATCAACAATGGCTGCTGCTCCCGCCCTTGCGCTCGCTGCAGCGCTGGCTTCCACGTCGTGCTGGTACGGAGGCTGCGATCGTTATAAAGTCAGCTCCAACCCTTAAACATGCCCCCTCATACAATAGTTGACGCTACGATTGCGTGTGGGTACCTCCCCCCGGGATCCGAAACAGCAAGTACATACGTCGCTAACGCTGGCAATCGGGTATGAAGCAAGCGCTGCCATTTTCTTTGCGCCTTTGCGGTAGTAAATAGTATAGTAAAAAGGTAGTAACGGTCAGAAAAGGGTAGTAATGCCTGCATTTGCTAACGTTTTACTACCTATCGCGCGTTGGAGGTATTAAATAGTTAGTGTAAGGTAGTAACGGTCAGAAAGGGGTAGTAACTGCTGCAGTTACTAGCTTTTTACTAGCTTTTTTTTTAAGAGTGTACATTGTTCCCGTGGCGAGCCGTCTTTTCTTTCGATCGTTCACCGCGACCTTTCACGATGCTAAGCGTGTGCGGTGCTCTATTAAAGAGTTCTAATAGATCGTTCCGATACCACCGATAAAGGTAAACAATAACGATACTACGCATGCGCAAAGGCGTCGGCGGAGTATCGGGTGCCGTTGTCGGAGTCAGCAGAACAATCTACTAAAACTCTCTATATACCCCTTTCAAAAGTCGCTCGCCAATTATTAGGTCAAAACCACTGCCCATTGGCGAAATAACTAATACACTCTAAAAAAAGGGTATCACCTTACACCCTTTTGTCCCATATAATGCACCCCAAAATTTCAGTTTGACGTACAGAGCACTATAGTCGAACAGACGGCCCCAATTTTACGAGGGGCTTACAGGGACACTGACACCTCCAAAAAATTTTTTTTTATTTTTTGCCAAGCGAAGTAATTATGGTGTCGGAAGATTACCCAATTAATAGTTTGCACCAGAGTCACGTATATCTTTATTAAAGCCAAAAAACGCAACTGCTCGAAACCGAAACTGAAACCCGCGCACGGAGGTCGGAGCAGTGGCGAAGAGAGTGTGAGTGGCGGAAGTCACCTGGCAACACCCGACCGCGCGCTTTTTTTTTCCTCCGTTTTTTTTTTTTTTTTTTTTTTTTTGCGAACAGAAGGTGACATGCGTGGCGGGAACTGTTCGCTCTGCGATTCCTTTGCAGTTATGTTTGTTCCACTCGCTGTTCTGTACTTCAAGATGAGTTGTTTTGTAGATTGAGGAGTTGGAGATGAGCAGTGAGTGCCCGTGGTGGATTTCCGTGATCGGCTCCGAGAAGAATACCCCCAAGATGTTGCGTGAAGAGGTGCCTCAAATGTCCTGCGTCCGAAAAAAAGTGGCATTGGGAGGCAGGCAGAGTTCTCACCAGTTTCCGAAAGATCAACGGGATCGGGACCAATGGCTGGCTGCAATTCCTGTAGAACATTTACGGGCACCTCGGAAAGCGGACGCTGCCCGATTTATATGCTCCTTGTATTTTGTGGAAAGTGATTACGTTGAGTTCGCAGGTGTTAAAAAGGAAATCCCATACCATTTAGTTCAGCAACGTTTCGTCCACAATATTTTTTTTCCAGTGATAATTGTAAAAAAAGAAAAAGAAATATCGTAAAATGTAAAAAACAAAAACACGGTACTTCTGCACCCGGTTACGCCGCGTGTGAAGCGGACGTCTTTCCACTGAGCTACTGGGGGAACTCTTTCGTTTGTAGTAATGCAGCCGGTCAACTATAGGTTAGAAAGTTTGCTGCCGATTTTCCTCTAGCAAAAGCCCTCCCGGGTCGAAGTCGGGCAGCGCCACACATTGGCCATTTTCGCACTTAGTGAAAAAATCGAATGTGTGCATATTCAACTCAAAGTACGCACTTCGTGCTTGACGTTTGCGCGAGCGATGTCTTCAGCCACGAAAAGGGGGCGACGGCTCGGCGACGTCTTCGTGCAAGTCAGCTTGGTGGTCGGGCGTGTCGTACGGGACAAATACCAATTCTTTTGGTCGGTCCAAACTTTCTCTTTCGAAGGAAGACAGAATTCGCCGGTACCTCGAATGACAGTTCTGAAGCAGAGGTTCCACGCCCGCCGTCCGCTGAAATTGCCGTCCCCGCGAGTTCCACGATATGCGAAACGACGCCATGTTGAGAATTACGCAGTAAACGCACAGAATGCTTCCGGTTCTCTGTGCATCTTTTTCTTTAAATTGGCAGCTTTTTCGAAGCCACAAAAAATGGATTTAATATTTCTTTTTCTATTTTTTAATATTGAGTGTGTGCCTTCAATGACCAACGACTTTGATTAAATTTGGTGGTTGTGTCTAAACCATAGAAAATGGCCCGTGACCACGGAAAAGAGAGTGAGCGAGACTCAGACCGGCCAGTTCTCGATAGGAGGTTTTCGGGCGGAAAGAAACCGAATTTCGAGCCGCAAATTTTGTTCTGGGTAGTTGGGCTCTCATATGTCACGCACAACGAAAAACCTCGGCGAGCAGAAACACCCTGTCAGTGTCCCTTCAATAACGGTGCGATATAACTTATTAAATAGCTAAAGTACGTATCAAAGACCACATAAAGAAAACACTGAGGTTTTGAAGTAGGGTGAAGAAAACCCCCATTATTATTATTTTTTTTTGCATCCAGTAACACTTACATTAGCTATTTTAATAAATAGTACCACACGGCTATCAAGCCCCTCGTGAAAGTTACTGCCGTCAGATCGGCGTCAGTGCGCTTTACGTCAAACTGAAGTTTTGGGGTGTCTTATATGGGAGAAAGTGTGAAAGAATACGCCCTTTTTTCTGAGAGTGTATTGTGGAACGCGCAAGTCGTTTCATAAGATAGCTAACGTCAGGGGTTGGCCAAGGCTAAGAGCCGTTGAGCCAATGAAACAGTGTCAAAAATGCAACGTCACTGCTTTCATCCCCCTTTTTTTGTGGGTGAATTTTCACCTTCTAATTCAACCAAGCACAACAAAGTCTGCCGTAACGTTGTGGTTTTAGTCCGCCATTGAGCAGAGGTTCCAGAGCTGCCAAAAGAGGGCAGCCTTTCAAAAGAGGTCTATTGTAGCCGAACTGGACCTTAAAACCGCCAAAAGTATGACTGCTAACGTTAGCACTAACGAAACGTGAACCAGAGGGAAAAAGGACACAGAACGAGAGCGAGAACGCCAAGCAAGGGACACTGTAGTCGAGCACGCTGCAGCTCGACAACACGCGCCTCGCTGCCACCGAAGCCGGGGAGCCGCCGCGGCAGCCCGAACGAAACAGCCAGGCCACCAAGTGTTGCCACCGACAGCGGTTCGCGCACGTTGAGCTGACAGCCGCTTTTCACTTGGAGCCGCCTGATTACGACGCCGGGGACCCACCCCGGGCAAGAAGAAAACCCACTTGTGGTCGCCGGGGTTATTGTCGTCGGGGGCGCTCCAATTATTATTCGGCCGCCCGCTCCTCGTCGGGGACCCCGGGGTTATTATATAGCGACCCGCTTCAATGTATATTCCGGGTGTCTGCGATTGTGTCGCGCTTCGTGGCACGAGTGCCTCTCTCGACGCGTCTGTTGCCGGTGGCGCTGCGTTGACACATCTCGGGGCTCGTTCCCGTTGGGGAAAGGAAGGAGAGGAGGGAAGCTCCCTTCTCCGGCGTTTCTGCCGCCTTCCGCGCTGCCCCGAACCGGTGACGTGTATTTCCCGGTCTCGGCGTATTCCGTTTCTATTTCAAATTGAGCGAGAAAGTATAGGCCTTTTTTTCCTTCTGTTTTTTTTTTTTTGAATTGGGTTTAAGGTTTGCGTTGGCGTATGTTTCAATTTCGTTTTGTGTTAACCGCGCGTGCCGTGTGGGTTGGCGGTATCATCTTTGAGGGATATTGCCGGCGTTTCTTTATTGGGTTTAAGGTTTGGTTTGGCACGACGTTGAACGTGGATGACCGTGCGTTCCTCTTTTGGCGAAGAGCTGTTTTGGTGACGCTTTCTTGTGCATCGTATCCCTGACATCACGGCCAATATTTTTAGTAGCGAACGACAATTCGATGGTGGGTAAAAAGCGCGGTGGACGGCTAACCGTCTCGTTTCTAAGCCAACACCCTCAGGGTTGAGAGCCTGACTTTGTTCTTATTTTTGTCGGTGAGAGAAGAAATAATTCTACTCGAGTCATAGTGATCGTTTCGCCAATCGTGGAAGGCCGAAAACAGCGATGCTCTTAGGTGGCGTACGTCGCCAATTAAAATATTTGTTCTTGGAAGAAGATGAATGGGAGTTATACTTGGTCTCAGCTTAAAGGAATTGTCCGGTCAAATTTCGAATTCAAGAAAACGTTTAGACCTCATTTTCAATGGCTGTTGCCATTACGTCTCCGACGAGAAATCTGAATTTTGTGTTTTCCTGGATCAGTTACTGTATTTTAAACCAAGCGTGCATAAACGGCGTTTTTCTCTTCCACCATCGGAGCAGAGGAGCCTCTGACAAAACATAACGCAAAGATCGCGCCGAAGTTTCGCGCCCTTCGAATTTTGTCCCCGTGAGCGCTACGACGTGGTTCACCCTCCTTGCTACAATAAAAAAAAAAAAAAAAAAAGTTTAACGAAGTTTTTTGTTTTTTTTTTTGTCCTGCGGTTGCCACGCTTTCCACTTCTCCGCGAGATTTAAGGACTGTTCACACATGCAGCGGAGCGCTACAAGCATAGCACTGACCTCGCGCTAAGCGCGTGCTGACGGAAGCATTCACCGGCTTTGTATCGAACCGTCCAAACTGTTGCTCATGGCAGACAATAAGTAGCTGACGGCACGTGAGAAGCGCTACATCAGCGCTTTGCTGCATGTGACAGTGGCGAGTGAAGGCCTGTTCACACATGCAGCGGAGCGCTACAAGCATAGCGCTAACCTCGCGCTAAGCGCGTGCTGACCGGAGCGTTCACCAGCTTTCTATCGCACCGCCAACACTGCTGCTCATGGCAGGCGATAAGTAGCTGACGGCACGTGAGGAGCGCTACATCAGCGCTTCGCTCCATGTGAGAACCGGCCTTAAAATGGAACGCTGCGGTGGGTCGGGAGCACTGTGTTTCCACGGAGAAATGAGGCGTAGGATCTGACAGTTGCGAGCCTGGTGGGACGTAACACCACGCATGAGAGCGCAGCCATTGATACTTGCGGAATTCGGCATGAAGAATTGCATAGTTATCCGTCATTGATTACACCTATTTGGGTGTTGTTTAATGCAATGAAAATGGCCTATGCTAAGCGACGTGAGCGCGTTGGTGGTGTTACGCTAAATCAGAAAGTATAAACATAGAAACGGACAGAATAGCACCGAAAGAGGTGCTGTTCTGTCGGTCCCTATGTTTATTTTGTTTTATTATTTTAAGAACGTCCGGTTTTTACCGAAAAATTCCGTTAAGTTCAGACGCAGCCGACGTTATATTGTAATTTGAACGGTCAAGCAGCGTAAAAGGCGCATGTCACAAAGCTATTTTGTTTATCATTAGTTTAGAGTGCGCACATAGAAACAGGACGAACACCGGGATGGTGCACTTTTTAAGCTGTTTGGTTGGTCCTATCAGCTCGTATCGTCGGCTGCGTCGGGACTGAAGGTGAAACGAAATATAGTTCTGGGTATCCGCAGCAAACCATGACCAACAGTATAGACACCTTTAAAAATTGAGCTCTTTTATGGTCGATCTGAAGATACTGGAAAATGGCATGCGCAAGAAACACCATCAATAGGCCTCCTGCGCTGAAGCTTTGAACAAGCTGTAGCGCCCTCATTTTGGGTAGTACAAGCTCACCTGATTGAGTCTCGCAATACTTATGGCACGTTGGTTGAACTTTTTTAATTCTGTCTGGTGCTGAAGAACAAAAAAAAAAAAAAACACCTTTGGACGCCAGAAATCGGCCATACTCAACGCCGCAAGACAATCAAAAGTGCCAAATTCATGACACGACCGCTAGGGTACGCGTCTCTTATTTCTGGGAGGTGACGTCAAAACACCTATGTCACGACGCTTTCATTTTTCTTTTTCTTTGTCATGTTTACTTTGGAACGCGTGAAACAGCGTCTCCTGGCTCACGCCCTTATCGTCTTAGCTTTGACGGCGTTCGAATTTTTGTTGCTTCTTTGTATTTCCATCTTGATCTCGCACTCCGCTCCAGAGCAGGCACGCTTCTGCATGCGTGACAGTTTGAGCAATACCTCCTAGAAGACAAGGCCTGCGCATGACGTTTCGTTAGTAGATCCCCGACCCGCCCCAAGCGGCAAACAGGCTGAAGCTTGACGAGAGTATGGGCCGCGTCGCAACTAGAGCACTAGTCGCAACTACGTCGCATTCACCTGCGGCCACAGCTGTGTGCGTGACTGCTGAGCGCGAGCTGATTGCGAGCTTCCAGTTCATTTGCAACGCGCACGCGAACACTCCCTCGGCCACAAGCGCGAGCTAGCACGCGCTCCTTGCTTTGAGACGAGCATTTCTAGCGCGCGCGCTCGTTCTGCGGAAGAACGCTTCAAAGCAGCGACCCGGAGTATAAACAGCGCCCTCGAAAATGGCGTCCAGTGCCAGCGTCCAGCGTCCAGCGAAGGGCTTTGCAGCCCTTCGCACAGCAGTAAGGCATTTTCACTCATGCATTTGACGCTCCACGTGAACGTCTAACTTCATCGTATGCTATAGCAACAGACACTCGGCGTGAACATCTGTTTCATTATCTGCTACACAAACCACTGAAGCAGGCGATGGAGCAGACGATGTCGCAGATGATGTAGCAGACGACGGTGCTCATCCGGGCTACCTAGGGGGCGCTGAGGGGATCTACTAGTGATGACGTTTAGAGGAGGAAACGCGCAGGCCTTGTGTTCTAGGTGGTATTGGTTTGAGGCGCTAATGTTTGTATTACCCAAAACAAGGCCTAGCAAGTCCCTTTTCGCAGCACCCCCTGGGCAACGCAGAAGGCCCATACTCACTTCCAAGAGACTGCATGTAATTGATAGGTACCATTTTTATGGTGTTTTTTTGCGCGCGCCATTTTGTAGTATTTTCAGATCAACCGCAAGGGAGCGTAATTATTGATGGTGTCTATAGGCCCGTGGCTCTCAAGTTTTGAGCAGCGCTCCAGGCGAGCAAAATAGAATATCTGGGTCGCGTTTAGAACATGCGTCATTACGCTTCTCCACTACAGTTTTTTTTACTCCGTTCCATTCTAAGTGCTAGCATAGCAAAGGCTACAAGAGCGAGCTGCGAGCTTTGAGCGTCCCTGCCAAGCACGCGCGCTCGTGCAGTGCGTGCATCGTTCAGGAGGACGTGCTTTTGCGAGTAGCTTCTGCTTCGCTATCACGTAGTGTGAGACATACGTGCTCGCGGAAGCTATGAAAGAAAGGAAAGATGAAAGCTATGTTTAATGGGACGCTGCGGCCGCAAGCTGCATAATTCTTTTTTTTTTTTAAATTTTTTTAGACGTTTTGTTTCCGCGGGTCTGCAGATGCTGACAAATGCTTGTATTCAAACGTGGCACGTGTAAATTCAAACGTTACAGCGCCACACGGATGATGCAGCCAGCATAACATGGTCGCGTCTTACGTAAGTCTTCCGGACGCGCTCGCGCCCCCTGCCCCAGAGCAACGGCTATATAGCTTTCCGTGAATGGCTATCTTTAGAAATTTCGATTGCGACATGACCCAATAAACCAATAATTTGATAGTTAATTGATATATTTGAGTTAATGAGTGAAATTTCGCGAGGATTACACATTCATCTAAAGCTAACCAAGCCTGGTAAATGCATGGTAATGACGAAATTCACATTACTGCCACCCGCTATTTTTTAAATCTGTTCGAATTAAAGTGAAACACGTACCCTGTATACGTCTTGCACCACGACATCGCTGAGACCACAGTCAGTGAGTTCAATGGTAGCAACTCGCGGTAAAAAAATAAACAAGCATACAAAAGAGGGGATCTTCACGCTTGAGCACACGAAGAATGAGATCGGTGGATCAACGTGAATCGTTTTTGTACAACGTCCAACGTCCCAAGAACAAACTACATGCAGAACGACTCTAACTGCCGCTCTGCTTTTGACGAGACCACTTACAACCTCGTAGACACAAAACCGACCAAAAAACCACTGAAAAAAAAAAAAAATGTACGGGGAAGCGAGGCAAATCCGGGTTTCCCATAACCGGAAACGGTATCTCTCAAGACTCCATCCAGCTGGAGAAAGATAAACACTTAACCACCGCGCATGCGCGTTCGTGGGCTCACAATAATAGCGAAAGTGCATCAATGCAAATTTATGCCCGCGGAGAGTCGCGGAAGGTCAGACATTCAAAAGGTCCTCCCCAGAGAGAACCTCCAACCAAGTCGACTTGAGTGTCGTTTTTTTACATGTCATTATTTTGTACTTTTTGCTAGCAAATTATTTGCCTAGTTGACATCTGTATACATTCAGCCCGCTGGTAGATACGTCTGTAAAGCTGTGTCGATCGAAGTACTTCCCCAAAGAAGAATGCAAATGAGGGATCTTGCTTTCTGGCGCATGACTCGAAGTCGAGCCCCAACCAGAATGATTGAATGAGAACGCCGAAATATGTCAGCTCATTTCTTACAGTTAGGGGTAGCGATATCAGCTCATTTCTTACAGTTAGGGGTAGCGATATCAGTTAACACTGAATCTATTGGTGCCTTGACTTGCATAGATGAAAGGTCTTGCAGCGAACGGCTTTATTTGGGATTGGAATACCCTCTTTCAGAGATGTTATGTCAAATGCCCTGGTAAATGTTTTTGTAAATAGTTGTAGTTATGTTTAATACGTGTTTTACATGGAATATAATTAAACTCATTAAAACTGTACATACGTAAGGCCCAAACGAGCTATTTATGGTGTAAGAGAAAGTGAGTGTAGCGAATACCATCCCCGACAGAGCGAGGCGAATTCAGCCCAGTATTTTTGAGGAGATATGTGATACACGTATAAGCTACACTAAGACAAAAATATAACTTCAAACACACATCTAGTGCAGTTTCTTTTACCAATCGACATGTCAAAAATCAATATTGACATCGTCAAGTCGTTACCAGTTATTATACTGTACGTTAGAGGTTCCACTGGCGCTACTGTTATGCGATTTTTGGATTGGAAATCGAAGGAGACAGCATCCAGTCTACTTTTGCGGAGCTCCTGTGGATTCCTATGGGAAAACACAGGTAGATTTTCTCTCTTCGCCGGAAAATAACATGTATCACTTTTGTTATTTCAGTCGTGCCGAATAGTATGTACCCTTATTATCATTGTAAATCTGTAATTGCTTTAGTTACAGTTTTTTTCTTCACCAGTGAACGCTGTTAAAGTTCGCCATATTAAAGGTCCAAACACTTGTCCCATAGCTGTTGTGTAAAAAAAATGAAAGCCGTTTGGAACTCCCTTTAAAGCCGAATGAGGGCGCAGCTCTTGAGGAAGAGGAGGGAAGGGTACTGAGGGGAGGGTATATCCTTCCTCCCTCCTCCGCAGCTCCTCATCCTGTTTGCTGCTCCTCCCTCCGAGCGACGTCGCCGTCGCCTCACGAGGGTCACGTGACCCCTGTGAGGTCACGTGACGATGACGATGACGTCATCAGTGACGTCACCAGTGACGTCATCAGTGTCGTCACTGATGACGTCATAATTACTGATGACGTCATCAGTGATGTCACCGATAACGTCATCGGCATCGTCATCGTTTCTGATGACATCATCAGTGACGTCACTGATGACGTCATCTGCATCGTAATTGTCATTTTCATCGTCACTGATGACGTCATCAATGACGTCACCAGTGCGTCACATGTCCCATAATTCACCGCGCGGTTACGCCGACGGCGACGGCGACGCCGACGGTGACGCCGCTCAAGCCAGAAACGGGCACCTAAGAGCTGCGCTCTAAAACGAGCGACGATTCTAAGCAAAATAACAATCGTAAGGTATGTAGAGTGTTTTGGAAATCCGCCAGTATTCCGTTTGCGCTTATATGTATACTGCTAATATGCCCTTAACATGCACTTCATGTCACTATATAAAAATGACCCGTCGTGCATCCTACGAGCGGTTAAAAACAATCCAAACTTAAAGTATAAAGTACGTGGGCTATGAAAGTTTTTTTTTTGTTATTTCTTATGCCGTGCGCAACTTTCATGGAACACTTGCCCTCTGGCGTCTTACTATTTTCCCAATTTTCGAGCGTGCGGGCGATGTTTCGAGCGCAAAACAAACATCTTCGCGCATACTGATGAGCAGAAAATAAAGCAGTCCTTATTTATTGCAAATTGGACTATATTACGTGGTGGACTATATTACATGCACAGGGAGTTACTTATCCAGCGTTACTGCGTAGTTCTTGACGTTTCCTTTGGCTTTCCAGATGCTCTTCGTTAGCTTGGCACGCATATCCCACATGCTGAAAAGCACCGACGCCGTGTTCGCTATAACAGTGTCTGAAAGTGTACATAAATGCACGTACGAAGCTGTTTCAGCACTGTGTTTAATGCCATAAATTTGAAAGAAAGACGCCGTAACTGACCAATATTTTTGTCTGTGTGACTGAGAAATGTTCCAAGCTTTCAGTACGTACGAAATATTTATGATATTTGCTCTTATCATCAAGTGCAGGGAAAAATGCACTCACTTTTCTCCATATAAATGCAGTGCCGTTAGATAACTTTCGACTGGTTGCAGTCTGCTTCAATTTGCAACAGCACACTAGCGTCAGTGGAACCTCTAGCGTCCATTATAATAACTCTTTGGTCGCTACAGCTGCTTTTTTCTCTGTCCCCTACTCCGGTGGAGAACGTAAATGTTATTTTTATTATTATTTATTATTATTTTTATATTTATTATTATTATTTCATTATTATTATTATTATTATTGTTATTATTATTACGGTCTTTATTATCTTCTCGATCTACTGTCCATGTGCGTATACGTGCGCGATTCTTTTTCTGATGAAATGATGTGTTTTCTTGCTCATTTTCAAGACCGACAGAAATGTGAACCCAAGTCTTAAGAGACGATATCATCGGTGTGTGATTCGTGTGTGTGTGCGTGTGTGCGTGAGTGTGTGCCCGTGACAATGTGCAAATTTTTAATATGCTTGCTACTACTGCTGGGTCAAGTTTCAGAAGCCCTTGAGGCTTTGACAAGACCTGGAACTTCATTCTGACTCTAAGAATTTGTTACTAAAGAGTCTTCTTCTTCTTCTTCTTCTTCTTCTTCTTCTTCTTATTATTATTATTATTATTATTACTATTATTATTATTAGAGCATGAAATGCTTTTTGGCGGAACCCCTCAAACCAAATTTTGTCCGTGCGTCCGTGCATTCCATGCTAAATTTAACGGGAAAAGTGAATTGGTTTTTAAGTCACGTGACGTCAATTATTGTCACGTGACCTGACGTCACGTGATTTATACACCAATTAAGTTTCCCCACCAGATTCGGCGGAGAAATTGATGTCAGGTGACCTGGTCACGTGACCTATACACTAATCCAGTTTCCCCGCTAAATTGAGCGGAAATATTTATGTCCTGTGATCCTATGTCACGGGGCCTATACATTAATTATCGTTACCCCGCTATATTATATAAGGTGTTGTGATATTGAGAAAAAAGTTGGACAACTCTGTGCATCAACACGATTGGAAACATGTTTTCGGCGACCCTGTCATATTAGGGACTTTTAGCAGACCGTTACCGTGCTCCGCGTACCGCACTACCGGAGCCTTTGAAGCATGCTTTTAAGCGCGCGCCCCGCGGTCACTATAACACCCGGGCGCGCGCTTAAAAGCATGCTTCAAAGGCTCCGGCAGTGCGGTACGCGGAGCACGGTAACGGTTTGCTAAAAGTCCCTATTGAGGCAACGTCAACTGTCGGGAAACATGATTTTGTCACCTGGCAACCGTGTTCGCCGATTTGTTGTCTGACAGTCGGATAATACCCTATCCCACCACGCAGACGGCGGGGCCAACACGGGGAACATTCCGCCATCTTGATTGTTTACCTTCGTTCGTGTGCGGCACCGCGGGGCTGTAAATGTGACTCTACAAAGTGCTAGTGCGATCGAAGGGCCGGAAATTACCACGAAAGGACATCCACAGTGACTGTGATTATAAAAGTTCTCAAGGGGAGTATTTTCCACTCTTTAATTTATCAAAATGTTCTTCATTCGCTAGCAAAGCCGCTAGCTCTAACCGAGAAAAATGAGATCGCTAAGATGTTCGTGATTTACGCCACCGTATCTAGTGTTTCTTTCCAAGTCTGTCCTTCATGCGATTCCTATTTCTAGCCTACAATTGAGTTAGCACCCGCCGTACTACAAAGCGTCTTTTGTAGCGTGGTGTTGAGCTGAACTGACAGTGCTTAAAAACTGCGACACCGACACGATCGGCCTTCATAAAAATCGGTAGAATGAACATTTTTCAACGCTGTCTATTTGCGTTTACCGCCGGCTTCGTGATCGCTTCGCACCCCAAACTACCGGGGGATTTTGGAAACAAGTAAGGCGCCTAGCAGCGTCTCTTTCCAGGTTCCAAGCATCAACAATCATTAACAAAGCGGTCATTTCCATGCTTCGATTTTTGAATCGCTTATTTTCCTGGTTACTTTTATTACATTTTTGCGATAGGTGAGTGGGCAGGCCATTTGATTTCACTAGCGGTAATGTGAGCTGGTTTCTCGCCAGTTCTAATTTAAACGACACTCAGAGCGCTCACGATCGTAGCTGTGACCATTTTCGAGAATTGCTTCGCGTAATTACTAAGTAAAAACTTTAAACAAATAGGCGTAATAATTGTTAAATAGTGTTTTCCTGACCTTTACTTGAGAAAGCTCTTAAAAGAACGCGTTATTGACAGGTAACTTTGCAATCAAAGCTACGTGACGACACAAAAGTATCTCGTCTACCGATCTAGGCAACACCCGTCGTCCAACAAAAGTTTCTGCCGTTTTTGATGCCGAAAGGTGTCCCACTGAGGCAGCACTGTTGCTGTCGCCTGTGTTGTGGTGTTGTTCCTTCAATGTGACAGGTTTGTCGGGCGACAGGGGGACCAAGACTAAAGTTGACAAACTGTTAATGAACACGTTGTTTTGCTGTCGCCGCCGTGTTTCCGCAATGTGACAGGGCCTTTAGCGGGAAAATAGTTGTCACGTGAGCTCACGTCACGAGCCCTACACACCGACTTAGTTTCCCCGCTCAATATATTCGGAAATTCGATAAAAAATAATGTTCTCCACTACCGGAAACTACGGTTTAATCTCTTCTGAATCAAATATAAACGATTGCACATTAAATACTGCATTTCATACATTATAGGACTTTGAATTGATAAAGGTCGGCGCCAATTTTATTTAGTTACAATTCGGGCTGGGCATCGATTAAAAATGTTATCCCGATTAATCACCCCCTTTAATCGATTAATTAATCGACTAATCGGTTTCGTTCATTCCCATGCATAATAGATTAAAAATGGTAAAAATTAAATTGTTGGCCTTTACTGAATATGCGATAAGCGGCACAATGTACGATTTCGAATTTTATATGAAACTTGAAGTGTTGGTGAAAACTGTCAAAAGACACCACACTCAGAAATTAATACTTCAGCCGGGGATGTAAAGAGGCCTGCTTGATATTCTCCGGCAAGAGCGAACTCAATTGATTCCTCGCAACGGTCTCTGCTGTGTTAAACGGGCACTCGTATGACGTTGAAGTGGCTAGGACACGTATAACCTTCACCACTTGTTTGGACTTACAAATATCACCCCTATAGTTTAGTTGAGGTGAAAAGTTCACCTAAAGTTTACCTTGAAACATGTGTACTCGTCCACGTCTGTGTGGTGAAAGGGCTGAATTTTTACATTTTTTGTTAGTAAAAATTTAACCGATTAATCGGTTAAAATCAATCCCAATTAAAGCATGAATCGATTAATCGGTAGGCTAATCGATTAAGTGTCCAGCCCTAGTTGCAATGTTACAAACTGTGCAATTTGTAGCGCGATACAAGTATATGCGGGGTATTAGGCTGAAGACAGAAACAATTATAGACCTTTAGATGAACCACTCTTCCCGGACATGACTGTTTGCCGTGGCAGACGTGATCTCTTCTTAGTAACGTAATAATTACCGAATTAATTAAATAAAATAAATAATAGACCCTGTAAACAAATATTTGAGCAGACAATAACCAACTAAGCAAACTGGACTTGTTCTTGTCACCGACCTCAAGCGATTCTTCTAAGCAGGCCGAAGATTTATTGTGGGAGCGGAACGATGCATACTAGCAGCGCTGCTCCGGACGCCCCATCGCCGCCAGAGCAGGGTTACAACCTGCGACGTCGGTGGCTCCTGAGAAAGGACGCCTTCTTTCTTTTCACTTCTCTTGCCTTTCTCACAATTTGGGGGTATTTATATACTCTTGCGGATTTTTTACCCTAAAAAATCGGGAAGATTGGGTGCCCCCACATATTCATTCGTTTCATCAATGAATGTGGTAACAAGACTATAGGGTTCTGAGATTCTTCGCTGATCACCCGGTTAGATTTAATTCGACGAAGACGGCTCGCAGATGCACCAGAATTGAGCCACGCAGTAACTGGCCTTCTCGGGCCCGACTTCTCAGTGATCACTTTCAGTGTCAATCACTAAGCAATCACGGCCAAAGTGACAACCGGGGCCGCGCCTTTCTGTCTGGATAGTCACCAAACCTACAGGCCATTATGGACTTCCGGTTGCGGTCCAGAATGAACCTCGTCCAGTGAATCAACGGGGGCCGAGGAGAAGCAGGCACCCCTGCTGCAGCATAGAGCTGCAGGACAAGTCAGTGGCAGGCCAGGTTGTCCGACACCCATACCAATTTCTTTCTTTCTTTATTTTTTATTTACATTTTTGCCAGGGCCATGAGGCATCAGAAAGGGGAGTGGGTGTTAAGTCAGTGTTGAAAATGGCTTTTGAAATCTGATGGGGTCCTCGATGGTAGCGCTGTCTTCAGCAAGATCATTCCAGTCCACAACTGCATTAGAAAGAAGAGCGTTTTCATCTGATGTGGAAAAACATTGTGGCCAGGCTATTTATGTTGTTACAATAACTTGGTTGAAGTTACAAATATTGCCTCTATAGTTTAGTAGAGGTCAAAATTTCCCGTGAAATTCAGCTTCATACAAAATAGGTTGGTGGAGACAGAAGATACTGGTTTAGCATTGGTGAAAAAAAGATTTTGTGCAGAAGGCAAATACGGACAGTTTTTTTCAGGATTGAAAGTAGTGGGTGAAAGATTTGACTTCATGAGGGAAACACTGGTGAAAGGTGAATAATCAGATTGAATGAATCGGGCAGCACAGCTTTGAAGTTTCAACGAAGGCAACCCAAACTTTGGTTGCCAGAACACACTACTGAATGAATATGACTATCCCAAGAAAGGAGAACACCAAGGTATTTATATGCTTTAGTCTGTTCTAGAGGAACACTATTAAGGCCCGTTCACACTCTTGCGACCCAGTTCGACCGAGAGAGACCAGACCGGTTTTTAAGCCTCTTGCGATCTCTTAGGACCAGCTCTGACCAGCTCCGCTGCAGCGGAGCTCGTCCTAAGAAGTCGTAAGAGGCTTAAAAACCGGTCTGGTCTTTCTCGGTCGTACTCGGTTGCAAGAGTGTGAACGGCCCTTCAAGAGTAATAAAAGCGGAGGCTTGAAAGGAGGAACGAGAGAAGTGCATGTATTCACATTTGTTCCCATTGAGGGGCTTTTGTCAAATATTACACCAGCAAATAACGTAGTAAAGGTCATTTTAAAGCGCTATGGAATCGTGGCAGGATGTTATCTTACGATATATGCGATACAGTCGTCTGCGAATAAGAACACTGGCGAAGTTACCTTAAAGGGACACTGACAGGTTATTTATGCTCGCCGAGGTTTTTAGTTGTACGTGACATATGAGAGCCCAACTACCCAGAACAGAATTTGCGGCTCGAAATTCGGTTTCTTACACCCGAAAACCGCCGATCAAGAACCGGCCGGTTCGAGTCTCGCTCACTCTCTTTTCCGTGGTCACGGGCCGTTTTTGTAAGGTATCGATGCGACCACCAAATTTAATCAAAGTCGTGGATCATTAAAGGCACACAGTCAATATTAACAATAGAAAAAAATATGAAACCCATTTTGTGTGGCTTCAAAAAAGCTGCAAATACGTTGATTGAAAAAAAAGGTAGCACAGACATCCGGAAGCTTTCTGTGCGTTCACTGCATAATTCTCGACATGGCGTCGTTTCGCGTATCGTGGGACTAGCACTGGCGGATGGCAGCGGACGACGGGCGTTGGACCTCTACTTCAGAACTGTCGTTCACGGTACTGGCGAATTCTGTCTTTCTTCGAAAGAGAAATTATGGACCGATCAAAAGAACTGATATTCATCCCGTACGACACTGCCGACCAGCAAGCCCATTGTACGAAGACGTCGCCGAGTTCGCCGAGCCGTCGTCAATTCTCGTGGCTGAAGATATCGCTCGCTCAAACGTCAAGCACGAAGTGTGTACTTCGAGTTGAATACGCACGCGTACGGTTACTTTACGAGGTGCGAATGTGCCCTATGCTTGGTGCTGCTCGACTTCAAGCCGGGAGTGCATGTATTGAAGGGAAAAAGGGAAATCGGGAAATCGGCAGCAAACTTCCGACATACAGTCTGCCCGCTGCATAACTACGCATGACAGAGTTCCTTAAGTAGCTCAGTGGAAAGACGTCCGCTTCACACTCAGAGGGCACGGGCTCGATACCTGGTGTGGGTGTACCTTTTATTTTTTTTTTTTTGTCAAACATTCTGCGCTGTTTACATTAATTTTTTTACAATTATCACAGAAAAAAAAAATTGTGGACGATACGTCGCCGCACTAAATGGTATGGATTCCATTTTTGACACCTGCGAACTCAATGTATATCAGTTTCCACAAAATGCAAGGAGCATATGAATCGGGTAGCGTCCGCTTTTCGAGCTTCGCGTAATGGTTCTACAGGAATTGCAGCCAGCCATTAATCCCGACCCGTTGATCTTTCGGAAACTTGTGCACTCTGGCATAACTCTGGCCACTTTCAGATGCAGGACATGTGAGGCAACTCTTCATGCAACATCTTGGGAGTATTCTTTTCGGAGCTGATCACGGGAATTCACCACGGCACTCGGGCACTCACTACTAATTGCCAATTAAATGTACAAAACAACTCATCTTGAAATACAAAACAGCGAGCGGAACAAACATAACTGCAAAGGAATACCACAGCGAGCGAACGCATTTCGTCTGCTATACGGTGCTACGTGCGGAAAGAGGAGGAGAAAAAAAAAAAAAAAAAAAACGCACGGTCGGGTGTACCCACGTGACTTCCGCCACTCACGCTATCCTCTCCACTTCTCTGTTTCGGTTTCGGTTTCGCGCAGTTGCGTTTTTTGGCTTTATTAAAAAAATACGTGACTCTGTAGCAAAATATTAATAGGGCAGTATTCTGACACCATAATGAATCGCCTGACAAAAAAGGGAAAAAAATATTTTGGGGGGTGTCAGTGTCCCTTTAAGCGGAAGATCGCTGATATAGATGAAGAAGAGGAGTGGACCAAGGACTGTTTGTGGCACGCCAGTTGTTACGGGAGGCTATACGAGGAATCGTCAGCATAAACAAACTGATGACGTTCTGAGAGGAAAGATTTAATTCAGGAGAGTATGTTTGCGTCAAGGTTTAATAGTGAAAGTTTTTGGAGCAATTGGTTATGCGGTACCTTGTCGAATACTTTAGCAAATTAAAGAAACATAATCAGGAGGGACACCGGAATCGAGGTTAATAAAAAGGTAATTTGTTAGACAGAGAAACTGCATTTCACGAGAGAAATTTCTACGGAAGCCGTGCTGCGCCTTGTTGAAAATGAAATGGAACCAAGATTAATACATAGTTGTTTGTTGATTATGTCCTCAAAACGTTTTGAAGGTACGCAAGCGAGATATATAGGCTTGTAATTAAAAGAAGATGATTTATTACCGCTATTGTGGACAGGAATGACCTGCCGATTCTCCGAACCCGAGGATCTGCTGACGTATCTAATAACTGCTGAAATATTTCAGTTAAAAAAAAAAAAAAGTCTTGAGGAACATTTTTTCCACTGCAATATATTAGAATCGATGTTATCGATGCCAAAGGAGTAAAACACTTTCATAGATTGAATAATGTTGCCACGTTTAGTGAACTGAATAACAATAAGCCACCTTTTGTACACCTCATTGTGGCCCACTGCTCCAGGCCGCGCGCACCTTGCCCTCACCGCCTTGATCAGGCGCAACATGGGATGTGCTGACGGCTAAGCCACAAGGCCCCTTTGCTAATCGTCTCGTCCATGTCAGATTAAATTCAGTTTGTAATTGTTGAAATCAATGTCTACCTGTTACTCCTTCGTGTCGGGTATGCAGCAGCGCAAACCGAACACACAAGGCAGGACATAACAGCTCTCAACAGCAAGGATGCACTTCGAAGGTACTTTGTCACGTGCAATGTGCGCCATGCGACTGCAGCGTTCGTCATGTGTGAAGGGATGCTGAAACAGAGTGTAACAATGGCGTACCCTGGCACTCGGTCATCTTGATGAACGCAACTGCCTTGAGTGAATAAAAACAACAACATAATTTTCTGACTTTTGTAACTCGTCTCTAGGCACAAACAATAAATTCACAATGACGGGCTGTACACTGCACAGAAGACTGCATGGCGCGATACAGAGGGTACCGTAAAGAGGGCGTTATTGTCTCGCCGCCCGCGTGCAGAGCTACGGCACGCAGTTCGCTAAGCACGCCTTCGACAAGAACCGAAAATGTTGGTCGAGCGGAGCCTCAGAATTTCTCAGCCCAGAGCCTGGATTGCCGAGAGTTTCCAACTACTTGATCGGTACGACGGTATCACGTTGTCTACGGGCCGCGTTCGCAATACAAGCTGCGAGGAGAAGGCGGAAGCGGCGATTGACTGCAAGCTTCTCCAAGCTTGGCACAGCCTCTCCGCCGTTAACCTCCTTTCTACGAGTCAACTAACGGATGCGCATGAGTAACTAATTTAAACGGAATTTGTCGCGATTAAATTGCAAACGCTGCCTATGGCTTGAGTTGTTCCCTGTCTTAACCTATAGGCTCTCTAGCTAACAGACACATTAAGGAGAGCACCCACAACCCACAGGCGGCAAGATAGACACGCGAACAGTTTTACAAGACCCAGCGACAGAACCCGGAGGCTCTTTTTGTTCACATGCGACACAGTGGCGAAGCAGGTCGGCAGAGATAGAAGGAGGGATAGAGCTGGTCTTTGAATTATATCTTTTACGAGAAGCTCCCAACAGTCCCAATTCACTACGTAGATCAGTGTCAGTCACAAAGGCAGTCGCTAAACGGATCAGCGACCGCTAATCCCACCCGTCAATGCGTTTGTGGTCCACGGATTAACCGAAACTTCCGATTAAGATAGACACTGTTGAACATGCACAGCGCTTCGGTAAAGGGAGTAGCACATAGCCGGGAGGGGGGACAACGGATCAAAAAGAGGACGGGGTGCCGGCAACAATGGGCAGACGAGACTCCGGGGTATCTGTAGCCTTCCCCGTGCGCAGCGTTCACGAGGACAAAGCCGGCGGTGCTCCTTTGATCTTCAGTGCCATGGGTTTCCGCGTTTCCGCGATGGGACTGTCGCACGAGTCCAGCATCGTCCTGCTGTGGCACTTTTATCCTTTTAGATTTTTTGTTCGCTCACTTGCAGGTTCATGTGCAGTCAAATATGGGAGCATTTTGGTAGCCTCAACGCAGCGCTTTAATCTGTTTCTTCATTCTGAAAAACAAATAAGACTGCCGTTTTTTGTTTGCTTTCTGCTGAGAAGAACGATTTAAGCAGAATAGATATACTTCTTTCGCTCTGAACTAAAGAGAGCTTCTTGCTTTCTATTGTACCTTGGCTAGAGAACGGTCGTAGAACAGTCAAAGTAAGCCACATATTCGCTTGTATCTTGAACTGTCCGATTCTGGTTCTCCCTGGGAGCGGCTTGCTGTTACTTTTAGTAGCCCGTACGCTAGAGTTTTACAATAATGGGATTAATGCAAATGTGAAGTGTGCTGGAAAAGTGTACCTATAATAATGCCCGGAGAAGAAGAACAAGGGGGACAAAGGACAAACACAAATCTTTAAACACAGGTATAGGTAATTGATGCGCGACTGAAAGAATACGCCTGGCCCTGGTCCAGGTTTCAGTCGCGCACGTACCCAGTTGTTTTTGAAGATTTGTGTTTGTAATTTGTCCCCCTTGTGTCCCTTTTCCAAGGATTATTATTGTGACTCTCGTCCAGCTCGCTGCACCTTGGCATTTATTGCATTAACATCCGAACTTAAAATGCAGGCTGTTCACCCTTGTTGGTGTTAGACTGGTGGCAGTTGTTAAAACCCGCTTGCTCTACTAACATCGAACTCCTGGCTAGCTCAGTTGGTAGAGCGCTCCACAGGAAATTGAGAGGTGTCACTGGTTGGATACCAGGACCATGCGGATTTTGTTTCGGGCACCTGTCATATAGCTGTGTTTTGAGATTTTTGTTTGTTCTTCGTCTCTCTTGTTTTCCTTCTAGAAGGATTATTGTCGTCGCCGTACTCTCGACGTTTGCGTTGCTAACCCCAGCTCTTGCGTCACGTCGAAGCAAGGGCTGAGCACTCGCCCTCTAATTCCGCAATCCGCAATCCATTGTCTACTAAAAATTGATAATATTTCTTTTTGTCAGTGCAAGCGAAAGTTTCTAGAGTGGCCGCAGTCAGTGGTGCTGAGCCTGGAGATGCTGACCAGTGGTCAAAGAAGCTGGCGGCGGTCGAGCGGGAGCGGCATGAAGTTCGAGCAGCAGAAGCTACAGTACAGAAGAAGCGTCTCTTCAATATGAAAATCGCGGCAATGACGTCTGAGTAAATGAATTAAAACTTTTTGTTTGGAATAGTTGGTCCGTAATGATAAAATGTTAAAAATTGCAAAAGACTAGGACAGGTATAAAATACGAACGACATGGACAGGCGCTGATGTAGCAAAAAACTGCGTTCATCAAATGTTAACGAGTTTGAAATGCAAGTAGAACGATTACGGAATCTAGGAGTCCCTGTGTTGCCGATTTCAAGTGTCTGTGAAAGCTTGCTTTAAAATATCAAACTTACGAAACAACAGAAATGCCATAAAAAAAAAACGAGATAGGAAATGCGTGCGCGTCATTCCATACATGCAAAGAGTTTCACATAACAAAAACAAATGATTGGTTGATACAATGCTAATATTTTCTTCTCTGCTCTCTGTAAGTTGGCTCGGATCTGTTTGATGTTGAAGAGAGAGAAGAAAGTGCTGTGTCCAAAGAAGCATCTATACCTGTTATCACCTCAAGAAAAAAGTGCGTTTTGCGCATTGTTCCTACGCGGCGCGAAATAGTTCTTACGAGATTCGGTTGTCGGAGGAAAAAGCGATGCTTTTCACGTTTGGGACGTGTACGTCTTGATAAGATAACATATATCTAATCTAAAATTCACCTACATATGTCTTCATTATCCACATAAAGGGGGAAATTAGTAATGTTCCGCGAGGAGCCGGACTTGTTTTACTTCGGTTCTTGAGGTGAAAACAGGTATAAATGAGTAGACTGACTGTGTCTAACGTTATCTACGAGATGCGTGTTACCTGTGGGCGAGTGTACATAGGCCAGACAGGTTGCTGTTTCAACGACAGAGCGAGCGAGCACAGACTTTTTGGACCTAATAGTTCGGGAGGGCAGTCTTTTTTGAACGTTGCAAGCGAAGGTGTGAACCTCTTCTTAGAGTTGACGCTTTTGAAGAAAGCGAAAATGTACGGCGAGAAAGTGTTCCAAAATACGCCTTGGCGCATCGAAATACAAGGAGGCCGACGACGTTCAAATGGTTATATAGAGAAGGCAAAGGGAGCGTGAGATGACGAAGCAGCCAAGCGCTCACCATAATTGTTAATGTAGGGGGAAATAAAAACACGTGGCACGTTTGGGAGGTAAAAAAAAACAAAAAAAAAACGCACGAAGTGTTTAAGGAGAAGGTGTACTTGAATGGCGTGTAAAACCGAGAAGGAATTGTATAGGCATTCTTTATTAAAAGGAAGGATGTCTATAACGTGAGCACGCCTTCTATTTGTTTATTAGATACATATATGACTTTCTCGGACGGCTTTTTATCTAAAGTGTTGAGTGGGTACCGGCGTATGTCGGCAGTGTATATATACATTTTTCGTTTACTCTCGTCTCCAACCTCATTGTAGGCATATCCGGTATGGACGACAAAAAATAATAAAACAGTTCATTTTTTAAATAGTAAAGAAGTAGACGGTACGACAAAACGAAAAATCGTTGTTTGTTACGCTTATATTCTAAATGTATTCTGATGGCGTGGCGACAGTTAAACTATGTTTTCGGCCATGCTGGAAGCGACGACATTCAAGATGGGGGCGCCCTTGTGAAAAAGGTCTATATTATATATGTTTAGATGGCCCTGGTAGTAAATTCATTGGAAGTTAGAGCCAGTTCATGTCACTCGTGTTTTCTACGTGTCTTCGTCTCTTTTGCGCTTTTCAACTTTTCATCAGTAAATGAAACACCTTCAGCAGGTTTCGCACATTCTGCTCAGAGGACGAAAGGGCTGACATTTGTACTATTTGAGCATTTTCCACATTTTACACATTTTACACAGGGGCGCCGCCATCTTGAATGTCGTCCGTTCCAGTATGGGTGAAAACATTATCATGCCGTCGCCACGCCATTACAAAACATTCATAATATAAGCATAATCGTCATCCACACTCGTTTTGCCTCACCTCTATATTTTTTTCACTATTAGCAGGTTGAAATTTTTAATTATTTTTTTGTCGCCCATACTCCATATGTCCACAAGGTGGCTGGGGGCGAGAGTAAACAAAAACCGGTCTATAGTGTCACTTAAAAGTGTGAAGTTGTGATCAAGAGAACTTGTTCTCTTGATCACAACTTGGCAAGCGTCTTTATTATTGGCATCCCCTCTATATGTCATGTTCGTGGCAAAGTTGGCAACGAACGCGGCTGGCACGCGGAGGAATTTGGTTCATAGTCATGCTTTAGCTCGGTTCTGTTCTTTCTTTTACAAAGCTCCGCTCATCTGAAATGATTCACAATGTCGCGAATGGAAACTGATAGACGAATTAAGAACTGAAAATTAACGTTTAATGTTGTGCCTTGAACCGCACACACTGTGACGGCGACTGAATGAGTGACTGTCGGAATTTCATACATGCGGTTCGTTCAGGAAGGTTCCGAACACATGATGACAGCCGGAAATGGACTGGAATTTTCGAGAACAGGAGCTAAGATTGGCAGAAGATACTATAGGATTGAGCGCGGTTGCAAAACCGGTTTTTCCACGTAGGTTGCAGCCGCGTGCGTTGCCAATCTGCCACTCCAATACCATCCAGAAAACGACGATGACGCCATGCACATGCCTTGTCTTCTAGGTGGTGTCGGCTACACCCGCGGCGACAACGCTAGGGCTGCAGTCACATGACTCTTACGTTCGCTGGGCTAAGGCTCCAGAGACAAACTCAGCTAGATAACTGTTTCTCTGCATCTCCAAGTGAAGTGGCCGGGCGTAGCGAAGAGGCAGTGGTCAGGCGGTCGTGCTTTGACACAATAAACTAGCCACTGCAGTTTTTTGCAGCGGAGATACTGGAGATAATCCGTCCCCCCAAAAGAGCGCATAAGCATTTAGGTTAGCTCCCAGGCATACTAAGAAATTGCCTTGTTTTGACATTCCGTCGAATGCAATGAACATGCAATAGCACTCGATTGGTCTTTTAACGAGCTGCACTTTCCATCAGAATTTAGTGGACATATCTCCCCGCTCAACCTAGAAAAAAATTGTGACGTCACGTCAGGTTAGACTGTGATGCCACATATGACCATGACGTCATCATACACTGGGATGTCACTTCACCCCATAATTATTTCTCGGCTAGATTATGTCACGTCACCTGACGTTACGTAATGTGAGGTCGGGGGACGCCGTGATGCATGTCACTAGACCAGGTCACACGAACGTAATGATATCATGCTACACTACGGCGACAGCATGACTTCAATTTTCCCGAAATATAGGGGGAAATAGATGTATTTCGAGACACTAATAATTTTCCCGCTAAATATGAAAGGCAAAATTGTGTCACGTATTTCACGAGATTTGGTAGCCGGTCACATGACTCCGTGTTGTCACGACACTTCATGTAATCTCAGTTCACGTGCCACTACTTTAGACTGATATCATTCATTTTTCCATTAAATTTAACGGGGAAATTGATACCACATGACACCATTACGTAAAGTGACATTGTGACGGTATGGTGTCAGATCAACAGAAGCGAAAAAGGCCCTCAAAGTGTTCCCATATAGGCTTAGAAAAACGCTTCAATTCCACGACCATTAAAAGTAACGCATAGAAGGTAAGTTGTCGCAAATCTTTCTGTGCTCAAAACAGGAATCTCGAGTTACTTTACCCAAATACCCCCCTCTAAAACGTAAAAAAAAAAAGTAAAATTCTTGGTAAACCACGTCATCCCAGAGTTGGTAGTAATCACCTCGGGAACAGAGCGCACGATGCGCGCAATTTCGAATGGCTCGTTGTAGTAGACTCGCACCGACGCAGATCCTGGGAAACTACCGGCGGCCACAATGGTAACGGGAACAGTGCCCCCTCGCGGACCGTTCCGGACTCCATTGAGGAAAAAAAGAAACCAAATACTAGCTCGGGGCTGTCAATCCAAATCATGCAAATGAGACTGCCCGGCCGTGCCACGTCGTCGTCAAAACTAGAACCTCTTGTGTTACCGTCAATCGGAACTCCCGCTGACTCGACGACTCGGGAACCGACTTGTGTCATACGCGTCTCCATTCTGAACAAGTCGCGTCCGCATCTCTTCAGCAGCCGATGAGAGCGCTATAGTAAACTAACGACCAACCCTATTTATTTGCGATTTCTTTTTTTATCCGCCGACTGCGCCTCAATTGAGACTGTCGACCCTCGGAGTCAAAAGAAAACTTCGACCTTTATATTTGTGTAGATACTTAAATTGCATAGAAAAGCCGTTGTCGGGCAGGAATGGCAGACAAGAAAATGCCTCTTACTTTCGACCTTAAAATGACAAAGCAACGAGCGAGTTCCACCACGCGGAACGTGAACAATATTACGCTTAAAGACTTCGCCAGTTACTGTAGAAAAACAATAATAAGTTTGACCTAGATTTATTTAGATATAACTAGCAGTCCGTGATCGCTAGTGGACACACAAACTTGGCGTAGTTTAGGCTGAATGTATACATCATAATTTGATATTTACTAAGAGCAAAGCTTACAGTTTGCTTACGCCCTATTTGCATTTTGTTTTTCAGAGGGACAGCGTAGGATCGAGTGAACCGCGTAACCGTTCGTCCAAGCCCGTCGACGACCTCGTGAGGAATACTCTATGATATCTCAAGATTGCACTTCTTCTTTGTACTCGGCTGTTGGTCGTGAGAACGTAACTGTACTGTAGTGGTTATTGTCGCTCGCGATTTTATAGTAGTCGAAGAAGAAAAGGTGCCAAGCAGTGTGCACCCAACCATTCTCAGTTCCGACGTAAGTCAGAGCACAGTCCAAGACTATACTCTGTTTCATCGCAGCCGATGCTGCTGTCCGATGGTGCCAATCACGTAGTGTGATTGCGCCGCGATTCTGCACTGGTGATTGGCTTAGCCGGCGATAGCCAATCCACAATGACAACAAGCAACATGACGATACCCTTTTGGCTCTGCTTGATTGATTGACTCCATCGGGTGGTAGCGTCGACTGCACTCTGGGTTTGAGTCAAGCGTAAGTGAAAATCAGATTACACATATCAGACAATCAAGGATACCTTATCCGTGGTTTATACCGTATCAAATTGTCGAACTAATGAAATCAGCTTCCTGTTGGTGTGCATTGTCTAAATAAGAGGCAACGGACACAACCATGGTAACTTGGCAGCTGCGACGGCAGTCGACACTTCTAAAGAACACGCTCCTTCGCAGATGCCCTAGATCGCCTGCTTCGGGTTGATAGTCCTACCCATGTTTCAACGGCAGTCCTGTGAGCGGCCCGTCTTGCAAGTCACCAAAGACCCCAAGCCTGCGCTTGATCGGATACGTTCTTTCCAACGCGGCTGACTTTGCACCGGACATCCGCATTTCTACGATTGGCTGATCCACGTTCGTCAGCAGTATAAGAAAAGAAACTTTTTGCATCTTCTGTCACTTGGCGGCTGCGACGGTAGTCGGCACTAGCTCCTTCTAAAGAACACGCTCGTTCGCAGGTTAGCTCTCATTCCTTTTTGAATACTCTAGTGTCTGAAGAAGTTGCCGTCGCTGCTGCCACTAGTATTATTGTTTGTGTCAAAGTGTGATTCGCCGCAATAGCAAAGGATATGATGCGGCTTTTTTCCGAACTCCGTGATGAGTTGAAACGCTGGAGAGGGATTTTCACACTGAGATCCGTGAGCTTCGTCTAGAGATACGGGAAATGAAGTCAAGCATGGACTTCATAAATGCCGAATTTGAAGGCATGAAGAATAAGCTTACAAGCGGAATCGCGGTAGACAGCGCCTTAAAAACCGAAAATGAAGAGCTGCGGCAAAGATGTCTTGCGCTGTAAGAGCGAAGTTAAAGAAAACTGAAGGATCATTGTGGAATGTGAACCACACTCTCGAGCATACAACCTCGAAATCAAGGGAATAATGATAAATAAAAATGAGGACCTCTACGCAACACTACGTAGGCTCGGCAAGGAAATTAGCGAACCAATTGACAATTCAGACGTCGAGATCTGTCATAGAGTTTGCGCACGAGAACTGAGCAAACAAAACATAATTGTACAGTTCATGCGTCGTGAAAAACGTGATAAGGTTCTCGCAAAGGCCCGAACAAGGCGACTTAAGAGCACAGACCTGGGATTCTCCACTAACGACTCTGTTTTTGTTAATGAGCACCTGCGTCCGACCTTAAAAAGACTGCTTGATAAGGCCACTGCGAAAAAAGCGCATCGCTGGTTGGAAGTATGTACGGGAACGTAACGGCACGATCATGGCCCGTAAATCTGAAACCACAGATGTTGTGTCTATCGAACATGAGGACGATCTCATTAAGATCTGCTAAGACAAAAATCGGCTGAGTAAAGACCTGTGTACGCTTTTTATTTTCCTGAAATGACAGTCTTTAATCTGTTTCTGCCCCAGGATATCGGCTGTGATAGTGATAAATTCACACGCAAGCTTTTGAAACTGTTTTATTTAAATGTTAGATCAGCCAGATCAAAGCTGGACGAGCTTACGTTTCCTTTTCGATCTTTTGAATTCTCATTTGACGTGATAATGTTCACCGAAACTTGGTATCGAAATGACTCCGATTTCTTTGCTCTTTCCCAATATACTCACTTTTATCGAAACCGCGTTTGTGGGCGCGGTGGTGGTGTTTTGATACTGACCACTAGTGGTGACTTTGAAGTTGTTCCAGAGTATGCATGCCTTACAGATGAGGCATGACTATGAAATATTGTTTCTTAAACAAAACCAATTCATGTTTTTTGTAGTCTATGGTCCACCCAGCCGAAATGTTAACCTTTTTATTGCTTTTTTAGATAAACTGCTGTGTCACGCCAATGAATGCAAGTACTGTCTTTTTGTTGGTGGTGACTTAAATATAAATTTGCTGCGCAATAGTCCGAGCGCCTTGGAGTTACTGCTAATACTAACGGCAAATAACTTCTATAATGTTATAAACCACCCCACGCGCATCACATTGTTTACACCTACATTACTTGATCTATTTATCACAAATTTTGACAAGTAAAAGGTCAGGGCTGGTGTAGTTAGTTCTGACATTTGCGATCATTTGTTCATGTTAATTTATGCAAGTCAAAACAGCACGAGAAGTATGTAAACGCAATTCAGATACTGTGACTGTTCAAAACATTACTCAAGCTACTCTAGATACATTTAGGCAGAAATTAATGACTACAGATTGGGCCGATGTATTCCATCCTGATGACGTAGATAGCGCATACAACACGTTTATTGAAAAGTTTAAGCAGCTTTCATCTATTTCCCAGATAAAACCATTAAACTTGCCAGGAAGGGACGAAAGCCAGGGATGTCCCCCACACTTTTTAAAAAGACACGTAAAAAATATCAACTTTATCAAATATTTCTTGCAACTCGTGAAAACACGGCACTTCAACAATTAAAAATATAGAAATCAATTCACTATGCAAATGAGAAAATCGAAAAACACTATTACACTAATTTATTTGATGTGGAGTGCCTAAAAAAAGCCGATATAATATTGAAACGTATAAACAGTGCTCTTAATATGTCCTATTAATCAAACAAAATTGAAAGCATAAACCATAACGGCGAAATTTTGAGTGGTTTGAATTTGGCAAATGCATCTAACAGCTATTTCGTGAATATAGGTAATGGCTCTTACAATCCTGAAGCGTCAGACCACATTAAGTCAATCTCGGAATCCCTATTTATCTACCCTACTCATGAAACTAAGGTTTGTTCTTCTATTTTGTCTCTTAATAATAATCACAGTCGTGATGCCAATGACTTGCAAATAAAACCAATAAAGTATGTGATAGATATCATTGCTCCATGTCTAACATACATATTCAACCTCGCAATATCATCTGGCACTTTTTCCCAAAAAATGCAACCTGCAAAAGTTTTAGCGTTGTTTAAAGCAGGTAACAAAAAAAGAGATAGGGAACTACCGTCCTATATGTATTCTTCCTGGTTTCTCAAAAAGTCTAGAGAAAATAATTCACTCTCGTGTTGTTAATTTTTGTGATAAGAACTCCATTTTTACTGATTGTCAATTCGGAGTTTGAAAGAATAGGTCCACAGAGACAGCGTTTTTGGTTCAAAAAGAAGAAATACTTAAAAATTTCGAAGAAAAAACCTTAACGCTTGGGATATTTTTAGACTTCAGCAAAGCGTTTGACTGTATAAATCATACCATTTTTTAGATAAATTGTATGCTTGTGTCATTCGTTATCTTCCATTGCACTAATCAAATCCTGTTTAGAATATCTTACCCAGTTTGTGCAAATTAATTATCAGAAATCAATTCCATTAATCATATCAGCAGGAGTGCCCGAAGGAAGTATTCTAGGACCACTTCTTTTTTTGTTACATATATTAATGATATTGTGAACATTGATTCAAGCTGTAAATCTATAATCTATGCGGATGACACGAGTATAATTTGTTCTGAAATGTCCGAAGAGGGCCTTATAAATAAAACTAACGCATTTCTTTCGAAGTTGAAAGTATAGTCTGAGTCCAATTGCCTGAATATAAATACTTCAAAAACAGAAGCAATAATGTTTCGCCCACGCGGTTCAAGTAACCGAGTTTATACTCCTCTTAATTTGGGGTCTTTAAAAATTGGATATGTAAATAGCGTAAAAACTCCCGGAGTCCTTTTTTCCGAAGACATGCTCTGGACCAATCACGTGAAATATCTCTGCTCTAAATTAGCCAAAGCCGCAGGAATTATAAATAAGCATAAACACGTCCTTCCAACCAGCTTAAAAAAGGTTTTGCACAATTCCTCTTTTTATTCTCATTTATGTTACTACACCCTTATTTGGGGTAATACGTCTTTCTCAAGCTTACAGATACACTTATTGCGTCTTTCTCAAACTTACATAATACACTTATTGCAAAAAAGTGCTAAGAATAATAGGTAACGTTTCCTACATACATCATACATATTCACTGTTCAAATCATACAAAATTATCAATATACACCAAATCTGTAACTATCGTTTAAGGATGGCGTATAAATATGCGGCATTAGGACGCTCAAATAAAATTTTTTAACTGTCTGATTTAAAAGAAGAAAAAAAAAAACAATTATTATTCATTGAAAAATCACCAGCCCTGGCAAATTTCGAAATGCAGGACCAACTATGAAAAACAAAAAAAAAAATTTAGTTATGCTTTACCGTTCATTCTGAACGAATATTTCGTTAAAAACATACATATTGTGCAATTTTCAAACAGCTAAGTATTCAATTTGTTCATTTTAGTTTCTTTTCCTTGACCACTGTATTATATGTACTCCGTTGTAGCTTCTGAAAAGGGGGGGGGGGGGGGGGGGGGGGGGGCCCGGGGCTTTGTCAAGCTGCATTTCTGCAGCTTTTTCCCCGGCCTCCTATTCATCACTTGTATTTCTGGTGAAAAATCGTATCGTATCGTATCGTATCGTATCGTATTGTATCGTATCGTATAGTAATAAAAAATATAGTGTAGCGGTTTTGATGAATGAAATCACGGCTAGCCATAGGTCAAAAGATCCGAGCGAAGCACCTTCTCTGCACTTTGATCGTTCTTCACGTAGGGTTGCACATCTCCTTATATTTTGTAGGCCATAGAAGAAGACTGTTCTCGAACGCTTTAAAAGTGCCGGCTTATAATAAAACTTATTTAAAAAAATATATATATAGTTCATGTTTGATCCTTATAAAGACAGGGATAGAAGACAACGATTCGTTTGTACGCCGGAATATCAATAGCTTTTTGTACCGGAAACCGTAGAGTGTAAAACGTGTTTTTTTTTCTGGAATAATAAAATTACATAATGACATTACCCCTTGTATGCAATTATTTATACAGGAGTATTGCACCCAAGGAATGTGATATGATATATAAACTTCTGAACGACAAATAGTTGCCAAATGTCTTTAAATCTTTATTTCAATATACACACTCCAAGAAATGTCACACCCTTGGGTGAGTAAAAACGCTGTTCCAGGAACCTACAGATAGCCATTACCATACCTTTTCAGTACTTGCTTCAAATTATACAAATCATACACATTTTCAATCATCGAATGGGGTTCATTGAATTGCATTGAACATGGTTTATGTTTAAAGGGTGTAACACAGTGTGGAAAAAGGTGCTACGGTGCAGCGAGGTGAACGCCCTTTTTGAACGGTGTTTCTTGGACTGACATCCGGTATAGCCGCGGATGATTTAACGACGATTACGAATAATTCTTGCCTGTTCCGACGCCTTTCACTAAGAGATACATTCAGTGAGCTTTGGTATAGGGTGCTTTACGCGAAATATTCAAGAACAAAACAACATGCCTGCAATCTTTGTAATTGTGAAGGCGGTCACCTGCGAATTAATATTTTTGATTTATCAAGTTATGAGGTAATCGGACAGTCACCAGAGTCATCATTCCTTTTGTGCCTGATTTATTGTTCTTTTTTTGTGCGTGGCTGTGAGAATTATATGTGATGATTGTTGCTTGCAAACTTGCTACTCGTTACAAATGTTGTCTCGATTGTCAAATGATGAGGACTCTTGCCATCCTGGCAATAGTCTTGATGTAGCCAAAATGTCCCGCCGTCGGGTCATTGCGGCAGTCTTGAAATATTTCTTCTCGAAGACTGGAAGGGATCACCAACAGCCGTGCCGTGTTCTTGTCGCGGTAGTTCTTTTTGTATAGCACACCTTGGTGGGTGGAGAAGGTTGGCAGTGTTTGGTATGACGCTGCAGAAAACATGACGATATTGGCGAGTAACCAAGAACGTTTATTCCTGCGCAGTTTGTGCCTACTATAGAAGCCATATGAGGGTAATATGAAAAGGAAAGGTAGAGGGAAGGTGGAAAGATAAGACTTCAAGCACCATCGCGCTTGTGGCGGCGTGGCCGTCCTACAACAGTCTCCTCCCTCCTAGGGGAAAAACCGTAGTAGGGGCTCTCCGCGTTCGAGCAGGTCGTTGGAGGTCCGGCGTCGCCTCTGGCCGCGGGAGACGTGGCGGACTGGGAGCGTTTTCAAATGGACATTCGGGAAGCCGGGGCTTGACTTGATCGAGGTGTCTGTGCAGGATGTCTCTCTCGTTGCTGTCGGCGGTTAGCATGCGTGTGCCGTCCGTGGACTGTATGGACTGGAGAAATTAAACGATTAATGTGGCAAACATGAGTCAAAACAAAATAAGAATGAATGGCGAATAACAGGCGTCGATGACTGCGTAACGGTAGGATCGAGCGCAGACGCAAGTATGAGCCCGTGAGGCACGGGGTGGCTTCTTTTAAACCCTTTCTGGGTGTCTAGAGAAGTCTAGAATTAGGAAATATAGAAAATTAGGAAATGTAAAATTATCTATTTTATGCATTCATATTAGAAGCAAGAGCGTTGAAAACATAGACGAAAGGAGAAGACACATAGAAGGACAAACACTGCGTTGACTTACGTTTCGTCTGCTTCTTCGTAAGAAGCGCTGACTAACAACGTTACTTGTTAGTCAGCGCTGCGTTTGTCCTTTTCTGTGTCCTCTCTTTTTGTCATTGTTTATAATGCACTGTTACTACTAATGATGAACTGTAAAAGTCGGCCAACGGTGTCCAAGGTTGAACCTCCGTCGAATTTCGCTACAAGTTCGAAGGTTCGTCGAAGCAGTCGAACTGCAGTTTCGAAAAAGGTTCGCTACCTATGGTCACTGACAGGATGAAAACGACCGGGCGTCTCACTCCAATGTACGGCCTCCAGCAAGCGCTGGTTGCCTTCCGCCGTGCTTTGTGCTTGTTGCCTTCCGCCGTGCACACTCAAGGCGCACGAGACGCCGAAGCATTATCGAAGGTAGCGAGCGCACGCTGGAGGCCGGACAGCTAAAACTCCTCCCGGCCGTTTTCATTCTGTCTGTGACTATAGTCAAGGCGAGTCGTTCACCGAGATCGCAGACAGCAGTGAGTGTCGCGGATGGTCGGGTTCTTTTTTTCGGCAAGCAGTGGACCGGAGGGCACCCACGCCGCGGAGGGGTTCTTCCACGAGGGCGAACTCATTGTGGAAAAGACCCCCGTTCCTCCCCTTCCCTATTTCCCCACGCCTCCCTCGTTGTTAAGCCGGCGTGCCTCTGGGGATTACTCCGTAGAAACCTCGTACCCGCATTGAAATATCTTTATGTGCGGTTTTTCTAACCATGCCATTTTGTTTGATTGGCATGACAACTCTTTCAGTCGCAGTCTCGGATCTATTTTTTTTTATATTTTCGAATCTTTTTTATTCCCGAGATTGTACTAATTTTTTGTCTTGGTTTTGTAAGAAGGAAAGTTTTTGCACTATTACCTATACTGGAATATGACTAATATATGTACGATAACAGCTGGAATAGTAGAAAGGTAAAAACATGAAGGACTAAATATTTCTAGAACAAATTCCAGGAATCTTTATTGCTAGCGGCTGCCAGTGCTTGTGATCCGCCGAAGAAGATAACTTCTTCTGTCCCTCTTTCTCTCTTTTATTTTTCTTTCTTTGAAAGCCACGCACCCTATTTCTCGCAATGTTAAAAAAAAGTGGTCTGCTCGGCCTCAAACTTTTTCCCGAAAGATTTCACCCTGAGAGTTTCGTGAATTCTGGATTTCTCTATTCAGCACAGAAAACCGGGCACTTTACACCATCGTATGTAATCTCCTAGGAGGAAATAAACGAAAATATGCAGATGAATGAACCGTACTTAATGCAATGAATTAAAGAATCAAAGTTTTTAGAACCCGTCGAAAGCCAAAATAACGACGGAGCCAGGATTTGAACTCTGGGCCTCCCAATGTCCGGTCGGGTGTGCTAACCACTACACCACTACACTTTCTTTTTCTATATTGCCGGAAATGAAACATTTACAAAATAACATATTATAAAATTTCAAAGGCCACGCTTGTCGACTGACGTCTAACGCGGCATGGCTAAAATGGTTTCAAGCGAGTCACATCGTCGAGTACCGATACAAAATCAGGTACGCAATGTTGAGCCTTCCACACATCTAAAACATATTGCATAGACTCACCGAAGTATTCTCTAACCTCTCTAGGACGGCCATGCAAGATTTCCATATAGTGTGAAGGCCTACAAGCATCTCAAGATCGTATGGAACGTTGTTCTCTTCCTCTACAGCTAAAAACCTAATACTATACGCCTCGCTACACCACTCCACCTTGGCTTTCTGGCGTTTCCTATTTGTCTTATTAATGCACACGAAACGAAATGTATCCAATCGGAGGTGTTCTGGAAACACACGCCGCTACGTGGAAAGCGGTACGACGCTTGCTGTCACATGATACGTGCTCGTTTGTGCTCCAGATATCCTCCCACTGTTGACTCGTCACGTGTACATGTAGTATTCTTCTTTGTTTATGAGCATCGATTCTTTGATTCGTTGGATTAAGTATGGTTCATTCAGTCTGCATATTTTCCTTTATTTCCTCCTCGAAGACCACGTACGATGGTGTGAAGTGCCCGTGTTGTATATTCAATAGACCCTTTTTATGGCAAACAACACCAAGTGGTGCTCCAGTCTTTGACGTCCCAGAGAAGCTTCCGGTTTATAAAAAGAATGAACAAAGGCCACCTTAACACTCCTGCTTGAAATGTGGATGAAACGTTTAACCAGCAATTCTCCAGGTGAACGCCGAAAAAACGAAGGAGTGCGAGATATGTTAAAATTTTTCGAGTATTCTTGTAAACCAACTTACCTCCTCAAAGATGTAATATTGTACAGCCGGAGGCCCTCGTTAAATCTCCAACTTTGTTGTCCGTGTAGCATTTATGCTTTCTAGCACTGGTGACATAAGCAAGCTCAACAGGCTTACAAAGACGGTGCGACTGGAAGTCGCTTGGGACGCAAGTGGCAGTTCATGTTTGTAAACAGAAAAAGGGTCTATAACGTGGCTCTTGATTCTCGCATATGATGATGATACCGTGTCTTTAAAGCTCATAAACAAAGAAGAATACTACATGTACACGTGACGAGACAAACAGTGGGAGAATTTATGGAGCACAAACGAGCACGTACCACGTAACAGCAAGCGTCGTACCGCGTTCCACGCGACGGCGGGTGTTTCCAGAACATCTCCGATTTGATACATTTCGTCTCTTGTGCATTATTAAGACAATATAGGAAACGCCAGA
Organism: Ixodes persulcatus; assembly: GCA_013358835.2. Classification (NCBI taxonomy): domain Eukaryota; kingdom Metazoa; phylum Arthropoda; class Arachnida; order Ixodida; family Ixodidae; genus Ixodes; species Ixodes persulcatus. The sequence continues at coordinate 93,158 of JABSTQ010009711.1, forward strand.
AAGCCAAGGTGGAGTGGTGTAGTCATTCTACTTCCGTCTGCCGAGCGCATCGGACGTTCGAATCATGGACTCCAGTGGAGTTGAGATAGCGGCCCTTGTCAGCCTCGGAAACAGGATTGTAGAAAACGAAGGATAAGGATTATCAGGTCATCTTGCCGACACTGCCTACCGGACGCATCGTTGCGAACACCGTCTTTCTGCACGGTGACGTGCGAGCGAGACCCTTCAGAGTCGAAGATTTTCGGGATACCATCGCCCGGACAGGTACGCTCCCCTAGGTCGTGGCTTTGGGGGCGTATCAAATCAATAACGTCTGGGCAGTGACTCTCAACAGCCCGAAGGCGACGAAACGGTTAGCTCGCCGTTAACGAGCTGCAAGTGAAGGGGCGTCGCTGCCTCTTTATAGACCCGGAAATCCAACAAGTCAAGCTGAAGCTGCACTGGGTGCTGCACGTCGTTACCGATGAAGACATCCGGACGGCTTTCGAGGCCTTCGGCAAGGTAACGGAGGTCGGCAGGAAACGCTGGCGCTTAGATGGTGTTAACCAGAAGGCGTCAACGACCAGGACGGTCCTGCTGAAACTCAGGACTGGGACGAAGGTGGAAAACCTGCCCCACCAGATTATGATTGCTGGCGAATCGGCCCTAGTGGTGGTGCCGGGCAGATCCGTGCAGTGCCTGAGCTGCCATGAAACGGGCCACGTCCGACGCGAGTGCAAGGTGCCGCACTTTTTTGGTGCCGGAGGTTTGGGCACGTAGAAGCCCAGTGCGTGCGTTCGTACGCGTCAGTGACGGGGCCACCGGTGCGCGATGAGGTATCTGACCACCTCATGGACACTACTGAGGCCGAAGAAGTAGCCCAAGGAACCGGGGAGCCAGTGACAACGGCAGGGACGACGACCACGTCACCACCCAACAGCCAGGACGTGCAGGCGTCTGGAGACCTGGGGAGGCAAGTCGAGGAGGCAACACCAGTGTCTAAAGACGACTCGTCGATAGGTGAAGCAAGCTGCTTATTTGACGCGTCAGTGCTGAGTCAGGAGGCGGGAACCCAGCAAGGGGTCAAGGACGGCAAGCGTAAGCACGGCCGCAAAGCGTGGTCACTTCGAGGTAGCTGGTGAGGAGAAGTCGGAGGCCAGCAAAGAAGACGAGCCGCCGCCCAAAGCGGCTCCTTTGCGACGGACAGGGCTGCGACAGAGGTTGAACACTCCGACGGCGTAGGGGACTGCAGAGGAGCAGCTAAGCATGCAAGTCCCACCCGGCGGCGACACGGAGGGGGGGGGGGGGGAGGTGACTAACTACTGGGTTGGCGTGAGGAGTATGCACAATGCTTCCGGGTCTTGTAACCATGACAGCTTTGAAAGAGACCCTGAACTTGGCACCACTAAACGTCCGAGGGCTGGCTCAGAAAAGGAGGCAGAGCCAGCTGTATCGTCTGATAACGGACCTAGACGTTGACGTTCTCGCGGTTCATGAGACGAAGGTGGACGGGGAGGAGGAAAGCGGGAGCATTGTGCAGGGCTTCATGTCGTGGTATTTTGCGTGTATAAGCCACGCAGTTGGAACGTCGGCTGGCTGTGTGCTGTTCGTCAGAAAGTTGCCAGGGCTGGTTGTGCAGGAGGTGAAGTCCAGCCTGGATTGTAAATTTGTGTTTTACAACTTAATTTTCCTTTCAGTTGGGTGGCGTGTTGTCTGCGTGTACGCACCGAGCCAGGCTAATGACAGAACGACTTTTTTTTTGGAGAATATTAGGCTGCACCTTACTACAGATAAGGCAATTATTTTAATGGGAGACTTTAACTGTGTATTGTCTTCATGTGATAAGTCTAGCATGAGCGCCTACCCTACCAAGACGCAAGTACCGACGTATTAACACAAGTAATTAGCAAAAGTAACCTTGTAGACGTAGAGGAATGCTTAGAAGGAGCACTGGAAGTGCAGTATATCCATTTTCAGAGTAACAGTCATGCCCGAGTGGATAGGATTTATCTTGCATTAGACTTTATAGGGAATGTGAAAATTACTACGTTAAGCTCGCCTCTTTTTCAGATCATTGTCTGGTACGATGTAGATTAGGAAGGGCAAAACATTTTACATGGGAGCTATGGAAATTAAACTCTAAGTTACTGAAGAATGACATGTTTATTGAAGCGGTCACGGACAGAATCAAAGAAATAGAGGGAGACCAATATAAATTAGGCAGGTAAATGGGAATTATGTAAACAAGACATCAAATTGAAAGCGATAGAAAGGTCGTGTCGCTTAAAGTATGAGCAAGAAATTAAGAGAAAAAACTTTAAAACGTAACTCAGAAAAATTAGTTGAGCAAGAGAACAAAGCGCCAGGGGTTTTCAAGGAAGAAATATTGCAGACTAAAACAACGTCTAGAGGTTATAGATCAAGACCGCTATCACGGGGCAATCGTGCGGGCAAGAACGGAGCGATTGGCGGTTGGGGAGATGCCGACCGCCAGTCGCATTATAGTTCATAAATTTATCGACTAGGTGCTGGTACATAGTAATATACCATAATAATATGGTATGATATTGCAGGATATGATAATATCCTGCAAGGCGATTCGAATCGTGCGCCTGGATGAAACTTTCAATATTTTTATTATCCAAAAAGGTTTTGAATGCAAATAAGTATCAATACACTGTTTGTTAAAGCAAAATAAGAGATATAGAGCACAATGAAACAACTCAAATAGGTATACAGCACGGTGACTATAGATACAAAAAAGGCAAATACTACAATTTTTATATTATCATATTTGCATAAAATATGAATAACCTCAAACAACTTTTTGTTTTTCAAGTAATACATTGGAAACAAAATTGCGGTGGCTTAGCTCGGCTATGCCAGGATATACGTAGCGTGAGCTTATGCGCACAAAATGGGAGGCGCTATCAAGCGGCTCCGGTGCAGCGTCAGACTAGGCTACTGCGCAACGGAGGCACACAGCTGGGCACGCGGCGGCGCCAGTGCGTCTGCCGCGGCTATGCCGTCACTCCTCTGGAATGCGGAGACCGGCGAGGCGCGCGCGGCGGCGGCGGAGCGCGCGGCGGTGGCGGCTCCGGCGCGCCAGCCAAGGAGGATAGAAGGGTAGAAGTGGGCATGACGTCCGCCGCGTAGCCTCCAAAAGCCAAGCTCCCTTGAAGCCTCGCCTCTTTCTCATTTTCCTCCTTACCCTCCTCACTTATCAGGCCAACGTGACCAGATCACGTGACCGTAGCTAGTCTTTGTCTAGCCTTGGATCTGATAAAACCTACAGGACGGAGCGCGTGCAAGCCTGCAAGGAATCCTTTTACAATCAACCATCCATCATCTCACATGTGACATGTCACGCGCAACAATTGCCAGAGAGATCTACGGTCACGTTGACCACAACATCGTTTAAACTTTTTATGACTAGGCTTCACCAATATTGCATCGTGCCCCCTCCAAGTACTTATAACCTCCTTGGCGCCAGCTGTGCGCCGTGTGACGTCACTGCTCCTCGCGTATGCGCAGCACGGCTCTTTGGAAAGCCACGCGAAACTGCTCAACCTCGGCCAGTGTAGCTCACGCTACAAAAAATAAAAAAATGTGCACTTATTAAAAAAAGAAAGAAGAATACAATTAAGAGTGTAAGCTCCGCGGATGTCGAAATAAGTGAATGTGACTGTCTTTCCTCGCACCCTTACCAAAAACCGCCGACGGCTCAAATTCGGGCCCTTGACGTCCCATTTAGGAAAGCAGAGAGCGACGTCGACAGAGAAGGGGGCGAGGGGAAAGAGACATCCAACTTTCCGCGACGACACTCCTTGGTGAAGCGATCCGAAGGGGTTCGCCTGGCGACGGCGGCAGGGGAGTGTGTTGTTGTCTCGTCCTCGGTCCGCTCCAACAGAGAAGCAAAAGTGTCCAAGTTACACTCGGTTTAGCCGGTAAGCAGACAGTGCGTTTGGAGCTACGCGCTTGCCGATCCATTGAACGTCATTGTTCTCATCACCTGATCCCCGCTCCCTGCTCGTGGGTACAGGCGGGGCCATGGTCACGTGGATAAAGATCGGCGTAGGACCGGTCTATATAGCACGTAGCTCCCACTGTACTGTCAGCTCAACCTGTGATCAGAGTATATACTCCGTTTACCCCAACCTGACAATGGGGAGAAGCTATAGGCTCGGTGAACCAATCACGCGCCTATCTTTCGCCACGTGTTCGCGCTCTCCTGCTCATACCCACGTGCAGAGAGCGGGGTGAGGGGGTGATGAAAGGGAGGCTGTTGATTGGCCCGGCCTGCGCGTATAGCTTTCACCGCACTGTCAGCTCAACGGGTGGACGAATGTACAGCGTGTGCGCGGTTGAACAAGCTCCGAGTGGCTGGCACTCGTTAAAAGCCGCCGCTTCTCGCTTCATTAGAATGCGACTCCGGACGCGGCAGGCTTAATTAAAATCTCGAGAGGCGGCTTCGTGTCCTTTGGAGCCAACTCTTGGGCGCCGCCAACTTTCGCTTACGACCCCGACGGCAACCGAGGCCAATCACGGCGGACAAGGCTGCCGCGTCGTTAAGGGAAGGAAAGGGGGGGGGGGGGGGGGAGGTGCACAGGCGCGGCTGAAAAGAGGAAACTCGGGGAGATGCAGCGTGTCTTGTCGCGTGTCCGCCTGCCGCTGGCAGCTCCGCGCTCTCGACGGAGCGCCTGGGTTTAGGGAACGACAGGGGACCGTTGCCGAACGAACAACAAACAACAACCAGCGAACGCGCATTTTATGCACTCTTAAGGCCCGTTCACACGTGACTCCAAAGCCGGAGCCACACTGCTTCTACACCATAGAAAAGACGCGGTGCGCGGTGCAGACTAATGACAAAATTATGTGCGGACAGGCCTCAAGAAAGAACGTCATAAAAGGAAGACCTCAAGCACTGTCTGCAGAGTATATTTCGTATATTGAATTTCAGTGTGATCGCGGCCTTAGCGCTTATTAGGCACGAAGTCAGCGCTGTGCCTATTGGCGACTTCTGAGAAATCGAAGGCCTTCACGGCAAGTTAACTCGCCAGTTTTCTCGACCGAATCAGATTTTCGCGACACCTTCCGGTCTAAAAGACGAAACCGTGAAAATCGGTTCACAAAGCACGCGTTGAAAATCGCCAAAAGCGCTTGACTGTTGGCGGCCAGCGGCTGGCGCGACAACAATTGCACGTTGTGGCGCCAGCCGCCGACAACATGCAATCACGGAAGCCGCATGAGACGAGCAGAAATTGTGCGAAAGACCTGTTTCCGCGAGTCAACTGTTTTCCCGCTAGGTGGCGTCCAGTGCGCTGGACGATATAAACCCTATTAAAAATGGGGTTCATATTAGAGAGAGATGGCTGCACTCACCGTGAAGTTGACACGGTGTCACGTCGCGAACTGTGTTTGTTAGGTCTAAACGCATTATCAGCGTCGTTATTGGCCGAGCGCCCTCCATAGAGCGCAGCGATTGGCTCGCCCAAGTGCGTTGCGGGAAGTAGACGCACTGGATATTTTAGGGTACCAGAGTACCGTAAAGTCCCACGGATGGTTTGACAATTGTTTACGACCAAATGCAGCCAGTCTACACTTAACCGCTGAGCGTGGAACAAGAAAATCGGATTCTCTTACGGAAAGAGGCAAACGAACGACCAGGCATTGGGAACAAGGAAATCCCATTGCAATTCGCACCTCCAGACCGGAACACGGTCACGATGGAAGAAGAGAAAGACGTCTGAATAAGACCAGAAAGGGGGTTTAAATTTCTCACGGCCTTCACGCATCTCCCGGCAGGGGCACTGCCGGTTTAGAGCTCTCGAGAGGCACGGTAGCGCAACACCCGAACTTGAAAGCGTGTGCGCGAATAAGGAAAGGTTCCTAGCCGTCTAAATGAACTTTTGTTACTTCTGATACTCGAGTCCCTACTCATTTTGTGCATCTCGCAGGCGTTTGCCGGAAATGCGGGCGGGGTTTCGACACACTATTGTTTGATGTCGTGGCGGCGCTTTACAGACACCTGTCTTCTTCCACGCTCGCCGGATCAACGAACGCACGGGAAATACGCAGTGATCCTGAGCATTTTTACGTATGAATGGTTTATCCTGTAATAGATAATTCACAGAGACTAGCACCGTCACTGTGCATTTCTGTCGCTGCTTGTATGACTCATCGAATAGTAACGTCGGTTGGGCTGGGACTTCGTGTGAAAGAGTATCGCAGAGTAACTAGAAATATTTTTGGGGCATTCGAGATTGATTGAAGATATTTCTTTCCAAGTATTAAATTTTGTGTTAGTCTTCTTCCTGACATGGCACAGAACGAGCCATTTTTCGGAAACAACCCAGGAGGCAGGTGGCACCACTCCACTTCATGCACCGCGTTTAAGTGTTCTTGGTAGGTTGTGACACCATTTTCAATGGTTAAAAATTGGTGCCCTCACAACTCTGCTCTTCACCATCGAGAAAATAACTAAGTTGCAATATCTGTCCGGGAATTTATCCCAACGTTCAATGGTTTGAACGAAATACGAAAGTCTGAATGTAGAATTCTTGGTCTGATCGCTTTACAAGGGGTGTTCATAGAGTTCGTAATATTGTCCCGAAGAAATAGAGATTCAGCAATCAAACTAGAGTAGGAGTTGAGACTTTCTCTACATATTCGCTACCAAAAGTTACCCACTTTTTCTAGCGATGCACAACATGCCGGAGGCCATTGTTATAGAACTCCTCGTTTTGAGGGTTAGGGAATCGCTCCACTTCGGCAATCACTTTTTCGCCGTCCTTGAAATGGTTTCCTTTTATTTGGCCACACTGGAAGTGTCTCCACCATTTAACCAAAGTGTCATAAACTGGGGCGTTGTCCCCGAACAACGCTCCTAGATGGGAATGAGTATCATTGGCATTGCTTCCCTTCATATGAAGAAAACGGATCACTGCATGTGCTTGGTACCGATGGGCGGTGCCATTTTTGTTTCTACTCCCTAGCGGCGTTCCGAGCTACTATAGCATGTGATGTTTATACTGTGCGGAAACTAGAGGGACGCGCGCTCATGTTGATGCCTGTTTTCTTCTATTTTTTTTACATATTTGTGCCGATAATACGAACTTTATGAACGCCCCTCGTAGTGTAGCTTGTTCAAAGTTGAGTGACTGTGTGGCGTCTTCATGTAATAAGCAATATTGATTACGAGACTACGGACTGCTGCATGAGTGCTAAGCGTGCAATTTTCCGGCTATGCAGTCATGTCACATTAATATGGACGAAGTTTGAACGTCCATTATGGACGAAATTTGAGCGTCCATTATGAACGAAATTTTCGACGACCGATCTTTCGCCATGCAATTTTGCCCCGTTCATATGGAAACCCGCTGTCGACACCGGAGCAGACTACTCCGTTTTGAGTGGGAGACTCTCTCGCCGCCTTCGGAAAGTTACGACGTCGTGGGACGGACCGCAGATACGAACCGCCGGCGGACATCTCATCACACCTGTCGGCAGGTGCACAGCGCGCGTTGAGATCCACGGCGAAACCTGCCCTGTGAAGTTCGTCATTCTGCAAGACTGTTCGTGGGACGTCATTCTCGGAATGGACTTCTTGTGCGAATACGGCGCCATCATCGACCTTGCGGAGAACAAGCTGACGCTTCGGAAGCCTGTCCCATCGGCAGAAAATCCCAAAGCAACGTTAGCTACAGTCCGAGTCCTTGCCAGCCTTGTAAACCTGCCGCCGCTGTCGAGTGTCTTTGTGCCCGTCAGGACCGAAGAAGCCACCTGCGGTGTAGCACTGTTGGAAGGAAGCGTCCAACTTCTCGTTGGACGAGGGATTGGCATTGCGAGAGGCGTAATCGAGATCCAGGACGGGTGTACCGTAGCCCTTGTCACCAACTTCCGGCAAGAGTCGCAGCACCTTACAAAGGGTACAGCTGTGGGCTTCGTCGAGGAAATTCCGGACTCAGCCGCGATCGCCGTGATCTCAGAAGACGCTTCTCCGGCGCAGCACAAGAGAACCCCGCCGTCAGAGCTCGACATCGACCCGTCCCTCCCAGCCCCACAACGACGGCAACTCAGTGACCTTCTCGCCGAGTTCAGTGAGTGCTTCTCCACGTCGTCGAAGGTGCGCCAAACGACGGTTGTGAAACATCAAATAATCACTGATGACGACGCTCTCCCTGTGCATAGGCCACCGTACCGAGTCTCCGTGAAAGAAAGGGAAGTTATCCAGAAACAAGTTCAGGAAATGCTTGATGACGACATTGTCCAGCCCTCAAACAGTCCGTGGGCTTCCCCAGTAGTCCTAGTGAAGAAAAAAGACGGAACCCTGAGGTTCTTCGTGGACTACCGCCGGCTGAATGCAGTAACAAAGAAGGACGTCTATCCGCTGCCCCGCATCGACGACACCCTGGACCGGCTGCGCCACGCCCGATACTTTTCGTCGATGGACTTGAAGAGCGGGTACTGGCAGATAGAGGTCGACGAACGAGATCGTGAGAAGACGGCCTTCGTCACACCGGATGGACTGTATGAATTTAAAGTGATGCCGTTCGGGCTGTGCACAGCGCCTGCAACCTTCCAGCGTGTTATGGACAGCGTCCTTTCCGGCTTGAAATGGCAGAGCTGTCTCCTCTACCTCGACGACGTTGTCGTGTTCGCAACCGAATTCGACGAGCACCTCAGACGACTGCGAGCTGTGCTACGGGCCTTCAAATCTGCTGGGCTGACACTCAAGCCTTCGAAGTGCCGGTTCGCCTATGGAGAGCTGAAATTCTTGGGCCACGTCGTGAGTGCTCAGGGTGTAAGCCCTGATCCTGCAAAGACATCCGCTGTCGCCGAATTCCCCAAGCCATCGGACAAGAAGGCCGTCCGTAGATTCCTTGGGCTGTGCGCCTACTACAGACGTTTCGTGCGTGACTTTGCACAGATTTCTTCACCGCTGACGAATCTGACGAAGGACGACGTGCAGTTCCAGTGGGGAGAAGAGCAAGAACAAGCGTTCGACGAACTCAAGCGAAGGCTGCAGTCGCCCCCTATCCTCGGACATTTTGATCAGTCGGCGGAGACAGAAATACACACGGACGCCAGCAATACCGGTCTCGGTGCGGTGCTCGTTCAGCGACAAGAAGGGGCAGAGAGAGTAATTGCTTACGCAAGCCGGGCGCTGTCTAAGGCAGAACAAAATTATTCAACGACCGACAAAGAATGCCTTGCTGTCATCTGGGCGATAACCAAGTTCCGTCCGTACTTGTACGGTGTCCCGTTCCGCGTGGTCACAGACCACCACGCCCTCTGCTGGCTCGCAAACCTCAAGGACCCGTCAGGACGCCTTGCTCGCTGGAGTCTGCGACTGCAAGAATTCGACGTAACCATTGTGCACAAGTCTGGCCGCAAGCATAATGACGCCAACTGCTTGTCTAGGGCCCCAGTCGAATCTCCACCTGACAGCACCGACGACGACGATGACGCTCGTTTTGTGGGAGCAGTTACAGATACCGACATGGGAGCACTTCAACGAGACGACCCGGAGCTTCGCGCCATGATCGACCACCTCGAAGGTCAAGGAAGTTCCGTTCCGCAAGTCCTGGCCCGAGACTTGTCAAGCTTCATTCTGCGGGGAGGTGTGCTCTTCAAGAAGAACTTCGGAACCAGCAACCCTGCCTGGCTGCTGGTTGTGCCTGCCAGCCTGCGAGAAGAAATCTTTCAAGCATGCCACGACGACCCGACGGCTGGACACCTTGGCTACAGCAGGACGCTCGCCCGGATTCGTGACAAGTACTACTGGCCAAGACTCCCAAAAACCGTCCATCTGTACACACGGTCGTGTCATGAGTGCCAACGACGTAAGAAGCCTCCGACGAAGCCAGCAGGACTCTTGCAGCCGATATCTGCCCCGACTACGCCCTTCCAGCAGGTCGGAATGGATTTGCTCGGGCCGTTCCCAACATCGACGCAAGGGAACCGATGGATTATCGTCGCGACCGATTATCTTACACGATACGCCGAGACGAAAGACATTCCATCGGGAACAGCGGTGGAAGTCGCCAAGTTTTTCGTCGAGTCCATTCTCCTTCGACACGGCGCACCTGAAGTGCTGATCACAGATCGAGGATCATCTTTCCTGGCACAGCTGACTCAAGAGGTACTTCGGCTCAGTCACACCAGCCATCGACGAACCACCGCTTATCACCCGCAGACCAACGGGCTAACAGAGCGGCTCAATAAGACCATCGCCGACATGATCTCCATGTACGTCGACGTGGAGCATAAGACGTGGGACGAGGTGTTGCCGTACGTTACATTTGCGTACAACACAGCGGTACAAGAAACCACATAAATGACGCCGTTCCAACTGGTGCATGGCCGGACGGTTACGACAATGCTGGACGCCATGCTGCCTCACGTGCCAACCGACGATGGCAACGACGACGCTCAACTGATCTCTCAACGCGCGGAGGAAGCTCGTCAACTGGCAAGAATCAAGATTCAAAACCAACAGCGAGTCGACGCACGCCGGTATAACCTTCGTCGCAGGGACGTCCATTTCCAACCCGGGGACCGGGTATGGGTGTGGACACCGATTCGGCGCCGCGGTCTCAGCGGGAAGCTTCTCAAGCGCTATTTCGGACCGTACAAAATCATCCGACGGCTCGGCGATCTGAACTACGAAGTTCTACCCGACGGAACGCGCCCATCTGCAAGACGCCAGCCACGACCCGAGGTGGTGCACGTCGTCCGGCTCAAGCCGTATTACGAACGATAGAACTTTGGACTCTCGTCAAAGAGTGAACTGGGAACTGTGAAGTGCGGCTCGCGACTCTGCTATCTTTTTGTTGTGTATTTGTGTTTTACCTTTGTGGTGCATCGGGACGATGCACTTTTTTTAAAGGGGGGAATAATGCCGCGAGCGCAGCTGACTAAGTAGGCAGGGCGCTCGTGGCCTAACGGTTATCGCGCGTGCCTTCCACGCAGAAAGCCCAGGGTTCGATCCCTGGCAGCGCCGCGTCTTTTATTTATTCTTCCAATTTAGATTTCTGGTAATTTCGAGAACCGTGTTGCTCGTTCTAGGTTAGAATGTTCTGCGCGCCGAATGTTCCAGGCCGAATGTTCCAGAAGCCCACGCGTGCACAAAAGGGGCTCCGCGTAACCAACCGGACTCAGTCTCGCCCCAGCGTTCGACTCTGCTCTACGCCGACTTCGACGCCCGCGACGCTCTGTTATTATTTTCTGTACCCTTTCATTTTTGGCACAAGTTCGCCACATTAAACGTTTCTTTCTTCCTGTTTATTTATTGTTCTTTTGGTCACCACCCGTGACAATATGAAGAAAACGGATCACTCCATGTGCTTGGTACCGATGGGCGGTGCCATTTTTGTTTCGACTCCCTAGCGGCGTTCCGAGCTACTATAGCATGTGATGTTTATACTGTGCGGAAACTAGAGGGACGCGCGCTCATGTTGATGCCTGTTTTCTTCTATTTTTTTTTACATATTTGTGCCGATAATACGAACTTTATGAACGCCCCTCGTAGTGTAGGTTGTTCAAAGTTGAGTGACTGTGTGGCGTCTTCATGTAATAAGCAATATTGATTACGAGACTACGGACTGCTGCATGAGTGCTAAGCGTGCAATTTTCCGGCTATGCAGTCATGTCACATTAATATGGACGAAGTTTGAACGTCCATTATGGACGAAATTTGAGCGTCCATTATGAACGAAATTTTCGACGACCGATCTTTCGCCATGCAATTTTGCCCCGTTCATATGGAAACCCGCTGTTCGGACCTTGGACAGCCATTTTTGGGATGAATTGCTGATATACAGTCATTTTTGTCTCATTATTATGAATGCCATTACACCAGTTTAAGATATAGGTCCAAAGACTACCCAGAGATATGAGTGAACCCAAGAGGTCAGAGTGTGCACCCGGACGCTTGCTGCGATTCTTGCGATAAGAGCTGCGCACCAAAGTATGTTTTTGTTTTTTATTTTACGTAACAGGGGTCGTTACCGCCTGCAGACTATCGTTGCTTGAGGTCGTATGTGACCTATAACGAGACTAGGACGGTACTCATTACAAGTAATTTGATTACTTGAGATGAATCGGTTACGTTTTGGACTAGTTTTGTAATCATACGATTACATTTATTAGAAAGTAATTGCAAGAGTAATCTGATTCTTTTGGAAGTATAAAAAGTACTTGTAATCGTAACTCCTTTTCCTCCTTTTTTTTAATGGCGCCCTTTGTTCGTAAAAGTTTTATACTAAAGAATGTTCGAGACAAGTCTCCGATAGAAACAAGATTTACCAATATTGTCGGATTATAAAGATAAGTAGTTTATAATTTTGTGATTCTAATCCAAAGATGGACAGTACGAAAAACCAGTTTTGAAACCGCGGAAGTATGTGTTATTTTTAAAATCTAGACTAGTGGTGGCCAGGCTGAACCGGTCTAAGAGCCGCAAACAAAATTACGAAGCTTCTAAGAGCCGCGAAGGGGGGGGGGGGGGGGGAACAAACCTTTGTTCGGAGCAATAAACGAAACTCGAACTACTTTCCGTCTATCCGAGTCAAAAGCAGTCCAACTGTACGTAAGGTAGCAGTAGCACAAGACTACCAAACCGCAACCTGTCTCGATCTAAACGCGTTCTATTTCTCTTTTTGGGGAAGGGCTTCTGGGACCGGGTGGGAGGCGGGGGACAGGGGGAGGGGATGGGGCCGGGGAGTAGAGGGGGGGGGGGGGGGGGCTGCGAGCCGCACTTTAACACGCGAAGAACCGCAGCGTGGCTACCCCTGATCTAAACTAATCACAAAAGAAACGGTTACTTTTTCAAGTAACACCCAATTTTTTTTCTGCCAAGTAATATACTTGAATACTTCTTAACCAAGAGTAATTGTAATTTTCATCGATTAATTTTTTTAGTAACCTATAGAAGACAAAACCGGGAACAAAAAAGAATGAATCCTAAAGTATACCTACTAGGCCACCTCACTGTAGACCTTGTCACTGTTTGGGAAACGGTAGAGACGTTCTGGACCCTCCAAGCTAATTTCTGCTATACTTTGTTTCACCGTAACTTGGCAAACGGCGAAGGCTACAATCCGAGCGAGCCAATCAGCACCTCGAAGAGAGACACAGGACTCACTAGGTGCGGGCAGTGCTGTCGAAGACACCGGCGGGAGAGAGAAAAATGCCGCTTTTGTACACATTTTGAGTGCCAGCATAAGGGCGTAATCTCTGTGGGAAGCTTAGCTGTTATCATGTCACTCAATGAATAACACTTTTTTCTTCTATAAAGCTCCATATTTAAAATTAGCTTCTTTTTTAACATATGAAGTTTGTATAAATTTTATGAGTATGCCCTGAGTGTTTGATGTTTGTATTTGGCATCTTTTGCATAATCCCTTATTACAACTCCCCCCCCCCCCCCTTCTGTAATGTCCTTAATGGGCAATTAAGGCGCAGTAAAGGAAACGAAAAAGTAAAGCGACCTCTGGGACACGCAAAAGAGGGACCGGGTATGAATTCTTTGTTCCCCTCTTCTCCGACTGATTGGGTTACGCGAAAGCTACCTACTCTCTCGTCCCCGTACTTTTATTAAGAGCTGTTACATGCTTTGCCTCCGTCACTCTGATTGGCTCAAAGGGCCCGTAGGGTTCGTTTTTTGTCAAGCTACTTTGAACCGGAGTATAAAAATGTATGGTGAATTGGTTGGCCATTCTTTTTCTTTTTCATACGTGAAACGATATAGCATCAGAAACGTTTAGCGATGCTCTTAATTTCCAAACGCCTACGTTCACGACGCTCTTCATCAGACAGATTAACGCGTACCAGCTGTGCACTTGATTCTTCTTCCTAGAATAAAGTGATATTAGTGCTAATCGGGTTGATAAACCTGGCGATCTTTCAGAGCCTTCCATACTCTCGAGTACTTTTCCCTCAGTGCGCACAGGTGGCCGAGCTCCTCCTCGTCGAACACCCCAGTTCTCCTCTCTCCCTTTTAACCAATTAGAGTGAAGCCTCGTGGCCAAGCTGTTATCGAAGCTTCACGAAATGCCGAACACCTAGCCAAAGCACCTTCCACGTTAAAGCGTGTGACAGGATGTCAAGTTGCTATCTGTCGGACGCAGAGCGAATGCCCCTCCCCCCCCCCCCCCCCCCCCCAGGGTTTTCCCGCCAAATAGCACCTCAACTCACGGCTACGTGTCGTCACATTTTCTATTGTAACAGGTTGAGCTTGGCTCTTTATCTAGTGCGACTTAAGCGCGAGACACATGGACGGCAGAATCGTCCGATCCGACAGTCCGAACGCTGCTTCGAATATCCGCACGCGACAGTTTGAGACACACGCTTCCAACCTTGCTTTGCGACACGCCGATCCGTTCGGCTCCGCCCAGGACTCCAACGGAGGTTCGCGTTGTAGATGTCTTGTCCCAGATCTCCCAGATTGACGGATCAGCTCGCACGAGCGAAGTTAGGAGCTCGTTCGCGCTAGCGCGTGCATTCTTTGCTGGGGCCATCTTTCTCGAATGGGTCAGCGGGACTCACGCGTTCGGCTTCCCGTCGCCCAGGTCAGTCCCGTTTTGTTCATCCCGCCAGACCCAGTACGTCATCATGACGTTCGCGCTAGCTGTGCTGTCATTGGCTAGACGCTTCCGACAGTCCGTCTGCCGTGCGAAACTATCTGACACGTCGGACGCACGCCGGATCGCCGATATGACGTCTGAAGTGACCAAACTTTTCGGATCAGGCAGTCGTATTGCCGGATCGGACGTCGGATCGATAGGATTTTTCGCGCATGTGTCTCGAGCTTTATTGATGCATGACATAAAGTGGCGGGTGATTTGTGCATATACCCCAAATGAAGTTTACGAGCTATCAACGTTTTTCCGACACGTAAAGCTGTACTTGACAGATGAAAAAAATGATAGTGTTATTGGGTGACTTTAACTGTGTCTGCCGCGCGACTGATAGGTCAAACGGAAATTTGCAGCAGGACAAAAGTTCCCAGATTTAGATAAAATGTCTGACCAATATGACTTAGAAGATGTTTCTATGATTTAGCAATGAATGGAGCATGTCAGGTTTAAGCATTTTCAAGGATCAGCACATGCCAGGTTTGATAGCATTTACGTCTCTGTAGAGCTAATTGGTAGCCTATGCCACTATAACGTGAAGCCTGTGTGTTTTTACAAATCACTGCTTCGTGGCCATAAAGGTTGCTAAAGCGGGTCGGAAGGCACCAAATTTTAATTGGGAGCTATAAAAACTGGATTCAAATTTAGTGAATGGCGAAGTCCTTGCAAGCAGTATCGAAAGCGCCATGAATCGCGTCTTGGCGTGCGAAAACCATACTGCATTTGAAAAATTATAATTCTTTTCAAACAGAAGTAAAACAACTTGCTATTGATTGGGCGGCCACCTTGTAGCTGAATGCGCGTTTGGAACAACGTAAAGTGAAAGAAAATCTACAGTGTTTATGCAAAGCGGAGTGTGACAATCCTGGAGAATATACTGAGCGCATAAAACGCGATATTGAAAGGTTTCAGGATGACCGCTATCATGGTGCAGTTTTCAGTTCAAGGGAAGAAATGCAACTTCTAGGCGAGCAGCCTACAAACCGGGCATTATCTTCCGAAACAAAATATGCAGACAAAAAATAAAGTGTTGAGATAGTCCACAAAGGCGCTGTGTGTTGAGATAAGGAAACAATCGAAGCAGCTTTAACAAACTACTATTGCGACTTGTTCAGAAAAACAAAACAACGAGTAAGGCATGGAGCGTGACAGGTTTATAAAGCTGCTCTCACGTTTAAGACAGGAAGTGAAAGCTTGGCTTGAGGAACCAATTACTCTGTAGGAAATATAAAGGGGAATAGTAAGCACCCTGCTTTAAAACGCTCGGTCCAAATGGAATTAATACAAAATTTTACAGAAAACATAGAAATATTTTTAATCCCTGCGTTGTATGAAGTTATCCACGAGGCATTTGAACTAAAAGCACTGCCCTTTTTTTTTCTAAGGACGTTGACTACACTCTTTCCAAAATCAGAGGATGACTCTCAGTTTAGGCATGTCTCTGGTTATTGGCCCATTACTTTGTGTATTGTTGATAGATTTTTGCTGAAGTTATAAGATGATTGCAAAATGTTGTGTTTGATTTAAGAGGGAAACATCGAACTTGCGGTATTAAGGGAAGGACGATTCAAATGAACATTCGAGTCGCGCGTAGCGCGTAAGAATACTTTACTGGAAATGCAAACCAAGTCGCAGTGTCGCAAATTAACCTTCAAAAGGCATTCAACCGTATGAGGGATACATTTTTTTGTTGATATTTTGGCTCATGTTGGAGTCGAAAAAGTCATACCATAGGGGTAAAGATTTAATACACGGGATGATCTATACGTTTAACTGTGAACACATCAGTATATACAGAGAGCTTGGCCATTAATTGGGAAGAATAAGAGTCGAATGAGGAAACGCCATTGACCGAAAGCGTCCTGGGCGTGTTCCAGGGCGTCTTGACAAATTCGAATGTGGCCAACCAGAAGCCGGAAATATTACCCTGGCGGTGGTCGCGAGAAACGAAATTAATAAGTGCGTCGGAGTAACTCCCGGTGACAGAAAATATTACATGGCATGTTTCAATAACGGCCATTCAAAATCATGGTGTAAGAGCGCGAGTAGCGGAACGATCGACATAATGCGTACGCAGAGCACAGAGGGCTGGAAATCTGCCGTACGAGCGGTCACACTCTGGTCGAGCAAAACGGAGTTCAAGCGGCACATTCGTTTCTTACATCTTTCTGCATGATCATTATCGAAAAATCACGTGCACCCTATTTTGAACCATAAAGGGGTACTACGTTTAACTCTTACGCGCTTATTAAAGCCACATATCTATGATTAAAGCTGATTCTCGCTACCATCGCTAGGGGATTCTTCTTGGTTTCTGGTTGGCCAAGGGAGCATGCCAAGCCCTCTTTCTCCGTCTGGTGCAAGCCCTGGCTCTTCCCGCTCCTCTCATTGACCCAACTATCTCTATACACGGCTCTGATTGTGAACAAAGGTGTTACAAGAATACTTCCCGTCGCTTCTTCTGTGCGACAAGCCTGTCCTATGTGTCCTCTGTTGTTTGGCTTGTATCCCTAACCATTTTGTTTTAGTATCATTTCTAGTCAAAGTGTCAAGAGATTAGGTTGCCCGCCGCTGAGTTGTTTTGTCGCATCGACATGCGAAGAGACGCTGCAAAGACTTTTAGAGTACACTAAAATGTTATACGTGCTTTCGAGTTTCTCAAAGCGCGCTTCTTCCTTTAATATTTGTCAGGTGTTACACGAATAGAAAATAGATAAGTAGATAATAGAGAAAAATGAGTAATATATATGTAATATCTATTACTATTATCGCAACTATTAGTTATATGTAATAGATATGGACCGCCATTTTTCCCCTACATCATTCATGACTGACATAGGACTTACGCTTCTTGATTTCAGACTCGCAGTAGAACAACTTAAGCTCCTACACAAAATAGTGAATAATAAATGTGTACTTAATCGGGAAAAATATGTTGGTTTTGTTACTCCATCACGCACTCGAAGCTTCCATCCTTTAAAACTTGTATCGTACAGAGCCCACCTTAACTGTTTTAAATATTATTTTTTCCTCGAACGATAAAAAACTGGAACAACATAAATGGATCCGTTCGTTATCTAGATTTTGATAGATTATTATTAGAAAAACGTTCCTTAGTATGGTGAATGCGAGTCTACCAGTGAAGTGTATGTGATTATTTTTTTGTACTCTTTTCCAACTACAGTATATTGCATTTTTCACGGCTTTCTTACTTTTGTTCATAGTGGCCAACCCATCTAACAATCTAATTGTTTGCCTTTTTGAATGTAAATGTATGTTTTCTTTCCACTCCTGCGATTACCTCATCGAGGTCGCAGTATTTTGAAATAAATCAATAAAGCGACCCACGCGTAATCTTCTGAAAATATTGTTTCTAGCACCCTTGTATCGATCGCTGTATCGGAACTGTCCTGGACTAGAATGTTCTCTGTCACATAAAAAAACAGTGTATTACACTGGCAGCAAAGACATTCTTCTTCAAGCTCCACAGTTCTACATTACCTGTGAAGGTATGGCTGGCCTCCAATGGCTTATTTTTACCTTGGTCCTGTAAACTGCCTGTTTTCAAAGCAACCTGAGACAATTGATCATGTCGTTATTGACTGTTGGGACGCAGTCCATTTTTGGGACGCGTTACAAAGAACTTAGAAAAATGACTTGTGTATTTTAGCCAAAGGGATCCGTTTTCTTTCGGTGAAGAAAAACGACCTTGTGCCTTATGATACCTTTGTACTCTTAGACCTGCACGCTATTTGGAAGTCCCGCATGGCTGTCAGGAACGCCAAGGCCAGCGCCAAATCTGTATGCCATAATTTTCACGAGATTGTTGCACGTGTTAAGAGCGTTTACCCAACGCGTGAAGAAGCGCCAGAGCGGTGCTTGCAGGTAGACGTCCTCCTGAAGGTGAAGGTGTGAAAACATACCCAGAAGCATGTGGGTTATGATTTTATTCTCATAGCAAGAATCACCGTAAATTTTTCATGCAAAAAAAAAAAGACGTGACGTGACAAGCTGGGAAGAAACGCGCATAATAATGTAAATCTAGTAAATATATCAGTTTGAACTTTAGGATTCTATTTGAACACAAAGATAAAAAGGTCAGGAGTGGGCAAACAACTGTTTGTCCCCTCCTGTTCAATTCTTTCTTTGTGTTCAAGTATAATTCTAAAGTTCAAGCTGATAAATCTACAAGTATGTTCCAACACGCTCAAATCTTAACCGTTATTTATGTAAATCTTCTGGGTTCGATTCTCGCTTTGCACAAAAGCGTTTTTACTAAGATAACCTTCCGCCCCCCCCCCCCTCGGAGTACCTCCTACTCGCCGAGGTGGCTCCGGTGGCGGAGTTGCGGGAGACGAGGCACGAGGCTTCCGCGGCTGTCGATGCGGACTGAGGCAGAGACGCGTCGCGGCGCTTGCGTGGTGTGTCCTCGTACGGCGCGACGCCCAGCTCCGCACTCCTTTTTAAGAATTCGGCGCTTAAAATCCGATAAGCCCGGTAAATTAATCGATGATGGCAACCCGATTCCAAAGCTACGATGGTTGCAGCGAGGCCTAATGGCCGACCGGGCCGACGGGCTATCAACCAAACTCGCGTCCAATTGGCCAACCGCTTTGCTCCAATCGCTAAACTGTTTCATTTTACGTCATGAAGCGCAATGTTTTGCTTATTTAAAGTTGTTTTCTGCAATATTTAATTTGCTAATAACTCACAAAATATTGCGAATTTCGGTAATTTTTTTTTCCTCGGTGTTCCTGCTTTCATGGAGCTCCGTTTCAGCGCGAACTTCAAACCAGTCAAAAAATTGTTGGTGGGCCCCTTTAAAGAAAAAAAAACAATCAGCGTCGTACTTCGCGGCACGCTTTATCTTTGCTTCACGAAATGCCGAACACTTAGCCAAAGAACCTTTTCACGTTAACAAGGCTAGGACGGGGGACAGAAACGTTTTCGTCCTTGAAGTGGTTCACAGCGAACGCCGGATTCATTATTGCGGACGGCTCCCGCTATGGACGATTTTTCCCAGGGAACGGAGGCGTCCATATGAACGAGACACGACTGTACTAGGTTTTAAGCCCGACCGCGGCCGACGCTTCGATCCAGTGGAGCCAGTCGAGTAGCTCCAAAGATGCATCGTCACGACGCCCGTTGTATTTGTGCGTTTACTGCCACCGGCTAATCACCCCAGAGAAAATATAAGAGCGCAGGATCATGGGAACTTCACCGGATCAGATACTAGACTGCGGTGGCACTGAAGTGAACTGGGTATAGTTTCTAATTTATGCAGGTCTGGCCTTTTACGTAGGGTGATCGTACTCTTTAATTAACTCGTAGAAATAAAATTAAAAAAAAAGACATTTCCACCGAACATATTTAACCCCATCGTAAGAAGATTTCGGAGTACAGAATTACTCGAAGAAAACGCAGATACGCAAATACAGAGTTTAAAAGTTTTGGACTAGGAAAAAAAAAAAAAAGACAGAAATTTTATAAAAATAAAAATAAAAGATTTATTATAAACTTTGGCAGCTGCCAAATATCTATGTATTCCGAGCTAGAAAGACAAAGCTTGAACTGACAAAACCCGACTGTGACAGCGAAGCAAATGGAACAAGGAGAGGTAGACACGGCCGAAACGGAAACAAGCAAAATAGAAAAAAAAAGAGATTAAAATGGAAAGAAGCGGAAAGAAGCGAAATGGTGGGATGGCAAAACTGGTCGACATTTTCAGGAGCCCAACCTCGCGAAAAACTCCCTTAGGTGATGTTTCAAAGCGGCGGTCTCCATTACTCGGGGAAGAAATAGAAAGTTTATCACAGTCCACCGAGCCGATTGATATATACTGTCGGGGACACCTGAGGAAAAAAACTCTTTTCCCACATCATGCCACCACCCTCGCGCGCGTTCATTTTTTTTTTTTCAGTCGTTTTTTTTTTTTTTAGGTGCGCGCAAAAGTGTTTCGTTTTCTTTCGAGTTTTTTTTGTTTAAAGTGTGAGAGAGGACACACAGGAACAAAAATTGAATCTCGTTGTTTTTCGAGGCAATTTGGGTTTTGGAATTTGTACGTTTAGATTCGTCGTGTTACGTCAATGGATAGCTGCACCTGCAAGCATTGATTTCTCTGTCGCTTTCTCCTGCCATCTTTGTTTAGCTACTTTCTCTGTTTCGGTCTTCCATGCAGACACCACTTACTTTTTTAGTCACTTTTTTGTAAAGAAAGAAGCTTTCCAGCCATGGCAGAGGGATACTTTTATCTTTTTTTTTTGCGTCAACAGTTTAAACCATCGATGGGGCAAAACGTTTTCTTCCGAATGAAGCTTCGGGCGTTTCGGATAGGTTAGATTAGTTTTAGAATGTTTCCAGACGTAATTGGTGAGCGTTTGAACTTTTTGTAATGATGTGCGTAATAATCATATTAAATAAAAAAATATTTACTTCGTTATAAAGTAAAGTTTATTAAGTTAAATTGTGCCATTTCTGGTGCAATTTTCCTGAACCGCCTTAGTCAAAGTGGTTTTGATTCCAACAATAACGTGACCAAGACACCGTGTTCTCCGCGCGGCCGCGGACCAACTGGGCAAAAGTACGTTGTTCTCAAACCGCCCACCCGATCTCGAACGAGCGCCGTTTTTTTTTTTTTTTTTTGTGAGAACTGTACCAGCCTTTGAATGTTTGATTTTTCGGCAGTGCGTGTTATATACCAAGTTCGTGACAGCCGAACAGATATGGACAGCAAGGTACAGAGCAACGAAGCCTCACACCGTCTCGCAACTAGTAAACTAGGTCGAACTGTGCATTGTGATCGGTAACGTGAGCATTCAAAGTAAACATAAGCAATGCAGCTGAGCGCTCATTCTGTCACGTTGTGTGGAGGTGGATGTGCAAATCCTGTCACCGGTGTCGAAACAACTTAAGCCTAAAGCCGCGTTCACACTAATTACACATCGTAAAAAAAGTCAATCTACAGACACTGTCCGAAGTTTGTTGAGCAAGATACGCACGAATTTGGCGTAGGAATTTCTAAAACTTGCCGGGGTTTGAGTTTGACCATGTTCGACCATTTCAAACTTTTGGCACATAGTTCAATAAAAGTTTGCCAATCATAGTGCGTATCCACGTAAATGAAGAACGAGGTGGCGCAGCACTATCTAAAGTAATCAAGGCATGCGAGCGTCCTCTGATGATCCGACGCAATGCCCAGCCGAACGCTGTGACGTGTTCAATTTGCGTGTCCGATTTTTGCATTGGCTCGATCTCAATGTGATGACGTCAAACGTCTAGTGCACAGGCGTTGCTTATTCTAGGTTGTGTTGGCTGAAACCACCTGGCGAAGGAGCGTAATAAGCTAAAAACCGTTAAAGATTACCTGTTTGATAATAATTGTTAAAAATAATGTCCTAAAACAATTACCGTATAAAATTTGTTTTAGAAATTTGTGTAGAAGTCGGGCAAGTCTCTAGAAAAGTCCAAGTTAATCAAAATTTGCCAGAATTCGAATGTTCACGAAAGCAGTCAAGCCCGGGTTCAGCGTTAAACCACAGGTACGACGAAAATTCGCGACATCCTTGTAGCTTTTACGATTTTGTAATGATTATTCGGGTTGTTTTGCTAAAGGAAGGGTAATATTCCACAAGCTGAAAAGAATTTTAATGTTTACAAAATAATAGGCAACGGGTTGCGTTGAAATCACTCCGAAGAACACGGTGTCTTGGTCACGTTATTGTTGGAATCAAAACCACTTTGACTATTGGCGGTTCAGGCAAATTGCATCAGATGAGACAAGCAGGTGCGAGAGGCAACAAAACATGAAAGACGTTTCCTATTCTTTGCAATGCCAAATTAGAGCGCAGCTCTTGAGGAGAAGGAGGGGAGGGTACGAAGAGGAGGGTATGCCATCCTCCTCCTCCGCACACTTCGCTGATCCTCGTTTCTTCTTCCTCTCCTCCTGCCGCTGAATTTGTTCATGAGTGAGGTGACAGGAAGTCGTGACGTCATTTTCCCCGCTGAAGTTTGTGGGTAGTGGAAATTTAGTAACTTAGTGTTCGTCAGCGTTAAGCCTGGTTCAGACAGTTGCGTTTGACTGCGTTTGACTGCGTTGCGGCAGCGAGAAACCAGGACATTCCTCCTGCTCATAGCGCGCGCCAAGAGATTCCTTAAATTGGGTTCCACGCTTCATACGAAGCACAGATGTGCCGGTGACTGGCTTTCGGTCCTCGCCGCAACGCAGTCAAACGCACTCAACCGCAAGTGTTTGAACCGGCCTTTAGGCTCGTGTTCAATCAGTGAAGCCGAAGGGGATCGCAGCAAGAAATTTGGCACACGTCGTGCCGTGCCCCTCGTTCGATCCATAAAGATTAAGTAAGTAATACAGTGCGCGTGCCTTGTGTTGGTAAGCTTAGAACTCTGGCTAAAACAAGCTGGACGTAGCGCCTCCTCTAGTTCGATCTCCTCGACAATAGGAAACCGTATAAAAACACTTCAGTCCTCCGGCGGGATTCGAAGTCACCATCGCGAGATCGCGAGCCAAGTGCTTCACCGACTGAGCTAGCGAGACACTTTTATTTTTTCTATTGCTGCTCCAGCGGGACACGGCGTTTGCTCCCGACGCGAAGAGGAGCTCTAGTCCGCGCGGCCAGGCTGCCCAGGCGCGGTCTCGCGTCTCGCGACATTGAAATCGCGTCGAGATGTCATGATGCGCCATCTCACGGCGTTAGTCAGAAATGTGAGCGAATCTTCGACACTTGATTTGTAGTGAGGCGGTGCCGTCCAGACTAAAGTCCAGACGACTTTCTCTTCCACCATGGCCATGGCGGCTTCACGGCCATGGCCACGGTGGAATAACAGGTAGGCATACTTATCATCATTGGGAGGCCTATCACACATTCAGCGCTTACCAGTCTTTGTCAGCCTTATTTATTAAATACATAAATAAAAAAATAAGTTTGTGGTATATATTTGCGAAATAAACAACATCATAGGTCCGCTGTGATGCTCTTTCTACTAAGTGTAAAATTGACCTCGCTCGTGGGTCGTTGTGAGTACCGTTTGATTAAGACGAAAGCCTCCTTGAATATTTTCAAGTAACAAGTAGACTGCTGGCCATTCATTTCGGGCCGCGGTCACACTGTTTGCCGGCACTGGCTGAGGCATGTCTTTTCCCCCTATGCCAGTCGTGTAACATTGGCCATGCAAGAACTGTCTGCAAGCATGTTCGAAGCACACATGTGAACGAAACAAACATGCCTGGAACATGCTTGAAGCGTCTACACATATATTTATATCATCATGGCTGCAGTGAAGGTTGCGTCTAGCTATATGCCTTTAAGCTGAGAATGCAGATAATGTCGCACTCACAAGAGATTAATGGACCTTTTGTAGAAATACGCGGTGCGCATGCGCGGAGTATTTCATGCGCCTGGGTTCGAGAGTATCTAGTTCCAAACAATCCGCCATCTTGCATTTCTCGCCTTTGAGCGGTTTCGTTGTGTCGACCTCGGGGCGGAAGATTACGCACGATGGGGACAAAGGTGAGCTTGAGGGAGCCGTATCTAGGTCATATTGCCTCAATGGGTGAACAGGATGTAGCTGACGTTTGGGTGTGGAACGGGTGGGAGAGGCCTTGGGCGTGCGTTGTTTTCCAGTCACCTAGTCTCGAACCGATTCGCGTGTCTAGGTGGCAGCACATATTCGCCAAGAGGTCCATTGAGGTCGGTGCTCCGAAACGTTCTTCCGCAGAACGAGCACTCATGCTAGAAATGAGCATCTCAAACTCACGTGCCCGGGCTACCTAGCTTTGGCTGCAATCTCAGCTTAAAGGGATGGAGAACCGACATTTGGATTTCAGAAAGCAATGCAGGAGCGGTATAGGCGGGACGCTACAATCTCTACAACACCACTCGCAAGGCGATATCTCGAATGGACGGCCGTATTTTAGAAAAAGAAGTCGAGATTGAACGAGGCCGACGAGGCGCGTGACGTGAACAAATCTCGTTTCCTCCTCTCTTCACTTCGGCCCCTCAAGGCGGTCAGGCGGAGAAGACGGGAGGCCGTTTCCTCTTCTTCTCGACTGAACAAGACGTCAACATACCTGTCAAATGCGCCTCTTTTTTTTTAGAAAAATACGATCATCCGTTTTAGATATCGTTGTTTGAGTGAAGTTTTGGTGTTCGTAGCATCCCGTTGCGCGCTTCTGCCGCCGTGTTTTGTGGAATCCAGATTTCCGTTCCACGTCCTTTTAAGGGTGTATATAGCTTGGAATCAGCGTTTTAATCGAAACTGGGCGGGAAACAAAGAAAAAAGGCCTGGAAAATTTGGGGTGTCGAGCGCTTTAGACTCGACTACACGTCCCACTCGGCTTGTGCGTTAAGCTTTGGCGGTGCTGTCTTTTACACAGTCTGACTTTTTTGTTTTTCTTTCTTTCACACACAGGCTGACCAACTACACGCTGTATAAATATCCACACAAGCTGAGACACTGCTTGTAGCAAGCCGGCCCTTGGTTTGGTATGTATACGCAATGGGACTGCCACTGAAAAAGACACTGAACAATAAATTTATATATTTTTTTCAGACTGATTGGACACGTACGAAACATACATACATACAATGCGAACGGCGATCGGCTTTCAAAAGCGCTCAAAGACTGAGTAAAGAAAGAGGCTGATATCTTCGCGTTTACGCACCAGTCGTTCAAACCAGGGGCGCTGGATACTCGGCAAGAAAGTCGGCGAGATTTATGACCGCCTCAATTGGCCCGCGCTCAGGGTCAAACGCGGCTCTCGCCGGCATAGTCATCTCGCCGGCATAGTCACTGAGTGTCCAGCTTAGGGCCTCAGAGCTGGTTGTTGCATAGCCTCCTCTATACTCACAAAGCCTGGCAGTTCGGTGACGGAGCCATGGGGTGCTCGGTCGTAGATTTGGAGCCCGAGGAACTGGTAGCACAGAGCATTTCTCGGGGAACCTGGACGTCAGCGCACAGCTTTTGCAGCGGTGAGGACCCGAAACATGATTTTCAAATCCGACGAGAAAAGAAACGGTAGCGCGAGGAACGCGAGGAGCACGAGCGGACATTCCATCGCTCGGGACAAGTGTGTTTCGGCGTCTCGCCGCAGCGGGTGCCCGTTACGTGACTTTTGTCTGCAGCTCTACCTTTTCACTTTCGGCGTCCGCGTCTCGGGGTGATCTGCCAGGCTTTGTCAGTATGGGGGTGAGGGGGGGGGGGGGGGCTATGGTTGTTGCGACGACCCGACGCCCTCTTGACTCATCCTCTCCCGCAGTTTTTACCTGCTTGCAACGGGATTCATTTCTGTTCTTTTATTTTGGGGTCGACGTCATCGTGTCGCGTGACCAGGTTCTGTAACTTCGCAATGTCAAGTGACGTCCCTGCGTCACGTGACGTCACCGTGTAACATCAATGCCGTTCACTAAATGTAGCGAGATCGAAGTCTGCGTAATTGAATCACGGCATTGTAACTGCGTGATGTAGTGTATGCAGCTGAGTTTACGCCGCCTCGGCTTTCACTGCACATTTTAAGACGCGAGAAGGCACAGAATTGTTTTTTCTTTGGGGTGACAACGAGTGGAAACGCTCTGTACTGGCTGCTTGCTCCTCGACCTTTCACTGTAAAACAGTATTCGCAAACGTCCGTACGTGTTTTACGAAATACTCATGGGCAGAGATTCTATAAACCTAGTCTAAATGACTACATTCCACGTGGCGCACAAAAATGCCTAAATTAACTGAGACCAGAAAAGATTACGAAGAGCTCACTTACAATTGAACGTTTCCTTAAAAGAAACATAAAAATCGTCGAAAAAACTAAACAAGACCGCATCAATTACTATCCTTCACGGGAAGTCCAACAACGTCAGAAAAGACAAACTAAATAAATTAGTCGTTAGTTGTTTATACAGCAGGAGTTTAGTCTGCCAGAACATGGCGACATTGTTACCCACTAGTAGATGAGCAATTGATCCAGTGCAGTGCGACTGCTAGCCTGGGGTCTAACGAGTACCACGCGGCCGTGATACACGACCGCACGCCGGTACGATGCTCATCCAGATCGAAACTTGCAGGGGTGGGGATTGAACCAAGGATCCCCGGGTTCTGCAGCTCGAGCTTTCGTAGCATATGCTAGGATCTGTCAGCAAAGTCAATTAACTTAATAAAGTCGACAGAGAGCACAAACAACGAAGAAGACGAAGTAGAAGCGCGTAGACCCTTCTATAGCGTTTTTGGTTCTTGTGTGCCGTGGGGAGTTTACCAAGTATAAACCAACTAGCCCACATCGCCACCATAATTAAGCTAATTGACACTCGTAAAGTGCCGTGGAGAGAGCGCTGACAAAGGTGCCGTCTTTCATCTACTTCCATCTCTTCTTTATGTCTGCTGCCCACTTATTGTTCATAAGTAGTTTCCAAAGCTTTTGACAAAGTTCCTCACGCCCTTCTTCTTCATAAACTTTGTAGACGCCTTTCTGACTAACAGTCTACAGTTTGTCCACGCCAACGGATCTAATTCTTCATACTCGCCTGTCAACTCCGGTGTCCCTCAAGGTTGTTTACGCGGTCTACTACTATTTCTTATTTCTGTTAAAGATCTCGATATCCGTATCTCCACTTCTATTAGCATTTTTGCTGTCGACTGTTTTATTTACAAAAAAATCCTTAACAACTCTGACATCTCTACTCTTCAGACCGATATTAACAATGTAACCCAATGGTGCAACGACTGGCTTACAAAACTTAGTATCTCTAAATGTAAATCCATGTCTGTCTCTCGTCAAATTAACATTTGCCCTTCTTACTCCACCAATAACTCTACCCTCCTTCCTGTGACCTCCAATAAATACCTCGGTGTTCACATCTCAAATGATCTGTCCTGGAACATTCATGTCGACTATGTCACGAAAAACTCTAATCAATTATTGCGATACATGAAAAGAAATCTTTTTCTTGCCCCTCTTTCATTAAAGATTCTAATTTATAAAACCTTAATTTGCCCTAAACTTGAATATGCCGTATCAATCTGAAACCCTGGTATCACCCTTGCATCTGCCGTAGAATCCATTCAAAACCGCTCCGCCTGTTTTATACTTTCTAACTATCACCGCACAGCTAGCACCACTTCAATGAAAGCATCTCTATCCTTGCGCACTCTTCATAAGATTTATTACCCTAACTCTACTCTCCGCCAAGCGCTATTTTTTTAACCACTTTGCATATCATCACGCACCGATGATCAACTAAAAGTTGGGATCTCTCATTGCAGCACATCTTCCTTTAATGACTCTTTTTTGCCTTAAACATCGATTGAATGGAACCGCCTTCCCGCAGCCATTGTCACAATCACTGGCTAAGATAAATTTAAGATTGCCATTATTAACCTGTTAAATGTTTTTTATAGTAATTTTGTGTATTTTTTGCCTTTTTACTGATATTTGTTTTATCCCATGTACTATGCCCCACTCCTGTCTGTAATGCCTACGGGCCCTGAGAGACATAATAAATAAAATGAAATGAAAGTGCCGGGACCTTTTTGAGTTAAGGCACATCAACAATCTCAAGCATAAAAAGTGGAAAAAATTTTTCAAAAACAAAAGGGGTGATTATCTATGAACGCGATAGCATTTATCGGTTCACACACCGGCAGGTTAGAGGGAAACTGAATTGGTGCTTATATCAAGCTACGTATATTTTCGGCTAAATTTAGGGGGGACCTGAATTTGTCTCTAGGCACCGTGACGTCAGTTGATGTTACCTCAAATTTCCTACCAAATTTAGCGGGAAAACTGAATTGGTGCATACGTCACGTGACGTCAATTTTACCGCTAAATTTTGTGGGGAACCTAAAACACCGCCAGGACACATATAGCTAAAAATCTAGAGTAGTACCTTAATAATGCGATCACATTAAAAAAAAAAAAAAAAAGAGCCGAAAGAGACAAGGACGGGACTAGTTGAGCGAAACAAGGCGCTTTTTACTATGTTCTCCCACCACCCATCAGTTGGTTTACCGCTTATTCATCCCGATCGCCCCCTCGTGCTGCAGCTCCAGGCTTTATACACACGTCATCCGTAAGCGCTTTGTTTTGTACTTATTTCGAGCTTGTCTCTTTCGGCTCTTTGTCTACACATGGATATAAAACGGCTGGTCCCACTATCTACTCTGCTCACGTGTGAACTCGCACACACTTGAGGTCATTTAGACACTTTCGTGTGCTTACGACCGAGTTCTTGTGATTTCTTACGACGAAAATACACACTGGCACGCTGGCGCCATCTACGAGTAGGACCCGGGAACAGAATTTGTCTAGAGCGAAGGTTTTGCGGTATTTACGAGATCAAATGCACGTGTACTATGTATGAGAAATTGTAATTTATAACATTGCCAAGCATGTTTCAAGCCAAAAAAGAAAAACAAAATGCTGCGCGAAGAAATTGAGAAAATATATGGAAATGCCATGTGCTTCATAGCCACCCGATAGAGGGCGTCAGTGTGTTTTTTTTTGTCATAAGAGATTTTAAAACGTTTTAAGGCAAACGGTCGTAAGTAGTCACAAGTGTGTAAATAAGACTTTATTTATTTATTTTATTTATTTTGAATACCCTCAGTGCCCATGGGGCATCACACAGGGGGTGGGTACATGGAGTAAATACATCAACAGTTGTAGAATATGTAGTAAAAATACAAACATTAAACAAGTGCAGGATTAGAAAAATATACGGTTATGGCGGATTTAAATGATGACGAATCTTCAATGGTGGCAATGGAAGCGGGAAGCCGGTTCCACTTTGAACTGGTTTTGGGAATGAAAGATAAAAAACAAAACAAAAAAACATAGTGGTGCTGCATTAAGGAATGGCAACTTTGAACTGGCGATTTACGCGGGATGAAAGGTACGAAGGCTGCGAAATAAGCTCTTGTTTCAAAGGTGGGTTATACAAGAAAATGTCATGAAAGAGGGAGAGAGAGAGACGCGAAATTTTCTTCGAATTAGTAGATTAGGAAGTTCAAGATTAGATTTCATTAATGAAACGCTAGCAAGATGGAAATAGTTGGATAAAATATGGACAAACAACGTCTACCATACAAGCAAAAAAAAAAAAAAAGAAAAGGAGAAGAAAAGAAAAGAAAAGCGACACACGTAAAATTGAGACCTTGTCGGACGAAAGGTTTTTCTCTTCGGTCCGAGCCCTCCAGTCGGAGGAAAGTATAGCTCCAACATGGCGTGAGGTTTCGGAACCGGCAACCGACACTGCGGCACGTCGGTCCCTCCGGCCCACAATGCCCCAACGCCGCACATCTCCCCGCCACAATGGAACCGTTGAAAGGGGACGCTCTTCAATAACAAGTCGCCTTGGATCGGATCACACTGCCATTAACACCAATGGCTCAGCGTGCGAACATGCATATACATAGGGACGGCGAATATGCGAGACCGCTAATGAATACAAGAGCCCTCCGGGGGCTCCCTCCTGCGTTCGTTATATTTCCTTCTATCTCCCCAACCCGCGAGTTTTTAAAAACTGTATTAAACTTTTTTTTTTTAAGAGGGGGGTTCTTTCATATCTCACCTTTCAGTCCCCTCATATGCCACCGCTCGCCAAAAGAGAACTTTCAAAAGATTCTCATCTCTGAAACGCACTTTACACTGACGAGAATGACGACTCCGAACGTCGAAGCTACAGATAGTCTCTTTTTCGTACTTGTTTTCTGGCGTTTATTTGAAATGTTATCGACGTCGTGCGCGTAAATGGGTCCGTCTGTATACTATAAAAAAAAAAAAAACGCTGGCCGATATTAAAGAAGAGCTTCCATATTTGTAAAGGAGCGTGGGGCTTGGGTTCGGTGTTCGGGACGGGGGGAGGGGATGTTCACAGAAAGGTCGTGTATATCACCCCACGCTGTGTTGCGCCAACGAAACTCTCTCGAAAACTGGCGTTTGGCCCTTTGTGGATCATAACAGCACTCAGGGACAGGTCAACTGGGGCACGCCGCGCCGCTCAAGCCTCCCAGCGGGTTACAAACGAAGAAATAAAAGCAAAAAAGCGAGGAGGAAAAGCTACTCGCGCGCCACCGAACGAGCACAAAGCGAAACATCAAAAGTGGGGAAGCAACCGTGACACGCCGCCGTCACCGCGATGTCGTCAGCTAGACTTGGTTCCGCATCATGGGATGAACCGCGACGGACGCTACGACCCGTCCCGGCCAATCCGATGCCGATTGAGTGTCACGTGACCTAGGGGACAGGACCCGCGACGCCCAGGCACGTGCAGTGGCGCGATGCGTTCAAAGCGATAATTAGCCTGGATGGCTCGTAAGCCGCAGTCCGACTGCTAATACGTCGTACCAAGGGCGGTCT
The DNA here is from genome assembly GCA_013358835.2 of Ixodes persulcatus. Lineage (NCBI taxonomy): Eukaryota > Metazoa > Arthropoda > Arachnida > Ixodida > Ixodidae > Ixodes > Ixodes persulcatus. The sequence continues at coordinate 124,136 of JABSTQ010009711.1, forward strand.
AGATACACTGTTCGAGGCGGGTGTCTTCCTTGTACGACGGTTCTCTAACAATGGTCAAAACAAAACTGTTTGCAGGCATGTTCGAACATGTGCATGAAGAAAACATGCTTCTAGGATGATTGAGTCATGGCCGCAGATGATTCGGTCATCATGTCTGCAGAGAGCGACATATCCTTGGTACGATGTAGGAACAGTGTAAGTGCGGCTGTAACGTTCGCCGCGGTCCATCGCAAGGTAAAACAGAAAAAAAGTCTACTTTGTGGAGCGTTTCGAATTTACACAAACATCGCTCTCGGAGAGGCATAAAGTGGGGGAGAGAAGGACGCAGCAAAAAGGGAGGGGTGACAATTGGCTGGGGTTGCTTCCATATTCTCTTTGTCCCTCAGCTGTCCCCCTCTCCTCACTTTCATCTTTATTTTCTTTATTTTTTTCACCCTTACGTCCTGACCCCCGGCTGCGCCTTTACGGGTCGGTGTGTCGCCTCGTTCATGCTTCCCGTCCCGTAGGGAGTATCGAGTTCCGCTGGGCCTCTGTTGCTGTTGTGTCTCTGCAATCGCGGACGCTTCGCGCGCTTCTCAAGTATCGACTGCGTTAAGAGCACTCATGTAGTCAGATTTGTGAAAACGATGTCACTGTAAATGAACATTCAAAACACGCACACACGCATACGTGGCTTTCGTTGACGTCACGTCGGCTGCCTCTGTGGTGGCCTTGCTGCGGAGTGCGTACTTTTTGGATCTCACTATACGAAGCGAGCAATTTGTTTCTCTCGGCAAAAACTTATAGGAATGATCACCAGCATGGCGCGATGACGTCAGGTGACATGTATGCAGTCAATGCCACAAGGACGAGAGTTCGAGGTCGCTGCTTTGAAGTGTTCCTTCGCAGTACGAGCGCTCGTTCTAGAAATGCATGACTCAAAATCCGGAGCGCGGGCTAGATTGCGCTTTAGCTTTTGCTGCAGTCTCAGCTTAAAGGGATACTAAACCCAATGGCCAAACCACCTGGACATGATAGAATTTGCTTAAAGAACATTGCAGTCAATTTCGAAAAACTAAGACATCTCTTACTAAAATAGTTAAGTCATCTTTTTCTGATCGAAAATTCCTAATGGTCTTAAAATTGCTGTGGTGAGGCCTGTCTTTAAAAGAGGAAGTTGAAATGAGATGCTAAACTATAGAAACATTTTTATTTTGCCCGTACTATCGCTAATTATGAAAAAGTTTTGTATTTTGGCACATGACCTCCTTTTGTGATAAGCATTCTTTACTATATCATTCACAGTACGGGTTTCGACATAATAAAGGAGCAATTACATTGCTGGAAGATTTCTCCAACCACATTCACGATAATATTGATAAAAATAATTTCGCCCTTTCTTTATTTCTAGATTTGAAAAGAGCGTTCGATTCAATTGATCACAGGTTACTCATATACAAACTAGAGCACCTGTGCTTTAAAAGGCCCATATAGAAAATTTCTTAACCAGCTACCTTTCAGAACGGAGTCAATCATTAAAGATTCGTGATTTTGAAAGTAATTTACTGATAATTCCTACTGGTGTCCCCCAAGGATCCATTCTGGATCCTTTTCTTTTTAACATTTACGTTAATGAAATAGGTAAATTGAACATTTTTGAATGCACCGATGACTCCGCTCTTGTACTCGCGGGAAACAATGAATCGCGGAAGCCCTTGTGCCCATTCAAGCCGATATCTACGAGCTAATGGCATGGTTCAAAAACAATCGTATCTATGTTAACTTAGATAAAACGAAACTAATGTGTTTCCGTAATCCTCATAAAACAATGCCATTTAATATAGCGCTGGTTCTACATATCTAACTGCGAGAAATGTAATTGTATGCCGCTTGAATATGCATCTTCGATCAAATATTTGGATGTATGTTTTAATGAACCTCTTTCTTGGAATAGTCACGTTGAGTATCTTGCGAAACAACTTAGCGCAGTATCTGCATTTTTATATCGCTTGCGTGTTATAACCAACCTGACTTTGAGAATGAGGGTTTTTCAAGCACTGGAGAGTCAGCGCTTCGGCATGGATACACACTTCATGGTTCTTGTTCTAACTCTAGAAAAAGTAAATTAGATAATATTTTGCATAACATTTGTAGAAATTGAGCATATGGAACCAAATCGGATGAGTTAAGAACAGAGTCGAAAATGCGTTCACTACAGCTTTTGGCAACTGGAAGATTATATATCTATGAAATGCTAGTTAAAAATTATTATAATAGTACGTTTAAGAAACGAGTAAAAAAAGGGTTTGAAAAAATAGAGCCGTTCGCCTTTTTTAGGGTATACGCAAATTACTGAAAGCGAGTTCGGTATTTTTTACGTTCCTCAAAACTTTAATTTATTGCCTAACGAACTTTCACATCTACAGTCGTTGGAAGTGATAAAAAAAGAGCTTAGAAATCTGTGTTGTAACTACGATTTTCAAATTGTTGTACAGAGCGCGACACTGTTAGCGCGAACAAGCGATCGCCGGTTTTTCCAGTTTTTCTCTTTGAAACCAAGGGGTACCATCCAAGTTATTATTGCGACGGAAAGAGCTCCTTTAGTTCTGTAATGTAAGCGATAACATTTCGTGCTCGCTAAAATTATTTTGAAGTAAAATGCGAAAATGCGCCGATGTCGTGTTCGCGCTAACAGTGTTGCGATGTGTACGGGTTAAGAGTGTTGCATTTTTCCTGTTTATTTTGTGCTTTGCATTATTTGATATCGTTAGTAGTTTCTATGCTGGTTGTCAGGTCACGCCTGCAAGCACTCATGTGATTTTGCGGACCTGTTTGTAACAATGTATGTTTCTTCGTGCAATGAAGATATAATATTAACCAAACAATTTAGTGTCCATAATAAGTGGCGCACATTCTTTCCCTGTGCCAGCAGCCGCCGGTGTGCGCGAGCACACGCAAAGATCTTGTCGTTATACCCCATTCGCGCTTAAGATGACAGTGAAATGTATGGGCTTCGGACCAAAGGAGAATGAAGATAGGCTTTTCATCTCCACAAGTGAAAGCTACGTGCTTGTTAGACAAATTAATTGCTTACCTTTTACACCAGACCCCACTATGAAGATTAAAAGCTTGTCTTTATTCTCCTTTTCCCCGGAGCCCACACATTTCCCTGTCATCGTAAGTGTGGATGAAGGATGATGACGTCAATGTTGTTGATTGTGCTCGCGCACGCCCGCGACTGATGGCTCGTGGAAAGATCGTGCGCCACTTATAATAGACACTGAAATGTTTGGTTCAGCATCCCTTTGAGGTTGAACGGAGAATTACCCAGAATCAGCCATGTTCACCCAGGGCCTCCGAAATTCTTGACACGCACATCTATTCTCCGGCCATTTCATTCGTCGGTAGAGACTGAGATAGTTAAAAGAATGGCTCGTGGCTGATTCCGCCGCGGTGGTGCTAGGTATACAGGGCTGAAAATCATTATGGTTGGGCTTAAAGATGCGCTCGTTTACCTGAATTAGACTTTTTGGATCTCACCACAACCACAGCCTCTTCTATACTGACAGAGCCCGGCAGATCCCCACGAGACGCGGCCGCCGAAAGTGAAAAGGCACACAATGGATGAGAGGAGAGTCATGTAACGGGCGCCCCGCTGCGGCGAGACGCCGAAACACACTGGCCCAGAGCGATGGAATGTCCGCTCGCGCTCCTCGCGTTCCTCGCTCCACCGCTTGTTTGTTTGTTTGTTTGTTTATTTCTGGGATGACGGGAAAGGTGGACACCCGGAGATTGTGGGCCTCCGTTGATGGGGCCAGTCACTATTGGTGGATTAGTAAAGGGGATGAAAAGGGGAATAGGAGATACTAAAAAGAATGAGCAAAAGGGCAATCTTTGCATACTGTGAGTGTTAGTGCCTCTATATAAGCTACGCTTCAGAGTAACGACACTTGGTCATTTTGTGGCTTAAAATTATGGTTGCCAGTTATCTGAGGCTTTATCTGACATCACAGGAAACGCTTTTCCGTACTCCAGAAATGTTTAAATAGTTCGCGACAAAACAAAGCAATATTACATGAGCATCCTAACACCCAATCTAATGCCGAGGAAGTCGCACTTTTGAATCATGACGATCGGCAGTTGCGTCTGCTCTGCACAAGCACCAAAATGGCGGCGCCCACAACAATGTTGGGGAACGAAGTGCCGAGATCTAAGCGCAGCTCGTTTAGTGGCACTAGTGAATGCTATGTAGAGAGGCTCAAGAAGGGGACATGAAATGTTCAGCACAGCGCCACCGCAATAAAGCCATCGTCCCCGCCACGCCGGGAGCAGACTTCCAACCGACCGCGAGGAAACACTCCAGCCAGCCCCCGTGCCCTAGTGTCCAAAAGGTTTTGTGCCAGCGCGGCACCCACATGACGACCGGCCAAAACGTCGCCACTCGTCCTCTTCCTCCGGTACGGCCCCAGCACAGCTCCGGCACCGAGGCAACAGAAATGGCACCGTGGCACCGCTATGCTAAAACTCAGTAGTCACTGTTTCGCTGGTAACATGATCAATTACCAGCATCTATACGACTCCCTAATAAAGTCAAAGTCTGTCTTCAAGGCCTCTTTCTTGAAGGAATCGTAGAAGTGCAGTAACGCTCTTTCTGTCGCCCCCCTGTGACCCTCAGTATTCAATACGTCGCTGACAGCGGCATGTCCTGCTTGGGCGTAAATCTGAAGAAGCGCTCTTCTGGGTTCTTCATGAGCAGGGCACAACAGGCGCGCGTGCTCGGAATCTTCTGGAGCCCCACAGTCTGTACTGTTGGGGTCTTCTTTGCGGCCCATCATGTGAAGCCGCTTTCCCGTGATGGACACCCAGCCCGGAGTCTATGTAGCAGTGAAGCGTCGGCACGTAGAAGGTTCCGAATTGTCGTTGGAGGCGGCTTGCCAATCGCCACTCCAGGATAGGGACGAAATTGCAGAAGCGCATCATGAATTAATCGATGCGCTTCATTAAATCGGCCCAAGAGAAATGTGGGCGCCTAATCGTCATGCGCCCTTGCAACCAGTGTGCCTGCTCGCTCATTGCCGACAATTCCAACATGAGACGGGATCCACTGCATGTCATAGGCCCACCCTAAATCTTCCACTGTTTGAGCCTCTAATGCAACACTAGCCAGTAGTGGCGTACGTTTATCAATTCGTTGGGCTCTACCGCTTCTTTTCTCGTCGGGTTCGAGAACCATGTTTCGGATACTGTACATTGCAAAAGCTGTGCGCTGAATACCAGCTTCCCCGAGATATGGTCTCTGCTACCAGATCTTCGCGCTCCAAATCTGCGACCGGGCACTCTACGGCTCCGGGGACAAACTGCCAAGCTTTGTGAGTATAGAGGAGTACATGATGGGGGAAACAGCTAAGAAAACACCGCATCGGATGGGCAAAAACGGTTCCCAAAGACTCTCTATTAGAGAGTTTTAGGGAACCGTTTTTGCACATCCGATACGGTACGATGGGCTCTCCGGCACGAGCTGCGCGTGCGCGACCGCAAAAGGCCCTCACATGCGCAGTTCGTCTCGGACGGACCATCATATGGTATAGGTTGTGCAAAAAAAGTTCCCTAATACTCCCTAATACTTTGTTTTACGCTTAATCCGAACGAAGCCAACGGTCTGACAGAGTCAATTAGGCAGCCCCAAAAAGGGATCGTCACGGCGCTCACTGGCTTTTAGAGAGTTAAAGGGAACCGTTTTTGCACATCCGATACGGTACGATGGGCTCTCCGGCACGAGCTGCGCATGCGCGACCGCAAAAGGCTCTCACATGCGCAGTTCGTCTCGGACGGACCATCATATGGTATAGGTTGTGCAAAAAAAATTCCCTAATACTCCCTAATACTTTGTTTCACGCTTAATCCGAACGAAGCCAACGGTCTGACAGAGTCAATTAGGCAGCCCCAAAAGGGGATCGTCACGGCGCTCACTGGCTTTTAGAGAGTTAAAGGGAACCATGTTTGCCCATTCGATACGGTACGATGGGCCGCCCGGTACGAACTGCGCATGTGCGAGTCTTCTGAGGTTGCGCATGCGCAGTTTGTACCGGTGGGCTCATCGTATGGTATCGGAGGTGCGAAAACGGTTTCCTAAAACTATGCTTTGTTGGTTTGCGGTCACCGGTTAACCCAATCACGGCGCATTCACTGCGCCTGATTGGCTAAGTATGTGGTAGCAAACGCGCGAAGGAGGTGAGCTTGATTATGGTTCCATCGGATCAAGCGGCGGCTGCGGACGGACTTAAAGTGTAACAGAATATAGCCCCAGTTTAACTGCGGACTAACTACTTCACCAACTAGAGGGACCACGTGCTCGGTTAAGAAAGCACTCGGTATTCACCGACCTTGTTTAGGGCTTAGTCGTCACAGGCAACTTGAAGTGTGACTATAGTTTCAGCTCAGCTTAGCTCCGGGCGCAGCCAAAGGGTGAGGGACGGTTCACAACCCTGAAAAGAGCGTTGGTACACATCATAAATTAGTCCGCAAAAGCAAACCTTTAGAAATATTTTGTTTCTGTGAAAGCATTGCACAATTTTCCAGTTATGTTCTGATAAAGGTCAAGTATAAAAATAAATGAAATAAATGACGTTCTAGATCACAGAAAGTATAAAACATAGAGAGGACGAAACACAGACGACTACATTTCGTCCTCTCTATGTTTTATACTTTCTGTGATCTAGTACATCTTACCAACACGCTCGTTAGGAATATAAAGTGACGTTCTACGTTCTTTTAGTATAAAAATGAATATGCTTTGACGAAAAACGCGTACCTGCTGGCCACACTGCTGCGACTGCTACGTGATTTTCCCGTTTTGTTAGTGTGATTTTGCGCTCTCAGTGGTCGAACAACGTACTTTGAGTTAGAACTATTTCTCACCAATCAGGACGTCCTTTAAAGAAATACACGTTTTAGCGTCAGCTGCGAGAGATTGTGATGAATGCGTGCTTTAGACTTTGTCAGATGCCCGAAACCGCGTCGTACCGCGAAGTTGCTCAACAGACATCGGAGTCGACAGGCGTGGAAAATTGATGAAAAGTTGATCTGCCGAAGGCGGAAAACGCTTTTCTTTAAAAAACGAGTCCAAATCGGGTGTCGGGGCGGCGGTCAAAGGTGAAACCACCCGGTGTGGGTAAAGCACCGAGAAAGCACGTACTCCAGTGCAACGTAAGAAACGCTTGTTTGCTTTTTTTTTTTTTTTGCTGGTAAGCGTAATGTGTAGATAGCGCGCTGCTTTGTTAGAATTAGACAGGGTAATAGTCGACCCAGAGAGCTCGATAGCTCAACGCCCCTTTTCCGTGAACTCCGGACGGCTCAGGCACCACGGCAGATGACCCGTCTGGGCACCGAACGTTACCAACATCCATGTTCCAGTCTCGTGCAGCCTTCCTCTGTGGGACTGCCTTGCTGCGACGACCCACCGCGAAGCCCAGCATCCACCGCACCGAACCGGGTTTTAGTTCCAGGACACGATATGAAATTTTTAATCGTAATGCAGACGGTACCTTCGACACTCCCGTAGCAGACAAAATGTCTTCCTTCGACTTCCCTCCGCAGGCGCCGCCCGGAGAGATAGACGAAGTGCTGGCGAAGCCGCGTGACCTATCGCCGGTGCTTAATTGGCACCGGGCACCCGTAGCTTTGGATACCCTTGGAGCTAAGCTGAAATGAACCATAACTGATCCTATTCAAGGGGTGGGGCTAGTTTAGTCGTTGTTTTAGCGGTTCAGCGCAGTGGCTGACCGCCAGTGCTAACGAAAGAGCTACTGTCTTCGAACGGGAACACATCCAGAAGAAATCGTAGATACAAATGTTGTGGGAATAGACATGTCTTGTGGTCACAGCTGCCACTAAAACAATCTCGTCACATTACTAGACGACGAGAGCGCTGTCATTTATGGGCGGTTCTACAGGGTGTCTCAAATGGTGGCCAGGCTCTTTAAAATCGCGCTACGATTTTATGCAGCGTTGCCCAAAGTTGATTCGTTTTTTCTATAGAATTTGAAAAAAGCGAACTTACCCGAGGAAAAAAGAAAAAAAGAAGAAAATAGTTTAACTCTTATGGAAGCGCAGCGAAGCCGCCGGTCTTCAAACAATATGGCGCCATATTGTTCGAAAACCTGTGGTTTCGCTGCATTTACATGGAAGTTAAGACTTTTTCTTTTTTTACTTATTCCTCGGATAAGTTCTCTTTTTGCAAATTGTATAGAAAATTTTGTGCAACGCTGCACAAAATCGTAGCCCGATAGGTTAAGCAACCGTTTTTTGCGGTTGATTTAAAGAGCATGGCCGCTATTTTAAACACCCTGTACATTTCTTCATGTCGCTCGTAATGCGGCATTTATTATATATTCCTTGCGTGCATTTAATTTTATTTTTAGGAGAATTTTGGACAATCAAATTGTGAATATAATTGTTCTTATTTTTCTAGTTGATATTTATATAACAATTTTTACATAATAAAATACATTATTCACACAGACAGACAAGATATATTCACACAGTGAAGTTGGAGCACACACATGCGTGACCTGTCGTTCTACGTCTCTTCCGCTTGATAGATCGCTTCCCGAAGTGTGTTCGAGGGCGCAGTAATATTTGAATTGGAAAGGTTTTTGGAGGCTCACGACCGTCGGTTGGTAATACATCTGCGCTGGATGCAATTCTTTACTGTAATAATATTTGTCAATCTGTCATTTATCACTCTTGATGCAAGACATGTTCGGCCCTCTAAACAGCTTTAAGGGGTCCACTGACAACCAAAAGATCTTTCTCTCTCTCTCTCTCTCTCTCTCTCTCTATATATATATATATATATAATATATTGTTTTTTTTTTCTTTTTGGTACCGTCTCAAACGCTTCCAAAGCGCGTGGTAAAACGCAACGAAAAATCATCGCGATAAAGTTTGTGTCCTTCTCACCCAATTTGAGCTCCTCCTCTCTTCTGCGTTTGGTGACGTAATTGGCGAAATATTTATGAAAGTCTGTAATCATTATTATTGTCATTCATAAAATGCGTTTTTCACGACGACTGTACAGGCACTGCAATGCTGATTTCGAAAAGTAACAATCAAAAACCGTAAGCGTTAATGACGATACATCGGCCCTCTCCTAGGGCTTTCTTAATATTTTCAACGTGGCAGCACCCGGCGGCTTTGCTGAGAGCGTTGAGGGCGGTGCGAATGACGGGAAAGTCGAGGACAGCTCGAACGAGTTCTTTTTTTGTTTTTGGTGCCGGATAACTTATTGGATAACCTCTCACGCAGCACCTTTGCGACATCTCCCCTCACTTCGCCCAGCGGGGGCTACTACACGTCGTTTTCTTCCTTAACTTCTCAAAAATCATTTTGGAGTGACTAACACTGCTAAAAAAGAGGCAATGCAAAGTGACGCGTTGTCTGCACGTGAAGAAGGGTCTCGCGAAATAGAATGGATGGATAGATGTTGGATGGATGTTACTGGCTACATATGCCCTTTGTACCAGGCGGTAGCTTGTGCCACCTAGCCTAACCCCCGAATTCATAGATGTGACTTCAACTGAAGCCGAACTTCGACTTGCTCAAGTCCGCCTCAACACCAAGTTTGACTTGAAAACGAACAAGCTGGCTTTTACGTTTCATAGACGCTCCCGCGAACTTCCTTCGTCAAGTCCCGTTCAAGTCGCGAGCGCTCGCGCTGCTTCCCGCCTGGGAGCGAGACTAGGTTGCAATTTTTCTCTTAAAAAGGGTTTCACACGTCAAAAAGAAGTTGCTTCTTAAAATTTTCTTTATAGCATGTCTTTACGAAACGCAAATCGTGAAAGATGCTGTTTCGCAGGTTTCGAAACTAACGTTGTACGCGTTTTCTAGACAAATGCGCTTTCCGTCTAGCAACGTTGGCTCATTTGAGCGATGGCGCCTGGCCTGTTCCTTTTCGTTTCGCTCGTTGGCGTCCCTCGCTTGTGGACATAATTGGCGTCATGTGAGTTTCGACGTCTCCTTCATTATGAAAACTCCGGAGAAGCTTGAACTAGGATTCACTGAAGACGAGAAACAAATGCTTATCTGGGTTCAACAAGCATGAAAAGGTATTCGAGTGAGTGCCCGACTCCGGTGCCGCGTCCACACGCCTCAACGAGAAAGTTTAAAATCCTCATAGGATCTTCCTACGGGACTCTAATAACGAAAAAGCGCTTGGAACTCCCGATGCGGAAGGAAAAGGACTACGAATTGAAGCGGTGCTCAAAGCAGGTAAGTGTTCTACTACATTTCCTTACTGCAAACTATGCGGCGTAGTACTCACGGATATGTAAACTGTAAACTATGCGGCCTGGCCTAAGCACTCTTTCGGCTGTTTTAAACGTTATTTTGTGTTGCTTACATGTTTCTACAAAGTCTTGTTTTAATGGGCGCCACTACATAAAGCGTTGGGCGCGGTGCCTGTGCTTTCGGTGATCGAAACCAGGAAGTAGCTACCGGGCATCATAGTTTTCGCAGCTAGGTTTACCTACCTCGTCGGGCTTTCGCGGGCAAAAACTCAGGCCCAGAACATGTTGTGCATAAGGCAGTGGAACTGTCACTGATGTTTGGTGCGCAGAGGCAGGGTTGTAACCTTTTGTAATCAAGAAATCTCTCTTTAAAACTTTAATTTTCCTAATTTCTATTTGATCATTTCGGCTGTAAATAGTCTCGACGCTGCCACTCTCTCATTTGTGACAGTCATGGATTGAAGTCAAACCATTTTATATGGTTTTCAGAAGTCTCCTCCCTAAAGATGAAGTCCAGGAGCAGGGGTAGCACCTAAGGAAATATTAGCTTTGTGGTTACATCTTGTATATTTCATTTAAGTGCCTTACAAAAACTTTTCTTTTTTTTTTCTTTTTTAGGAAGGGAACTGCTTTTTCAGCCAGTGAATGCGGTCTGGGCTGGACATAATTTCCAGGCAAGTAAATGAGCATGGTCATGTTGTGCCCCCTGTCCACAGCGAATCAGTGTGCTGCTGCAGCCAATGGTGCACTGGTAGGAAGGGGAACCCTCTGTTGAGCAGGATGATGACGTCAATTTTGTTGCGTGTGCTCGCGCAGGCCGGCGACTGATGGCTCGTGGAAAGATCGCGCCACTTATTATAGACCTTTCCAATGTTTACAAATCCATAGCCCAGCGTGCGATCTCCACAGCTCAGCACGCGCGTGTGCGTCGCTCCGGAAAACGAGCAAAGCACGCGCCATACGCACGAACACTGGAAATGGCACCGGCCATACGCTCTTTCTTGGAAAGGTCTATAGACCTTTCCAAAAAGGAGCGTGTGGCCGGTGCCATTTTTAGTGTTTGTGCGTATGGCGCGTGCTATGCTCGCTTTCCGAAGCGACGAACACGCACGTGCTGGGCTGTGAAGATCGCACGCTGGACTGTGATTTTGTAAATATTGGAAAGGTCTATAGACACTGAAATGTTTGGTTCAGCATCCCTTTGAGGTTCAGCCATGTTCACCCAGGGCCTCCGAAATGCTTGACACGCAAATCTATTCTCCGGCCATTTCATTCGTCGGGAGAGACTGAGATAGTTGAACGAATGGCTCGCGGCTGATTATGCCGCGGTGGTGCTAGGTACAGGACTGAAAATCATTATCGTTGGGCTTAAAAATGCGCTCATTTGCCCCAATTAGACTTTTTGGATCTCACCACAGCCATAGCCTCTTCTATACTGAAAGAGCCCGGCAGATCCCCACGAGACGCGGCCACCGAAAGTGAAAAGGCACACAACGGATGAGAGGAGAGTTATGTAACGAACGCCCCGCTGCGGCGAGGCGCCGAAACACACTTGTCCAGAGCGATAGAATGTCCGCTCGCGCTCCTCGCGTTCCTCGCTCCACTTTGTTTATTTCTGGGGTGACGGGAAAGGTGGACACCAGGAGGGCCAGTCACTACCTGGTGGATTAGGAAAGGGGATGACAAGGGGAATAGGAGATAATAAAAAGAAGGAGCAAAAGGGATATCTTTGCATACTGTGAGTGCTAGTGCCTTTAAATAAACTACGCTTCAGAGTAACGACACTTAGTCATTTTGTGGCTTAAAAGTATGGTTGCCAGTTATCTGAAGCTTTATCTGACATCCCAGGAAACGCTTTTCCGTCCTCCACAATGTTTAAACAGTTCGCGACAAAACAAAGCAATTTTACATGAGCATCCTAACACCCAATCTAATGCTGAAGAAGTCGCACTTTTGAATCATGACGATCGGCAGTTGCGTCTGCTCTGCACAAGCACCAAAATGGTGGCGCCCACAACAGTGTTGGGGAACGAAGTGTCGAGATCTAAGCGCAGCTCGTTTAGTGGCTCTAGTGAGTGCTATGCAAGGAGGCTCAAGAAGGGTATATGAAATGTTCAGCACAGCGCTACCGCAATAATGCCACCGTCCCCGCCACGCCGGGAGCAGACTCCCAACCGACCGCGAGGAAACGCTCTAGCCAGCCTCCGTGCCCTACTGCCCGGGAGTTTTTGTGCCAGCGCGGCATCCACAAGACGACCGGCCAAAACGTCGCCACTTGTCCTCTTCCTCCGGTACGGCCCCAGCACAGCCCCGCCACCGAGGCAACAGAAATGGCACCGCGGCACCGCTATGCTAAAACTCAGTAGTCACTGTTTCGCTGGAAACATGATCAATTACCAGTATCTCGACGACTTCCTCGTAAAGTCAAAGTCTGTCTTCAAGGCCTCTTTCTCGAAGGAATCGTAGAAGTGCACGTAACGCTCTTTCTGTCGCCTCCCTGTGACCCTCAGGATTCAATACATCGCTGACAGCGGCATGTACAAGTCCTGCTTGGGCGTAAATCTGAAGAAGCGCTCTTCTGGGTTCTTCACGAGCAGAGCACAACAGGCGCGCGTGCTCGGAATCTTCTGGAGCCCCAAAGTCTGGACAGTTGGGGTCTTGCTTGCGGCCCATCATGTGAAGCCGCTTTCCCGTGATGGACACCCAGCCCGGAGTCTATGTAGCAGTGAGGCGTCGGCACGTAGAAGGTTCCAAATTGTCGTTGGAGGCGGCTTGCCAATCGCCATCGGCAAGCCGCCTCCAACACCGGTTTTTTATCGGTCGCTCGAGAGGCCAATTACACTAGGCCGCCTCGCGGCGGGAATGACCAGAAATGGTTTAACATGCGGTCAACCTGGTCAAACGCCTTGTGCCACCAGGATGCTGACATATTGCATCTATACTAGTGTCTCTCAAATGGGAGTCCGCGGACACTTATTCGGGGCCCTTGATTATTGGCGTCTCCAATCACACAAAGCAATAAAGCTTTTTTTTTAATTGATTCTGGCTATTCTAGAAGGCTAAAAGACCAAGCCCCGCGCGCTGAACGAGGAGGTTTGGTTAATATGCATTTTAGAGTTTGCATGCACATTTTGCCTTCATCTACCTATCCACCATTGTAATCATCCGATACCCCCCCCCCCCCCCCGCCCCCTTCTCTTCCCCCTCCCCCCTTTTTTTTGAGTGAGGTTCCTAATCACTTTTGTCGATCTAGAAGAGGTCCTCGAAGCATGACTGGCTGACAACCACTGGTATAAGCAGTCTTGGTCCAGCCTAATAAATAATTGACCAAGGAACGTACCAAAGCTGCAAGAACGTTGCACGAGGCGGCGATACCTGTTTATTCACGATTGCAATCTATGTCGCTGCATATTGCACGCGACAACAACGATTTCAAGAAAACCGAGATAAAAAAAATGGTACGAAAAAAGAGCGGCATCTGTGTTTACAGAAACTCTCAACCTCTGTGCATGTAAACGGGATCCTTTTGAAAACGGTTGGGGGACGAGGGAAGGACTCGATCCCCGAGTGCTCACAATTACTAAGTGCCCCTGTTGCCGATCGCGGCGGGACCGGTTCGGCTGAGTGAACTGGTCCCTCTTCTTTTTGACACGCCGGTGAAGCGGTGCTTGAAAACGGCATTGTTGGGGACGCGCATTCGAGGGGCGCGCCAGACCCAAAACCACCTAGAAGCCAAGGCCTGTGGACGGCGTCATCGTTCGTGAATCCCCCACCCACCCCAAGCGGCCGACACGCTGAAACTCGTCCAAAGTCACCGTAAAAAAAAAAAAAAAGAAAGGGAGGTGGGTCTGTTTTGGCGTTACCACCTGCTAGCGTCGCGTTCGCTGCGAGACCTTGCGAGAAGTGCTGGCGGCGATACTGACGCGAGCTAGAGAGACGCCACGTGGATCCACATGTGATGACGTTTTGGGGGAAAAGGTGTGAGCCTTGTACTCTATGTGGTATTGGCCAGGCCGCCGCCCCTCACATCTGCATCGGCTTCGTGGCGTTATTTGATCACGTGGAGGCTAAGAGAAGCCTCTGTCGACCCGAGTGACGGTAAATGTTAGGAAGAGATGTCTATTGGTTTTGTTACTTTCCGTGCACGTACGGTGCAAGCAAATATTTTTTTCTAAGCGAAAGATGACGTGTAACGACCCCTAAATTCAATTGCGCGAATATTGGTTTACGTAAAATGCGCTTTCGAATTTGGTAGGGATATCTCGATGGTAACGCAGACGCAAAAAAAGAGAAATGGGAATTAGAGATGCAAGAGTGAGACGCAAAACTGAGACGCAGAGCCAAGGCGCAAAAAGGAGACGCAAAAGCGTTACGACCGTTAGAATTTGCGGTATGTGTCCCGGCATGCATAAACGATCGCACCGGTATTTACAGAGCGAAAAGCGTATTTTCCCTTTTGTTCTAAAAAAAAAGAAAGGAAAGGAAGTGTTACTTGTCTACCAACTAAAATCGTATAGACGACGAAAATAGTTCAGACAAAGTTATCAGATATAAGTGGAACCTTCTAGCAAAAAACCCAGCCAACCGGTATTGAAAAAAGATATAAGTTGGGGTGTGTGTGTTTATACATCCTAGAACTAATACCGCATTCACAAGGTCAACATAAAGGTACCTTTAACATAGGTCCCTATGCTATCGGCGAACCAGCCCGTGCTCTTGGGTAGCGAGCACACGCCACGCGCGGGAGATCGTTAATTGATTGGCCGCAGAGAATAAAGTTCCCTTAGCTAAAGGTACCTTTACGCTTGTGTGAATGGGGTATCAGTCTGCCTCAACGGGCAACTTGTCTCTCAGCTGGAGATGAGCAATTTAGCCAGTGCAGTACAACCGCCAGCCTAGGGTCTTTCACGTGCACTGCGCAGTAGCGATACATACGCCGGTACGATGCTCATCCAGATCGAAACGGGCAGGAAGGGGGGATCGAATCCATGATTTCTGGGTACTGCAGCGGCAGCTTTCGCTCTACGTGCTCCAAGCTGGCGTGCGCTAGACCACTCGGCCACCGATCCCCCAACCGGTGTTGTGTGAGCTGGAAGAACGTACAGTCACAAACATTTTTAAGGGAAACATCGGCGCGAAATTTAATGCCGCAATAATAAGGAGTGATAGCACAACAGGGCTTCATACTCATGCGCGCTGAGGGAATCGCGTATACGTCACTGAGCAACTGATCCCGTAAGTTGGATATCACTGATCCGACCAAATGCTTGATAGGGGTGTTGGTATGGACGAATACGTGGGACTTGATTTCGCTCTAAAAAAAACGATCGCTCAAAAGTAGGACCTGGAATTTACACGTCTAAAAAGAATACATATAGGAAGCCTAGATTTCACATTTACCGCGACAAAAGTCTGCCGAGAATCGGTTGCTTCTGAAATATTTGCGATGGCAACTTCGGGTCCTCGAGACGTCTCGAGTTGCCTGCTGCAGAGGATGAACGCATATAAACGAACACGAAATGACTGAAGTATGAGTCTGCAACAGCTTGAATCATTTTCACAATGATACGATCTTGATTTAGTATTTATTCGGAACATGGCAGGCCTAAGAAAACTCATCATGTTTATAAAGAAAAAAAAAAACGAATTGTATTTGCGTGCGATGCGGGATACTGACTGCGGGATACTGACTGGCGCCTGCTTCATGAGTGGTAACATTGGTGCGCCCGCGATGTCCCCACGAGCTTCAAGTCGTTTTAAAATTGACTGACATAGTGGTTTTCAAGGCTCAACAAGTTTCTAATTGAAACCATATGATTATTTTGACTAGTTAAAAAGTTAATTAAGGAAGTTTAGTTAATTATCCGACTTATCGCAAAGATTAGCCACCTGTATGATGTCCCCCTGGCCGTATAACACACCTGCTTAAGCTGTATAAGCATATGTTTTCAAACTTTTTCTAATAAATTGGTTCAAATTAAAATGGTACACCCAGTATATATAACGGCGCGTAACAACGAGGACTAAGATAGGAAAAACAAAACAAAGGACGAACGCTGACTCGCACTGAAAGCAGAAAACCAGGAAAACATAAAGGGTACACTCAACCACGCATGCGCCACTCAAACTGTCCCGTCACAAAGGGCTTCATCTATCAACGCATCACTAGCCCCCAGATCATAGTAAAAAAAAGCTCGAGGTACACCTGAGCACTTCTTAAGGGCACAGGGTAAGTCCTATGCTCCCCATGCATTTGAGGCCATGTTGAGGAACATTTTTCTCGGTGACTATTAGGAGTATTCCTGTCATGTATATATCATTTTGTTCGAAATTTTGTGTTTTATCTACTGAACTAGAATTATTTGAACCAATCTAAAATAAGATTTTTCTCAATTTGTTTTATTCTAGTACTAAAATTTTGGTTGTTTTCATGTATTAAAAAAATTATAACTCAAAAACTGCTAAGTGCATATTGCCGCGAGCGCAGCTGACTAAGTAGGCAGCGCGCTCGTGGCCTAACGGTTGTTGCGCGTGCCTTCCACGCAGAAAGCCCAGGGTTCGATCCCTGGCAGCGCCGCGTCTTTTATTTATTCTTCCAATTTAGATTTCTGGTAATTTCGAGAACCGTGTTGCTCGTTCTAGGTTAGAATGTTCTGCGCGCCGAATGTTCCAGGCCGAATGTTCCAGAAGCCCACGCGTGCACAAAAGGGGCTCCGCGTAACCAACCGGACTCAGTTTCGCCCCAGCGTTCGACTCTGCTGTCACGCCGACCTCGACGCCCGCGACGCTCTGTTCTCTTCTGCTGTTATCGTTTTTCCTTTTGTTTCTGGGCACAAGTTCGCCCCATTAAACGTTTAGTTTCTTCAGTTATTTTCGCCTCATCAATTGTCATTCGTGACAATATTTTTAATTCTAGTTCAGTATTTGTAAACACCCATGTAGGTGGTAGGAATAAAAAATCAACGCTCTATAATGTCAGGTTAAGGAAAAAATGGTACCTATGTACTAAAAAACACTGTTTTGAGATAATCGAGTTTAAAGTAAAGAAACTGGTGAATAACAAATTTCTATTGACACCAACAGCCTTAGAGTCTTTTTTTCGATAGCCGCCAGCTTGGAAGGCATTGCTAAAGTCATGTCTTCGCTTTTCGGCTTATCGCCTTGCTTAACGGGCCTCTTTTGTGACCTGCCGTGTCGCTTGGTCCGTAAAGTATATTCGGGTGACGTCAACTTCCCTCAGCCACTTGATGGTGTTCCACACAGGGTTCCATCCACAGGACTTCAAAACATTGGCTTGTGCAATGCTACCACCATTGAATGAAAGAACAGCATCCAATGCCGCCATTTTGTTGTTACAAAAACACAAACACTTGAAAGTACACATGGTACACACCTGGAAAAAACGTGCACAGCGTCTCGGCATTGTCTTGGTTAAAAAAACACTATGCAATAGTTGTCAGATAATGTTTTTAAGATTATCTGTTACCGGACAAGGTTTTAGGTCTGATGTTGAATTTGTTTTGGGGGAAAATTTATTAATAAACGGGAGCGTATCCCAAAAGGAGGCGTGGTCACCTACTACTTGCTTTCGGAAGAAGTGATTTTCAGCCAGAAATATAACTTCCTAAAAACACCGTGACAATGAAAAATGTTCAAAAAGAACTAAACTTGTTAAATAGAAAAAAAAACTAAAATCAATTTTTTTTTTTTCAATTTTGCTTTACCCTGTGCCCTTAAGAGTTGTAAATCCGAAAGCACGCACGCCGCTTTTCGCTCCATTCTTTAATCTGCGGCGTACAACGCGCTGACCCCTGTCGTGGAAGGGTGGAGCCGCTGCCTCGCGGACACACAGCGGCATCGTGTGAGCGATCATTCAAACTGTCGTGTGCCTTGCGGCGCGAGGAAGGAACAGACAGCAACGTGGTTCCCAGCAGAACGAACCCCTTGGTTTGTTCAATACGCCGCATATATTGCCACGCGCCATACAACCGATGAGAGGCAAGGGAACGCAGTGATCAATGGTAGCACAACAGTGTGATAACACAGTCAGGATGACACCACACAAACTGACGCGCAGCGGCCAATGGGAGCCTCGTCGACGCGCGCGAGCCAATGGGGCCGAAGTGTAAAAGGTGCCGTTGGCTAGCTTGGCGCGTGGTTTCATTAAGGTGCCGTTTTGCATGGTTTCAAAGCTGATGACGTCGGCTCCCTCAATGAGACACTTAATGATTTCGCATTAAAAAACATTTATTCTTCCGATAAAGCCACAGATCGCTTGCTGACACATTGCGTTTCGTAATTAACAATGTTGAAAGCCTCTATCACTTCTCTCGTCACCTTATCTCGGTGCCTACTTAACATAGCGGTCTCATCGAAGGATGGTTTGCACTTGCAAGTCCCACAGTGCACCGATAGATGGCCTCCGAGTGTAGCGCTCAGGGAATATTCGTGCTCCCTAAGCCCGTCGTTTAAACATCTACCGGTTTGTCCAATATAGACCTTGCCACAAGAGAGGGGTATCCTGTATGCAACACCCGAAGTACAATACAAAAACGGGTTTCCAACGCTTTTTGCTAAAACTGTTTCTTGGTTGCCCCTCTGCCTTCGAGTTGACCCTCGAAAAAATATGGCTCATTCTCTGGGTGGCGGAAAACACGACCGGGATGCCATACCAGCCTCCTACTATTCTCAAATTATGAGATACCTTGTGAGGTAGAGAATGACAACAGTCCTCCTTCTGTCAACACTTATTAGATAAAGAAACCTCCTTAACCTTTTCTACAGGTGTACTGGCAACATCTCTCAACAGGGCCGACGGGAATCGTGTTTTCTCACCTACTACACTGCGCCCGGAAGCTATCGCCGACAGTGTGGAAGCACGACTTTTTTTAGGGCCGTGTCCGGACACGAGACTGCTATGCCCCTCTAGATCACTTCAGAGTAGGCGGGCCTGTAGCCCAAAATAGACTTTTTGGATTTGAATGGCTACCGTCGAAGCGCATAGAGAGGTCTAAAAACTGTAAAGCCCCTTTCTTAAGAACCTCACCATTGAATCAAATGCCCCCGCCGCACTTCCCAAGAATTGCAAACATATTAGACGCTGATGCCACCGTACCGTCAAAGCCCTCAAGCAAAACCTAAAAATGATCGACGTATGTTACCACTTTTTTAACCTTGGTGGTGCCTAGAGACCTCTCGAAGTCTCGGTTAACTTTACACAAATAATTGTCGTTCAAGGCGGGCGCCACACAAGAACTTATGCAAACACCAGATTTTTGAAGATGGCATTCCTTGCGACACTCCACCACCATCGATTTCAGAAAAACGCCGTATGTGCTAAATGAAGTTTTTAAGGGCCACCCACACGAATTCCCGAGCGCAAGTTCACCATTGTCCTCAATGCACTGTTTTACTGAAGTAGGTTGTCGGTTGTGAAGAAGCGAATAAAAAAGATTTCAACTTACACACTGAACGCTCCACAATTATAAAGCTCTCCCAACTTTAACAACTCCACAACTTCCCTCGAGTTAGACACTCGAAAAGGATCCCCGAGATTCAAAGAGGATAGGTGCCCCTGGCGATAAGACGACGATCTGGTACTGCAAAGACCCTTTCTCTGGGACAATAGCTTTGAACGGACAAGAGTCCTTATGCGGCCTCACGCTGAAAAGCAGCTCCAAATGCAAACGCCCCTCCTTCCCAATCCTTCCTGCCAACTGTATCAAAACCAAGTGTGCACATAACTTCTTGGCCCTGTATTTGAATATTCTGGTGACCACATCCATTCGCCTAGAAGTCTTTTCCATGACCGTGCTTGCTTTATCAATAAACATGCCCTCTGGCAAAAAAACGAAAGAACCTTCCTTGTCCTAAAGCATCACCCGCTGTTGGTGGTCCACCATAAAGTCAAGCAAGGGGCCGATTGGACCCACATGTCTTTTCATGCACTGGAGAGTATCCACGCACTCTGAGCTGCACCGTGGTCGATCCGCTTCCACAGTCTTGTAGGCTACTCTTTTTGCCAAGAACACTAACTCAGGGGGCTCAGGACAGGCTCTCAGTAGAATTTTGTACCCAGCGCCAAGGACACGCAAAACTCCGGGGGGACCAGAACGTCGCCCACAGTTGTGAAGCTCCGAGTCGTCGGAGTTCCGTTTTCTTTTCTACGCGGCAGACTCATCCGCAGCCGCTGCCACAGGAACTCCGTGACGCTTCCTACCAGCCTGCTCATCTCTATGTGGAATCTTCTTTGATGGTCTGCACCTCCTCTTCTCACATCTCAAGCAGTCTCTGGAGTATCTTTCTTGGCGGCCTCTGTGCTTACTACAGGCGCTTTGTTCGAGATTGTGCGAAGCTTTCTGCACCACTGACGTACCTTACAAAAGGCGCCGTAAAGTTTCAATGAACAGAAGAGTCCTAGCGGGTGTTTGACGAGCTTAAACGAAGGCTTCAGACACCCCCCGTTCTTGGACATTTCGACCAGCATGCAGAAACGGAAGTTCACACGGACGCAAATAACACGGGGATTGGCGCGGTGCTGGTCAAAATACAAGAGGAAACATAGCGGGTAATCGCCTATGCAAGCCGGACACTGTCAAAGACTGAGGGTAATTAATCTACGACGAAGAAAGAATGCCTCGCCGTCGTCTGGGCCATCACCAAGTTTCACCTGTACTTGTACGAAAGTCCTTTCTGAGTGGTTACGGACTGCCACTCAATTTGCTGGCTCGCGAATCTGAAGGGCCCCTCAGGACGCCTTTCCCGGTGGAGTCTACGGCTGCAGGAGTGTGACATGACCGTAGTGTACAAGTCCGGCCGAATGCACAGTGACGCCGATTCTCTGTCAAGGACCCCCATTGAGGCTGGTCCTGCTTCATCTGAAGACAGCGACGACGGGTGTTTCCTTAGCGCGATAGATGTCATTGACATGTCAGCACTCCAGCGAGATAATCCTGAACTGCGAGGACTCATCGAGAACTTAGAGGGACAAGAAAGTGCTGTTCCTTGCGTTTTCATATGAACACTGCCAGCCTTCTCCATCCAACGATGTGTACTGTACAATGAGAACGCACAGTCCTTGCGTACTAATTTTGATCAGTTTGATGCATTTTTGTAGAGTTTCGACTTTTCTTTTGATATTATCATGTTAATGGGAACATGGTATACTACAGATGACACTGTTGAAATTTTAAGTAACTATGAAAACTATAATTTATGTCGAAATTCCAAAAGAGGAGGGGGAGTTTCTGTGTACATAAAGAACCCCATACACTGCAGTATGATAGATACATTTTCAATAATTACCAAGGATTATGAAGTTCTGACGTTGCAGCACGCGCATAACGTTTTTTGTGTCGTGTATCGCCCTCCTGGTGGCAGCATGTCTTGTTTTATAAGATATCTAGATGAACTCTTTCTTTTTATCGGTCAGAACAACCTGAAGCTTGTTATGGGAGGTGATTTTAATATCAATATGCTTTTGTCATCAACACAGCAATCAGAATTTCTCACGCTTTATCAGTCGTATGGTTATATCTGTACCATTTGTCATCCAACTCGTTATAGTAGTGCGAATGAAACATCGTTAGATATTTTCTTAACAAATGTACCCGAAAAACATGCGCATGCTGGTGTTATAGGGGCGACAATAGCGATCATCTTCCTATTTTTATGTTTATAACTCTAGCCTAACCTTCATTACCGTGATATTAGTCCAAAAAGTTTCGGATCTTTTCAAGAACAAATTAACACAACAGACTGGAGTGCGGTTCTTTCTAAGGTGTCGGCAGACGAGGCATACGAGAGGTTTCTTGAAAAGTTTTGCTATATATATAATCGTGCATTTAGGTACAAAAAGTATATAGTTCATAAAAAGTATAGAAAACCATGGATCACAGCAGAAATATTAAAAATGACGAAGAAAAAAGATGCACTTTATAGACAATTTATGCGTACAAGGAATCCAGTTGTATTGTCCAGTTTTAAGAAGTAAAGAAATAAGATAACAAGTGAGCTACGGCGGGCCAAACGGTCATACTATTTTTTGCTTTTTCGGGATGAAAAGAGAACAGATGTTTTGTGGAAGAAGTTAAATTCGATATTACATGAAGGACGTCAGTTTGGAGAAACAACCGAACTTACGATTGAGGGGGATATTAAAAAAGGTAAAGCTCTTGCAGACGCGTTCAATGATTTTTTTGTCGACTTAGTGAGCAGCGTTCACTCTGTTGAAGCTTGAAAATATGTGAAATATCTTTCTGACAGCACATTTATCTCTCCAACTAGCGAGAAAGAAGTTATTTCAATTTTTATGAGTTTAAAGAACAGCAAAAGTTGTGACTTTCAGGACATTCAAATAAAGCCCATAAAATATGTTATAGAGTCTATTGCTTTTATTTTAACTCATACATTTAATGTATGTCTCGAAACTGGTGGTTTTCCGCGTAAAATGCAGATAGCAAAGGTTGCTGTCATATATAAAGCAGGGGATAGGAATGATCTTAGTAATTACAGGCCAGTTTCCATTTTACCAATATTTTTTAAAAGGATTGGAAAAAAATCATACATAAAAGACTTTACACTTTTTTTGAGAAACACTCAATTCTTAGTCCCCGGCAGTACGGGTTTCGGAAAGGGTACTCGGCAGAGTTAGCGTTACTTAACCAAAAAGAAATAATTCTAAACAATATTGAAAATAAACTGCTGACATTGGGATTTTTTAATGATTTTTCAAAAGCCTTCGATCATATTAACCATAAAACTCTCCTTCAAAAACTAGAACTTTCTGGTATTCGGGGAATAGCCCTGAAAATGCTCGAGAGTTACTTACAGTTTCGCTTTCAAATTGTTGTAATAAATTGCCAACGTTCTGATTCTAGAAAAAGTATAATGCAGGTGTCCCACAAGGCAGTATTTTAGGGCCTCTTTTATTTAACCTGTATATTAACGACACAGCTTACATTGACGATGAAGCAAGCATGATAATTTATGCAGATGATGCTAGTATATGTTTTGCAGGGTCCGATATTTCGGACATTATGAAGACAGGCAATACCTTTCTAGAAAAGCTTTATGCATAGACAGTCCAGAACTCTCTAGTGATAAATAGTAATAAAACGAAAGCTGTTGTTTTCAGGGCAAAGGGGGTAAAAATGAGCGGAAATCAGTTTCCCTGCTTAAACTCACGTGATGTAGAAATTGTGCAGAATGTCAAAGTTCTTGGTGTTATGTTTAATGAATACATGCGATGGGATGAAACAGTTCGATTGATAGCGAAAAAAAACTATCGAAGGTGGTAGGTATAATTTATAAGCATAGAAAAACCTTACCCCAGTCTGTACTACGACTTCTTTATAACTCTTTATTCTACTCTTGTTTTAAAACTGTTTCTTGGTATGGGGAAATGCAACTTCTGCAAATATTCATCGTATTCATATACTTCAGAAAAAAGTAATTCGTATTTTGTGTAATGCAGCACATGACAGCAACACGGCACCGTTATTCCATAAATTAGCAATTGTTCCAATCACGAATTATTATGAGTATAAACTTGCCCTAGCATATAAAGCAGCGATAAACCATCCGGGAAATAGTCTTCTTTCTCTTTCTTCCCTTCACTCACACAACACCTCGTATGCCACCCGCCATGCCGACGCCTGGTCGGTCCCGCGCTCGAGAACCAACTTCGGAAATCAGATGGTGAGATACCAGCTACCCAAAATGTTAAACTATTTTTTATTGCGAAATATTACAATTGAAAACTGTTCCAACAAACGCATACTATCTTTACTAGTTTCGTCAGAGATGTGATTGTGTACTCCTGAGAGCGGTTTTGTTTTGAGTGCCTCTTCTGCTGTTGCTGTTGGGGGAGGAGAGGGCACTGTCAAGCAGTTTTGTACTTCTTTTTTTCCTCCTCCCTCTCTTCTGGTATGAAGAGGAATAAAAAAACTTGAAACTTGAAACTTGAAAACACAGCGACAACAACACGGCGCCGCTGTTATGATCCCTTCCAGTCTTCGAGAAGAGATATTTCAAGCCTGCCACGATGACCCGACGGTGGGACACCTTGGCTGTAGCAGGACTCTTGCCAAGATACGCGAGAAGTACTACTGGCCAAGCTTGCGAAGACAGTCCATCACTGCACCCGATCTTGCCATGAGTGTCAACGACGCAAGAAACCATCGACGAGACTGGCAGGACGTCTTCAGCCTATTGCGCCGCCACCTTCCCCATTCCAGCAAAACGAAATGGATCTATTTGGACTGTTCCCACCATCAACGCGGGGAAACCGATGAATAATCGTCGCGACCGATTATCTTACACGGTACGCCGAGACAGAAGCCCTTCCATCAGGTGCAGCTGTTGAAGTCACCAAGTTTTTCATCGAGTCCATTTCACTCCGGCATGGCGCCCCCGAAGTCCTCATCGCGGTCTGTGGATCATCGTTCGTGGCCCAGATTACGCAAGAGATCCTTCTTCTCAGTAGCACAAGCCGACATCGAACCACTGCGTACCATCCGCCGACAAATAAACTAACAGAACGGCTAAACAAAACTATAGCCGACACGATCTCCATGTACGCCAACGTAGAGCACAAGACGTGGGACAAGGTGTTGCCCTGCGTCACGTTTGTCTACAACACTGCGGTTCAAGAAACCACTGGAGTTACACCTTTCCAGCTGGTACATGGTCCGAAGATAACGACCATGCTTGACGCGATGCTGCCCCACGAGCCACCTGACGATGGGATCGACGATGCCCAGGTGGTTGCTCAACGGGCCGAAGACCTCCGCCAGCTCGCTCGACTCCGGATTCAAGACCAGCAACGTGTCGACGACGGCCGCTACAACCTTCGTCGTCGAGATGTTCGCTTCTAGCCTGGAGACAGAGTACTATGCTTGATAAGAATGAGAACTGTGATTATGTGCTATGCTCAATAGGACTGTGTTTTACCAGCCTCTGTATTTTTTAAAATTCTTTCGTTTGTTTTGCTTCGTTCTGTTTTCTTGCACGTTGCATCGAGATTATTCTCTTTTTAAAGGAGGTAGTAATGCCACTCGCGTCTCCCGGGCAAGCGCGCCCAAGGCCGAATGGTTATCGTCCTTGTCTTTCACGCAAAGGACCGCGGTTCGATGCCTGGGAGCAGACACAAACATTTGTTATTTCTGTAACTTACGCGTTCTGATAAATTCGTAAACCCTGTTGCATGTTCGAAGTCCGAATGTTCTACATGCCGAGCTTCCTCCGCTATTTGTTTTAGAATCCCACGCTTCTACATAAGGGTTCCGCGTGGCGATCCGGAGTCATTCTCGCCCCAGCGCTCCATAGAGGAAGTAGAGGAAAGCTAGCGCCGCAGGCGCAAATAGAGGAAGGCTAGCGCCTGCGACGCTAGCCTCCTCTATTTGTTTTGGGCACATGTTCGCCCCATTAAACGTTTAGCTTCCTTCAGTCACTCGTTGCCTCATCAATGGACCTCTTGGCGAATATGTGCTGCCACCTAGACACGCGAATCGGTTCGAGACTAGGTGATTGGAAAACAACGCGCGCCCAAGGCCTCTCCGACCCGTTCCACACCCAAAACGTCAGCTACATTCTGTTCACCCATTGAGGCGATGTGACCTAGATACGGCTCCCTCCCCCAAGCTCACCTTTGTCCCCATCGTGCGTAATCTTCCGCCCCGAGGTCGACACAACGAAACCGACGAAACCGCTCAAAGGCGAGAAATGCAAGATGGCGGATTGTTTGGAACTAGATACTCTCGAACCCAGGCGCAAGAAATACTCCGCGCATGCGCACCTCGTATTTCTACAAAAGGTCCATTGTCATTCGTGACGATATTGCGGAAGCGAGCTCCATGGGAAGGCGCTTCTGTGATCGCGCACCTCAAGTGTCGATCTTAGCTGTGCACGGGCACGCTTCGCTTTGAAATCCCACAGAAAGCTTACCCCTAAAATGGAAGTTTCGTCGATCGTCACCAACTTCATTCAATGCAGTCGCGTACTCAGAAAGAACCACTGAACCCGAGAAGCTTTCGTGTCATCTGCTAGCAAGGCAAAACCTGTTGTGGAACTGTTGTGGAAAAATACCGTATCAAATTTCATAAATACGGTATTTTTCAAACTTTTTATTGGAGATATGAACTGTATCGCTTTGTTGTGTGTTGTTCCTCCCTGCCACGGCCCACGGCCAAGCAGTATGTATAAATAAATAAATAAACAAAACTATAGCCGACACGATCTCCATGTACGCCAACGTAGAGCACAAGACGTGGGACAAGGTGTTGCCCTGCGTCACGTTTGTCTACAACACTGCGGTTCAAGAAACCACTGGAGTTACACCTTTCCAGCTGGTACATGGTCCGAAGATAACGACCATGCTTGACGCGATGCTGCCCCACGAGCCACCTGACGATGGGATCGACGATGCCCAGGTGGTTGCTCAACGGGCCGAAGACCTCCACCAGCTCGCTCGACTCCTGATTCAAGACCAGCAACGTGTCGACGACGGCCGCTACAACCCTCGTCGTCGGGATGTTCACTTCTAGCCTGGAGACAGAGTACTTATGTTTGATAAGGATGTGTACTGTGATTCTGTGCTATGCTCAATAGGACTGTGTTTTACCAGCCTCCGTATTTTTTCAAATTCTTTCGTTTGTTTTGCTCCGTTCTGTTTTCTTCACGTTGCAGCGAGATGATGCTCTTTTTAAAGGAGGGAGTAATGCCACGCGCGTCTCCCGGGCAAGCGCGCCCATGGCCGAATGGTTATCGTCCTTGTCTCCCACACAAAGGACCCCGGTTCGATGCCTGAGAACGGACGCACACATTTGTTATTTCCGTAAATTACGCCTTCTGACAAAGTCGTAAACCCTGTTGCATGTTCGAAGTCCGAATGTTCTACATACCGAGCTTCCTCCGCTGATTGTTTTAGAAGCCCACGCTTCTACATAAGGGTTCCGCGTGGCGACCCGGAGTCATTCTCGCCCCAGCGCTCCAAAGAGGAAGTAGAGGAGAGCTAGCACCGCAGGCGCAAATAGAGGAAGGCTAGCGC
Source organism: Ixodes persulcatus (assembly GCA_013358835.2). Lineage (NCBI taxonomy): Eukaryota > Metazoa > Arthropoda > Arachnida > Ixodida > Ixodidae > Ixodes > Ixodes persulcatus. The sequence continues at coordinate 151,448 of JABSTQ010009711.1, forward strand.
CTGCGACACTAGCCTTCCTCTATTTGTTTTGGGCACAAGTTCGCCCCATTAAACGTTTAGCTTCCTTCAGTCACTCGTTGCCTCATCAATTGTCATTCGTAATGATATTGCGGAAGCGAGCTCCATGGGAAGGCGCTTCTGTGCTTGCGCACCTCAAGTGTCGATCTTCGCTGTGCACAACGCGCTTCGCTTCGAAATCCCACAGAAAGCTGACCCCTAGAATGGAAGTTTCGTCGATCGTCACCAACTTCATTCAATGCAGTCGCGTACTCAGAAAGAACCACTGAACCCGAAAAGCTTTCGTGTCGTCTGCTAGCAAGGCAAAACCTGTTGTGGAACTGTAATACGAGCTTGTGCTATCGATTTATAGTACTGAAACGATAAAAATAAGTCTTAATTATTCGATATTGAGAAGACAATACTTACAAAAAATATTTACTTTTTTTATCAGACAATCTCTCACATCACGTTGAGCGTCCCCTAGCAGTGGTTTGTGTGGAGAAGAGCGCCATGTTTTACTTCCTCACTAACGGGTGAATAGACCATAAAACTCGAAAAGAATGCAAAGCAATTAGCGACTGCAACAGTCAATAGGTGGCGGCACTCGTTTTCTAAAATGGCGGATATTGTGAGGGTCGGAGATGCTTGTTGAGCCTGTCTGGTGTGTTGGCTTCCTTAAGTGGCACAAATTATTCCCGCTTATACGAGGAAGCTGAGGTGTTACGCACGCAGGTCGCCTCTCGCTTGCATGTCTGTTCAGAGCGGTACGTTTAGTTGAGGCTGTGAAACCTGTGAAACAGTAAGGTGCAAATAAAAACCGGCTGGAGCACTACATTCGGTCAGTTGATTAGTGCTGCTTGCATTCAGAAATGACTCTTCATGAGCCATGATCGCGAGTGGTTCTGCCACGCCCGCGGAGTAGGAGAAGAGGGGGCGCTAGATCGATTCCCGTTTCTGCCGCAAGAGGTCCACCAACGAGCTGAATACGCGAATACAAATCAATACTCAGAAAGAGCGTCAATCTCTGATTAGAAAGATTTGTAGGTAAACGGGAAGGCAAGCTGCGTTTCTCCAACCCCACTGGTCCCTTTGTATCAGAGTGAACAACTGCATTGTGTAGACCTCGCGCATTGTCTAGCATTCGAGCGCCGGACACCGAAATCTGGCGTTTGAACGAGTTAAATAGTGGGCGGAGGCGAATGCAGCCAGCCATTACACATAACACAATAATCTTTCCAACCAGAGCTCGGCCCTCTGACTTCCCGGAGCGTTCTCATGCCCTTCTCCTCCCAGTTGTTTTTCCTATGGCGGGTATTCACCAAACGTCATATTTGAGGGCGATGTTTGGAGCGCATGCTCAACACGATCTCACATTAATAAGCTGCTAAGACCGGCAATCTTGATGGTGTAGAGTGCACGTTGTAGAAGAACTGTGGAAGCTCGACATTAGCACGCGCTCAGCATTCGCGCACACAACTATGGCTGCCAGTGAATACTTCCTATAGACCAACTCAACTCACTGACGTCACGCCACTGCAGTGGCGCTGCTGTCGGTACTGTGCATGCGCATGCGCCTCACTCCTCCCTAATTTGGTTTCTGCGCACGCGCGGTGTCCACACCTGGTGTGGGCAAAGCGGGCTTGTCTGGAAACACTGTATTGGTCTATATGCAAGCCTTGAGGAAATGACCCGAACATGCCACGAGAAGCTTATATGAAACAACGTCTCGAGGTGACAAACTGCCGTTCAAAAACAGTGAGCTTGGTTTCATCAAAACAAAATACAATCGATGATTCTTAGTAGCGCGGACGAAACGGAATCCCCAGTCGCTTCGAGAACTGGTGAAATGACTGCTGCAAACGGGAAAGGTGAATTGTTTGGCTCTCGCGATTATGAACGACTTCGAATAGTCTTGCAGAAAGGAAGCATATTTGAACGTGGAAGAGCTGGGTGTTCTAGGTATCAAAACGACAAGTACAGTTCGCATTTTAGGTTAAGGCCTGTTTGCACATACATCATCACATCGCTACCTCAGCGCTATTATTCAGTTCTGGAAAAGGCGCTGACCTTGCTGATGCGGCGCTAACGTCGTGCTATCGTAGTGTTAGAGCGCTGTATTCAGCAGCGTTACTCGGCCGATTTAGCGCTACGAGTTATGTGCGAGCCGGTCTTAAAAGACGCAGCAAGGCAAGACTTTACTGCACTACATTCAAGGTCTACTGGTACAACTCCTGATAGGTGAACGGGAACTGCCTTCCCGTTTACGCGGACGACGAAATAAACAGTTGAATGCTTGAACGCCGTCCGTGTCTATTGTGTTTGCGGTTGTCCGTTGTTCACCCGTTAGCTGTTCTAATAACCAAGAAAATATGTTTAACCAATACGCTCTCCTGATTTTATTTCTGTTCATCTGGATAGAAAGGCTGTAGTGTTAGGTGTTCTGCGTTACCCACGGAAGGTCAGCGTGGGAAAAAGTTTAAAAACGGGTGTTCAATCACCGAGGCCACGAGCCCCGCATTCTACTATTTCCAGCTCAAGGCAATCCCCCGCCAGCAAGCTTTCCAAAGGTGAGATTGAAATAAATAGTCCGCTTGTGTTGTGGAACTTACACCGGGAGGAACAAATATCTGGCCTGGTGGCGTAGCTTTCGAGTATACTTATGTCAGACTAGTGTATGTATATTTTTTTAATCACTTATGAAACATTCCGTTAGTAACCTTGACGTCAAAATATATCTTTTGGTAGTTTAAGTGAACATCAACTACTGATAGAAAAAAAAAATTTTTTTACGGACCATCATGCATCTTTTCTGATCGCCTATCAAATTTATAGGTAATTTACTGAACGGAATAAAATTAAAAGGAAAGAATTAAGGCAATACATCCGACATGTTGTCTTACCCAAAATGACGATGATTAAATAATACCGATGCTATTTCGGCTATTCCATTGAATAGGACGGTTTCAAGTCTCCCTTGTACCTTGTCTGTAGTTTGGTCATATATACACATTTCCACAAGGGCGCAGCCATCTTGAATACTGTCACTTCTTTTACGCGGTAAAACATCGCTTTGGTCTCTCCATGGCGCTGGAAGGTATTTACGAAAAATGCGTGATTGTCACACATTCTTTTCTTGCCTCGCTTGTATTTTGTCGCATATTCTAGGTTGAAATATTTTACTATTTATTAGTCCCGCTTAACACGTGACTGAGAACGACAGGAAACAGAAAACGTGTATACTTCCTTTTGTATGCCTCCCGGCATCAACCCTCCAGCCCCATCTCGCGCCCTTCCCGATTGCGAGTGCCACTCCAGCTGTCATCTTCCGAAGCAGTCGATTACAATCCCGGCAAGTCGCTTAACGTTTCTTCCAGTTGTCGACGTCCGTGCCTGTGGTAAAACGGGACTTTCGGCCCTTCAAAACACAACAACAGCATAAACACATCCACCTACCCAGCGCTAGGGAGCACACGATTGGCGCCCCGCCTTTTTCGAGTAGCGGACCTCGCTGTAGCAGGTTCGCTGTATAAATCGGTCGCGTGCCGGTGCCGGGAGTCTTCCTGACACCCACTGCGGGGGGGGGGGGGGGGGGGGCGTTCGGAAGCCGGTTAGCTACGCAACAGTGGCCCTGGCACGCCTGCGGTTGACACTTCCGGTGATATCCGACGCGGTGTTGAGCTTTTCCAGACCGGCAGTGGCGCGCAGGCGTCCTTGTAGCCGCCTCCTATGTTCCGATTTTGATCACCGCTAGAGCGAGAGCTAGGTTTAATTTTCTTCTCGGCCAGCGGGTGAACATGCGTTTGTAGGCAGTTCGCCTGCTACAGAAAGCGATTCGCCGACGAAAAAAAGTAAACACCGTGAGTCGTCTGCTAGCAGACCGGAAAGAAAAATTGATCGTCTGCTACGAATCGAGCGCCGCGGAGAGTTGAGATCGAACGCAGACTCAAATTGCGATCGTCTGTTATTTCACACAGGAAGCCATCGACAACCAGCGCCGCGTTTGAAAATCTCAAGCTGTTCTGCTGCCGTACACGAGCTGGCATCGGCCGGCGTATGAAGGAGTAAAAAGGACAAGCACATAAGAGGCCGAGGGGCCTCTCTCGATATCTGTGTCTTGGTGATGAGACGTTCCCACCAAAATATTTCCCACTTTTGTATTTGCGAAGCGGTCAAAAAATGATGCCACAATCAATTAATAACCTAGAACGCTCTTGCTCTCACCTTGACAAAAATCAAATCTCTGGGTTGTTACAGAACGCGAGAGACAAACGAGCCTCTTTCGCGCCGCATAAATAAGTTAATTTTTGATATTCTTATAGAAACTGGTATTATGTTGGATATTATTAAACACTGATTACAAGATGTTGGGAGCATGAACAAAAACCCCTAAAAATGCACTTTCACCGAGTATATGCCCCCTTCCAAAATCGGAGCACATTATCCAATCCAATGCCTGACCACATTGGTTTATCGGGGACTTTCAGCACCGCGTTCTGCGCACCCCACTACTGGAGCCTCTAATGCATGGCTTTAAACGCGCGCCCCGCGATCACGGTATCACCCGGGCGCGCGCTTAAGAGCATGCTTTGAAGGCTGCGGTAGTGCGGTACGCGGAAGACGGAAACGATTTGCTAAAAGTCCCTGTTATGTTGTGTGTATGTTTGGACGGCGGGAAGTCAGCTCCAATGAGTTTATGCACCTAAATAAAAAAAGAAAAAATTGGCCAGTGCAGTAGAACTGCAAGCTCGGGGTCTTCAACACGCGTCACGCAATGTGACCACACTTCGGTGTGGTTCACATAGGTCCGTAGCTCAGCCGCCTCGGTGGCTCCGAGGCGAGAGCGCTGGCCTACGGATCCCCATGTGGCGGGTTCGAATCCCGGCCGAGGTGCCCTCAATCTGACGGAGGCTTAAGGCCTGTTCACACATACAGCGGAGCGCTAAGTTAGCGCTACGTGAGCGCTCCAAGGAGCGCTCATGTGGCGCTTCCTAGCGCGTGACTTTGTTCTAATATAGTGCGTGGTCAGCGCTTTAGTACCGCCTTGTTAGCGCTCCAGTAGCGCCTTGTTAGCGCTCCAGTAGCGCCTTGTTAGCGCTTCAGTAGCGCCGTGTTAGCGCTTCAGTAGCGCTTCTTGTACCGCGGTGCTGCGGATTAGCGCGTGCACTGCGGTTCCGGTTCCTGTGGTTGGGTGTTCATCAGAAGCACCATGGCGGACATGTAAGATGCTGAAATAGAAATGCGACAAATGCTCTTACATACGCGATTAGTGCATATGTGTGTGGACGACTTAACGCTCAGAAGAGCCTTCTGGGTGCGCGAAATCTTTCGCCACCGAGATACCAACGGTTACCCGGCGAACATTGTTCCTAGGCTGAGGGACCGAGACAAAAAGCTCTTTCGAAGGCGATTATTTTTAACTGCGTGTCTTTGAAACCAGGGTCACGTATACATCGAATAGAAAGCGATGAGGTTGTACCCAATCAATTAGTCGCTGAGAGTTCATGACTCTGGATCGCCTGCCCGACGTAGGGCCTGACCCTTTGCTTGGAGAGCGGCTCTTTTACTTCCTCTTCTTTCAATGCCAAAGGAAAAACAAGAACACAGAAATCGCCGTGCTCGCGCTGTTCCACAGCAGCAAGCACGGCACTGGGAGCGAAGAGCGCTAACAAAGCGCTTCTGTAGCGCTAACAGAGCGCTAACAAAGCGCTGCTGAAGCGCTAACCGAGCGCTACATCTCGCGCTAGGAAGCGCCACATGAGCGCTCCCTGGAGCGCTCACGTAGCGCTAACTTAGCGCTCCGCTGTATGTGTGAACCGGCCTTTATTGCGGAGGAGGCGCCATGTAACCGAATTTTCTGTTGCACGGCAAAAGATCCCCAGGTGGTCGAAACTAATCCTCAGTCCTCCGCTGGGGCGTGCCAGATGCTCGTCGTTGGTTTGGCACGTAAAACCCCCAAATTTGGCTTTTTTGGTCCGTAGCTCTCAAAATTTGAGAAGCGCTCGAGGCGTGCCCAATTAAAATTTTGTATGTCACGTTTCGAACATGCGTCATTACGCTACCCCACTACACTCTCTATGCGCCGAGAAAGTGAGAAAGCGAAGTAGACGAGAGCGGGCGGGTACGTCAGAACACCGAGCTGTGATTCGAACGATTAGTGGGTAGACCTAAAGCTCGGTACATTTGTTTCCACTGCGCTCTTCGAACCCGTTCGAAAGCCAAATCCAAGCACCGGACGCCGGCGTTTCGCGTTCTACCGCGTTCACCGGATGCAGTGGAGACGAAGGCTGCTAGTTTTCGGTATGACTATACTCTGTTTCATACTTAGCGTGCAACGCTGTCAAAGCTACTGGCGCGAGCGCGTGGCTTCATCTATGGTTTTGTTTGCGCGAGAACGCGTGCACATGATCAACAAAATCAAGCACCTTGCTCGAGCCAGTAGCTTTGACAGCGTTGCACGCTAAGTATGAAACAGAGTATAGAGCCACTAAATGAGCTACGCTCAGAGTATCGAAACCCTTTGCCCCAATATTGTTGTAGGCACCACCATCTTGGTTCTTGTGGAGAGCAGACGCAGCTGCCGATCGTCATGGTTCAAAAGTGCGACTTCATCAGCGTTAGTTTCGGTGTTGGGAAGCTCATGTGGTATTGCTTTTCTTTGTCGCCAACTGTCTAAACATTTGCAGACGACGGAATAGTGGTTACTTTTATTTCAGACAAAGCTTCAGATAGCTGGCAATCATGATTTTAAACCACAATATGGCCAAGTGTTGTTACACTCAAGCGTAGCTTATTCAGTTGCGCTACGTCTACCGACTATACTTCGTCTCCGCTTAGTATAAGCTAACTGCGAAGGATGTACAAGCCCGAGCGGCTAGCCTTTACTGCGTTGACTGCAGCCCTCGCTACACGAGCGCTCGTGCAGGCGCTGAGGCTTCATCCAATCGAACGATCTCGCGCACGTTTAGCATGCATGGCTAAAGGCCGGTTCCCACATGCAGCGAAGCGCTGATGTAGCGCTGCTCACGTATCGTCAACTACTTTTCGTCTGCCATGAGCAACAAATTCACGGTGCGATACAAAGCTGGTGAACTCTCTAGTCAGCACGTGCTTAGCGTGAGGTCATCGCTATGCTTGTAGCACTCCGCTGCATGTGTGAACAGGTTTTGACAATAGTCCATTCTAAGCTGAGAGAAAGTAAAATCGTTACATTCAGAGCTTGGCATTCCTACGTCCGCGCGCGATTTCGTCTCCCCCTCTTTCTCACCTTCTCGGCGCATACTCTGTTTGATCATTCTAGCCCCGAGAAAAACAAAGTAGTGTATAACCACTCGATCACAAGCGAAAATACCATTGACCCCAGGGATAGGTCTGTATAAATTTTTTTGATCGTCGAGTTTGTGTGTTTTCTTTAATTTTCTGTTAATTTTTTGCACACTTCAACTGTTTTAGCCTTCGTCCGATCAACTTATAGATCTCCGTGTTTTTGAAATTTATTTTTCTTGAAATTCGGGGGTGTTTTTTTCCGGTGATATTGTTTCCCACGGACTCGAAATTTTTCGGTTTGAAATTTCGGTATCAAACAAAAATCGGGGTATATGAGGAGGAGACCGGACACGGACATGGGATTCCCCAAACTTCAGAAAACATGCTGGTGTTGCGAATAGTTGAAAACGTCCCCGTCGTGATGAGAAAAAGAAACGAGATAAGATATGTGGTTCTGAAGCGAGAACTCTCGCGGAAAATTATTAAAAACAATGCTTCGTGAAAAAAAAAAGAAAGAATGTAGAGAAAGGTGTATTTTATGTGAATCTTGGGTTTTCGTTTTTTAAGAACAACTCCATTTCGGTGTTTATTAATAATTTCCTATTTCAATAAAACCGTCTTGGGGGCTAGTGTTCGGTGTTTATTGGCATTTACCAAAAATACAGGACACCAGTTCTACATTAACAGTTCCTGATCAATCAAGCAGAACGTTCCTGCCAAGAACACGCCTGCATACGCTCGTTCCCACCACCTGTGGCTCCGAGAGAAAACGCTGGCCTACGGGATCCCCGATGGCGGGTTCGCATCTCAGCCGAGGTGCCCGCAATATGATTGGGCTTATTGGGGGAAAGGCACAGTGCACCCAAGGTTTCGGTTGCAAGTCAGAAGACGTGCAAACAAAGACGGTCGAATTTGAAGCTTAGTAATCTGCTGGAGTGCACCGGATGCCCTTCGTCGATTACTATTTTTCTTCCAAAGGGCTTCACCCTGCAGTTGTCTAAGGCGATACTGATTTAGTAAACTCTTTTGGCTTCAAAGTCACTGGTGGAAAAATAGACGTTGGTAAAGTGCAGGTCACCAAGCAAAGGTTATCAGACCGGTGGCAGAAGTCGAGGAAAGAGTAAAGCGTTGTTATATTCTTTCCCTTTTTCATTCGTAGAAGGGAGCGCACACACCAAGTTGCGAAGAGAAACCACCGACACAAGGAATTCTAACACTCGGTTTTGGATAATGGCAAATTAATACTCGTCTTACCAGCGGTATGGGATTCATTGCCATACTTCGTTAATGCGGAATTGAGAAATATGCCGTTAAATGGCTTAACCTTACTGGGTTTCTTTTGTCCTTTAACTGGACGTTAGTGTATTGTTGAAATAAAATGTTTGGGCTGGGTAAAACAAAGCGACCCCCAAATGAAAAAAAAAAACAAATTGAGCAGTCCTGTGTCAATCGAAGGAACAATTAGAACGATAACTGCGACCGGTCACGGCACGGTCGTTGCGCATCGGCGTCGTGTTCACAACAGGGTGCGTGAACAAGGGAGCATAAAACAAAATAGATACTGGACAATTTTGTTTCGACCGTTCTTCTTTTTGTTTTGTTCCGGAGTGCGTGAAATCGCATCTCCCGGAACGAACTCTTGGCGTCGACAGTGCTAGGACGGCATTTAGCTATCGGCTGTTTCTCATATTTTTTTAGAGAGCGTGCAGTTGGCATCGGGTGCTACAGAAAACACCAGTATAAGGCGGGTTGCTAACTCTGTGGTGTAGGTCTGTGGTAAAGCTTCCGCTGCGCACGCAGTTCAATTCCCGCCGGGAGAGGGGGGTCTGTTTTCAAGTATTTGGCAACATCGACGAAGGACACCCTACACCCTCCAACGCCAACTCCAACAACGACAACTACATCAACCCCGAACGTCATTTCCAGCGGTGGGAAGAGCCCATAACAGCTATGGATTAAAACAGTTTTACACGTATCCATCCATTCATCCATCCATCCTATGGCTTGACATGCAAGCCCACATTTTTTATGTTTTTCCTTTCTCTCGTTCGCCAAACGATAATGGAATAGAACGGTGTATCCGATAAGATTGGTGTTCTGAGGGATAACGCCACGTGTTACCCTGGCATTCAGCAAACAACTCCAACCTGTAATCTCACCAGGAACCTTGGAAGGTATTTGCAGATATATAAAGGAAATAGGAAAATTGGAATCTGCCGGCCCTAATTTGGTCACGCTTAAAATAAAAAGAAGGAAAAGAAAACAAAACGTTTTTTTCGTGAAGCCTGTTTCTCCGCATAAGAGAGCTTACTGAGGGGAAGCCAACTTGCTGTGCGTTGCGAAAAGAAGTCGAGGCACTTTGCTACGTTCCGTGTCACGCAAAGTCCAACAGCAACCTTACGCCACGAACCCACATAGCCAATGGAGACTTTTGGCAGACCGTTCCGATACCTCACATTTCCCCCAGAATGATACCCGACAACGATACGATGCATGCACAAAGGCCGCGGCGGAGTATCAGTTATCGTTATCGCAGTCGGCGGAACGGTCTACTAAAGATCTCTAATCAAACAGCGCCAAAAATGAGTCCACACGGAGCTTGTATTTTTTTAATTTTTTTACGAATTCGTTTTTACAGGTTACAGATATACCACACAAAAAAAAAATCGCAGTACCACGCTGCATTGACTGTGTGGGTGATTTTGATTGAGCCGGAGATAGAAATCGCACAAAAGACGACGAGCGCCTTGGCGGTGCAATTGTGGCGCTCTTCGATTGGCTCCATTGAATCTCGTAATGTCGGCTGCGGGCGGCCTTCGAAGTGAAACGGAGTACAAAAAACACAAGTATCGATCGATCCTTGATTCACGGGTTGAGTCACGCGTAAATTATGGTTAATAAAGCTCTTTCGTGCACTGCGCCGTATTCTTGCGAGTGCTGAACAACAACGAAAAACGTAGCGAAGCACGTTGTTTGGGGGGATACCTTGTGATCTTATACTAGTTCATTTTACTGAGTTCTTTCCTAATTTGCATTCTTCCACCACACGGGGCAAGTCATACAATATGCCCAATTCCACCTTCAGATAAAAACAACAACAACACCAGCAACAACTGCAGCATCAACAATAACAACGACAACATAAACAACGAAAAAAAATTTAACATTTCTTTATCGCATGAATAACGCCACTGAATCCTCATTTGCGCTGAAATGTGGCGCTATTGGTCCGGACCAGGTAGCAAAATGCTAGAGCCGAATCGTTACCTGCTACAAAACTTATAGAGGCTTTTCTTAAAATATCAGCGGGAAAATGGGGCCATTCTCGGCAGTATGCGCCATTCAGCGCCATGTATCCGTGGGCATGGTCAGCCATCATTGTACCACTAAAATTTCAAAAACAAACGCGTAACGTTTGAATAGGACAACAGCTCATTCTAAAAAGTATGGCATTTAGTCCGGACCGCTAGCAATCTATTTGGCGGAAACCGTAAGCGTTGGACGACGCGTAGTTATTTTAGCGAATAGAAAATATTCTGCCGTAATTTTTTTGGGGGAAGTAGGTCCCGCATTTCGCTACTTCCTAAGTATGACGGAGTGCGAAACTTGTCCGCGAACGTGTAATACCGATCGTATCTTTCCGACTCACGTCCGATGTCCTAATTCGATAATCGCAACAGCTGAGATATTTCGACTAGTCGAAAGGCTAGTTGCCCGCAGGTGCACGATTGCTTCCTAGCAATGAACGCCGTGGCTATACGGTGAGTAACTGAAGAAGTGGTGGAAATCAGAGCGCGGGAAAGTCAGAGCGCCGCGCTCCGATTGGCGTTTTAAGTGGGTACACGTAACAAGTGGCAGCCCTTGGTTTCTATCCAGTGCTCCAACGCGTTGTAACTCAAATTCTGGACGCCCGGCGTTCGAACGCGAGACACTGCACAAGAAGCAGACGAGACGCTCTTGTTCGCTCTGATTGGAGGGAGACAATGGGTGGAGACGAAGGCCGCTAGCCTTTACGTCTACCCGTTAATGCTTCGAATCAGAGCTCGGCGCTTTGACGGCCCCGCACGCTTGCATTGCCTGCTCTCCTAGTAAAGAATCGGGTATGTATAAGACATTTCTTGGTCCAATAAACGCGTATGATCAAATAAGATCATATAAGGCATACAAGAACATTATGAGAATATATGAGGACAATTTAAGATTATATACGAAGTAGTAAGAAACTGATAAGAAGTTTCTTATAACTTACCGTATAATCCTATCTTGTTCTTATATGTTCTTATAAAGTTCCTGTGTGCTCTTATATGATCTTATTCGATCATATGCGTTTATTGGACCAAGAAATTTCTTATACATTTAAGATTTTTCACTAGGGTCTCCCTCAGGTTTTCGTCATATCGTCAAATAACAAAACAATGAGATTCATTCTATCGAACTATCATTGCACTGAGAGTTTTACGCCACGAATATGAGGGTATATTTTAAATTATTTTTCTCTCTTTCTCCTTTTCTGCGTCGTAGAGTTTCTCGTTTATGTGTATTGCATAAAATATATATATATATATATAATTTTTTATAATTCCATCTTACCCGGTAGAGGCTACCATTTTACACCTCATGCCGTGTTTATAATCAGCAGATGGTTGGCGTCCCAAACACACGACATGCTATTAAACTTTTCAACATCGCACAGCCCCAGAATAAGAACCCCCCCCCCCCCCCCCCCCCCCCCCCCCCTTGGGATGATGGCTACCATTACTGACCTTAACGTGGTCCGAAATCCTCGCGAGCCATTTTGGTTTGCAATAATTTCCGAAGCCGTCCACTACCGACTCCGCAAGCTAAGCCGGGTCTGCCGGCTTGTTTTGCAGAACGGGTAGAGGCATGCAATTAGTGCCATTGATTGCGCTCTATGCACACTTAGTTTCGATTTAACGAGGTGAAGAAGCGTGACATTTCTCGTCCCATAACGCCCCCTATGAATTTTTAATTAAAATTTTACGGCACAGCTCGATCGTATTGAGCCTATGCGTCTATTATCGAACTACATTATGTCACCGGAAATAAAAATATAAAACGTTAAATGAAACCGTTTAGCTAATTAGGTGGCGAATCATTCATTTCGGCTCTTTTCTAGTGGTTGACATGGTCACAATCTTGACCTTAAATAAAACCCGAGCGTAAATTCAACGTTAAGTTCAACGTTATCGTTGTTCTTTTTCAGCTTGCTTGCACCTTTGCATTAATTGCATTATCATCATAAACGTAAGTTACCCTTCTTGAAATCTGGACTATAAATAAAATAAAAAAAAAGCCTTGTATGTATTTGGGCAACCTTACTCTTAAATTTTTTAAGATAGCACGAGCATTGCTTCGATGCTCACTTCGGGAAGCAACAAACATGCGTGTGCTGCGCTGGGGAAATCCCACGCTAAACTGCAGATTTGCAAACTTTGAAATGAGCTCTTGTATTTGACATATGCACGTGCTGCTAGATTCTCGCAACCACGCACGCGTAGAGGAACCAACACGTGCTCATGGGCGCAAACACACCCAGACCGCGTCAACCATTGTGCAATGCCGCGAGCAAGTGCTGCCACTCAGCGAAGCAACGATAAACTAGCGAGCGTTTTGGAGGAATGATAACAGATGGCGCTACCATCTTCGCTCCTTGTGAAAGCATCGTTTATGCCTCTCGTTTTCTTGCGGAAGCTGTATTTCAGCCCGTGTTGAGAACATACCTTGCCGCGACGACCTTGTCCTGTTGGTCCTTCTTCCAAAGTATAACCTCCGCTCAAACTTGAGTTATAGAGAGGTCCGAGTCATTCGGTTCCGAGCTTTATTAACGCTAAACACGAAACGCAGCCCTTTGACTTGGGCTAAAAAGCGTACCTCGTTCTCGATTCATAATCGTTCTTTACGCCTGTTCATAACCGGTATCGCTCTCCCTTACCTGAGAGGAGAGAGAAAAAAATCTTCGGAATTTCCACTTAACCCTTAGCGAGTCGCCGCTTCTAACGACCGATTTGAACAAAGCAAAAACATAACCCAATTTAAAACGTAAATTAAAAAAAAGGTGTTCGGAGATGCGTTCCGATCGTTTAATAAGTGACCGGCAGAGTAGTGCCGGAAGTCGGGGGAGGGGGGGGGGTAGTCGGAGGGAGGACGCAATTAATATCCCCTCGATTCCGCCAGCTCTCCCGTTACCCGCTGGGGAAAGAGGGAGGGAACATGGTCGCTTTCGTGTCCTTAATTACAAGCAGGCGAATACCGTTCCATTAAAGCTCTGACCCATCGGGAGCGGCCGGGCAAGCCGATGAAATTGGGAGGTTCTCTAATGACTCGCCTTTTAGCTGAATTCCTCGCTTAAACCCGTTCTTTCAAGGGAAGAAGAGAGAAAGAGAAGGTTAAACTTAAAGAGAGAAAGCGAGTGAGGGAAGCGGAGAGGCGGAGTGCGAGAGAGAAAAAAGGAAAGAAAGAAAATTTGAAATCTCGCATTGGGACACATGCGCTACAGAGCGCGACACACTTTGCACGAACAGGCAACACCGCGAGTTTTTTGTGCGGCCAGCGCTTAGAAATAAACTCATACAAATATTACTAAAGAGGGTAACGCAGATGTCAAAAGCAAGCGTGTAATACTCTAGCATTAACAGGAAGCGTGTTCCCACTATATTTAGCGGAAAAAATTTAAATTGTTGCATATTTAGGCACCAATTAAGGTTTCCGAGGAGTAACACCCCGGTGTAACGCAAACCTGTAACACGCTAAGCTAAGCGGGATCCGTTTCCCTACAAAATGTAGCGGGAAATTGAATTGGTGCATAAGTAGGCACCAATTCTGGTTTCCTCGGAATAATGCAGTGATGTAACGCAAACGAGCAACACGCCTAGACAAACTAAACAAGAAGTGTTTTCTTAGTAAATTCAGTGGATAAATTTTAATGAGCGCATACCTGTGCGCGATTATATGATTTGATGCTACAATTTAGCGGGGGAGTTGATTGGGTGCGCAATTCTGAGGTTCTGCTCGGACCCTTGAAGGGTCTTTGTAGTGAACACTGTTTTCCGGTTGCTTTTGGATTCCCTTATGGCTCTTCGTAAGGAGCCCTATTTTGAGGCCTTTTCAGAGTTTTTCTGTGAGCCTTTTGAAAGGAGTCTATTTTGACGTTCGTTTCAGACCCCTTTGTGGTTCTTTCTAGTGAACCATATTTTGGCTTTTTGCTGCAACTTTCTTTAGCGGTTCTTTCTAGTAAACCCTGTTTTGGCTATTTTTTTCTAAAAATATTTGATATTTTTCTTTTCGAGCCTTAGTTTAGAATCTACATTTAGACTGAAAGACTTTTGAATAATGCGTTCTTGGATATTTAGACACTTTCTCGCTTCTTTTCAGGAAACCCTATTTCTTTATTTTTTTTTTTACCTTACTTTGGGGATTTCTATTTATAAAGTTATTTCAAACATTGGCTTTAACTTCTTTTTTAATTCTTTTTCACTTGTAGTAAGTTAACGCTATTTGGGAATTTTCGTCCATTCTAAGATGTTTTCTTTTCGAGAGCAATGAATATAACCGGTTCAATTTCTGGCCAAGGGCAAAACACTGAAACCTCGAAGCTCATCGGTAAAGAAACAACAACAACAACAACATGAATATGACGATACATGTTTTGGTTATTTTACACAATTTATTAGAGCTGAGCAAAGATTTCTGGACCATGAAAAATTCAAAAAAAACGCTTTAAAGATATACAGGGTATTTCACGAAAGGTGGACAAATTCGATATTGCGAAAACTGCACATCGCACCAAAAAAAAAGGCTTGTGTCATTTTGGTCCTGGGCCAGGGGCCTATTTAGAAAAACTAATAAAGTCCGGGATAACTAGATTGTTAATTATTTTTTCGTAATTAACTTTTTTAATATTGCTTTTAAGGGCATGGTTTCAATTAGGAAATTGATGAGCATCATCAAAAAACACTAAAGCAACAAATTTCAGAACAATAGAAGGCACGCGAAGCATTTTACGGCTTTCTGAGAAACCGTACAAATTCGACGGGTTTTGAAGTTTCGGTTAGTTATCGGAGCGCATCTCGGCCCCGGCGGCACCGCGCCCCGTGGAGAGATAGTACATCCAACCTCTGCTAGCGCTGTCATCGCGCGACGCAGCAGAGGCTGGTTGCACTATCTCTCCACGGGGCGCGGTGCCGCCGGGGCTGCGATGCGCTCCGATTAACAAACCGAAGCTTAAAAACCCGTTGAGTTTGTACGTTTTTTCAGAAAGCCGTAAAATGCTTCGCGTGCCTTCTATCGTTGTGCAATTTGTTGCTTTACTGTTTTTTGATGATGCTGAGCAATTTGCTAATTGAAACCATGCCCTTAAAAGCAATATTAAAAAAGTTAATTACGAAAAAATAATTAACAATCTAGTTATCCCGGACTTTAATCATTTTCCTAAATAGGCCCCTGGCCCAGGACTAAAACGGCACAAGTCTTGTTTTGTTGCGACGCGTAGTTTCCGCAATATCGAATTTGTCCACCTTTCGTGAAACACCCTGTATATGCTTTTACACAAGACATGCGGCCAATTGAGACGCAACTGCTATTAAAACATAAACAAGAAAAACTCGTAGATTCTATGACTGGCACTGGAATGTTTCCTCCATGTGAGCAAGAAATGTCCAATGAACTCCATGGTGTTCTCAATTCCCGCAAGCTGGCATTAGTCGAACATAGTGCACCACCAGGTGCGTGTTCACGGCTTTTGTCGCCGTGCCGACGCCACCTACGATCCGAACAGTATTAAAAAGAAAAAAGTGATACGTAAGTGTTGGGATGCAGGTGGATGAGAGGTTTCAGTATCCGGACATCTTGAAGGTGCAAAATGCAATTACACGTTTTACGTAGTTTCCAACTTCTTTGAATAGATCAATCGCGACACATCGAGACCAAATGTGTTTTTTTCATGCAATGTACACTACGTGATATACTATTGAGGTAACAAGCAGTTCTCAAATATTTTCCGCATTTAATTTGTTTGTTGTTAGATGCATTTTTGCATGCATTTTTGATGTCTTCGATAAAATGATGCCCCCTAATCTTTCACAAAGGACACTACATTCATTCACCATTCCGGGAATTCCTCAATAATGGCGCGCACACCAGATTCGCTCATGATGAGCTCTTTCCTTGCCTAGAGTATCCACTTCACACAACAGTTAATCAGCCACGGTTCGAGTGGTTCTTTGCATGCCTCCTCTTTCAAGAATGGGACGTGGTCGCGAATGCTGTCGTCGTTCTTACACGTGTTTAAATCAATGGTGCCCTGAAACAAAACAAGATGAGATGCACTAAAACGTCGCGAAGAAATGTATGCGGGAGTAAAGGTATGTACTATCGGCATAGCACCCGATTTGTTCGAAAGCTGAATATATTTTAGAATTTGCGGGTATTTCGCGAGAATCATTATTTCGTCTAAGAATTATTTGCTCCTAAGATTCGCTTTGCTCATTACTATTTGCTCCAGGGATTCGATTTTAGAGCATTTCCCACTTCGCCAGATTGTTGAAATTACGGTTTTGTCAAATTGCAACTTTTTCAAACATTAATATAATTGATGGTATTAAAACAATTGCAATATATATAAAAATTAAAATAAAAGCAAAACTAAATGCTGGCCTTCCGTTCTGTTTTACCGATGAATTATTCAATTTTGGCCACCTTCAATGACGATGTGCTTCTACAGCAGTACTGAGCAAACGTTGTTTATGTGAACGTAAAAATATTTACATTGAAATGCTGAATACGCTGATTCGTTGGAGTTCATGCAGCGATAACCATGCGCAGGAATCTTTAACAGATTACGGCTTTACGTTCAGCGATATGGTGTTAGTTAACTCAACCAAGCTCAGCTGGTTAAGAGAAAAGAAGAAAGGTAATTCCTTCCGAATCCTCAAAACCAAGGCAGAGAGGAGAATCATTTCTTCCTGCCTTTCCTGCTTCGTACCACACTGCATTCTCTAAAAAAATGCTTGCACCTGGCAAAAATGTTTTTTTTTTCATGGTCTCACTTTAGGTTTTACGTACCTGCAGAGAGATAAGGAGTTTGCGTGGCTTGCTCATGTGGATCTGCGCAAGTTTCGAGGCTGCAATACTACTCGCAATAATTTTGCGTTTTGCTGTGTAAAATATAAGGTATAGTGGTTTGGCTGCCAGAATTATTGAAGAAACTGTGTCTTGTTCTACCATGATATCCGGACTAAAACTCCGCCACGATTGAGGTAGTGACTGCCTGTTTGAAGTGGTGAAGTCTGTTTGACGCGGAGACACTACAGAGTTACCAATGTTATTCATGAACAGTTGCGGCTATGGGTTTTGAGTATGGCTTTATTCATGTGGCGAGTTAGAAACTCAGCAGTGGTTCTACGCTGCTGAGCCGTAACTATGAGTTATTGCACAAGAAATTACAATTAATTTTGCGCAATAGATGTGGTGTATACGCTTTCGAGTGAAAAGGTTAAAATCAGTGGAAGAACTTTATTACAAAAAACACACACAAAGACACACATACACCCTGCGAGAATTGCGATATAATCGAATTCGGAATTTACAGAACTAGCCGACAATGATGATGTGCTAGGGCCGTTCAAGCAGACGGAAGGGGCACAGGTTTGGCAAAACAGATTCTAGGCAAGCATCCTACCTGCCTCGCGTGCTGTTTGCAGCTTGCTGTTGAGCTTGGCAGTCAGTGGACTTGCAAGCGCAGCGCATCACAATCAATGAGTCTGTATTCACTTGTTTCGGATGGGCAGTATCGCGATATAAATGCTTTGCGATTGTATCTTAGACAAATATACTTTTGGATATTGCCACACAGGTTGCCGAGCTTGCGCAGTGAGTGGCCGAATGGTTACCATGCTTGGCTTCCGCGCGGACGATTCAGGTTCAATGCCAGTGTGCGGAATATTTTTTTTTTTGCTTATTCTTTCAGCTTGGCGTTCTCGTAAGTTCGAGAACCTTCTCGTCTGATCGAGTTACGAATGTGCTACGCGCCGAACGTTCTACGCCGAATCTTCCAGAAACCCACGCGGGTACAAAAGGGGCTCCGCGTGGCGAGCCGCAGTCAGTCTCGCTCCAGCGTTCGACCCTCCTGTCTCGCCGCCATCGGCACCTGCGACGCTATCCATTTTTTGTTTTGTTTTGGGCACAAGTTCGCCCCCATTAAACGTTTACTTTCTCGAGTTAATTCACCGCCTCATCATCTGTTATTCGTGAGAATATCTCTATCTCTGTACCGGCATATATTTGAAAAATGTATTTGTAGCTTAGTAATAAAATACATTTACAATCTAGCGATTGTATCACAACATTCTTCCAGACTTATGTACTTCCTTAAATTTGTCAAAAACAAACCCTTTTACGATAAACCAAAAGTCATATAGTTTTGTGAGCCCGTCGCGTAACCCGCTCTACAGAAGATAAGCCTAACTAAGAAGAAAAGAAAAACTATTAAGGTGGTTAGAGGAAAGGTTAGTTCAAAAAAAAAAGGCAAAATGAGCTCAAAATGAGCGCACACAAGCGCACGCGTGCTTATGCGGGCCTTCGTTCAATATTATGTACAAGAATTGCTCAATAAACAATTTATTATTACTATTATTATTACCATGAAGTCATCCACTCTTTCCACCTTTCCAGAGTAAACGCTAGAAAGAAAGCGAGGGGAAAAAAATGGCGGTGGCTTAGCTCGGCTATGCCAGGATATACGTAGCGTGAGCTTATGCGCACAAAATGAGAGGCGCTATCAAGCAGCTCCGGTGCAGCGTCAGACTTGGCTACTGCGCAACGGAGGCGGACAGCTGGGCACGCGGCGGCACCAGTGCGTCTGCCGCGGCTATGACGTCACTCCTCTGAGATGCGCAGACCGGCGAGGCGCGCGTGGCGGCGGCGGCTCCGGCGCGCCAGCTGTGCGCCGTGTGACGTCACTGCTCCTCGCGCATGCGCAGGCCGGCGAGGCGCGCGCGGTGGCGGCTCCGGCGCGCCAGCTGTGCGCCGTGTGACGTCACTGCTCCTCGCGCTTTCGCAACACGGCTCTTCGACAGCCACGCGAAACTGCTCAACCTCGGCCAGTGTAGCTCACGCTACAAAAGAAAGCCATCTATCATGGGCAGTAAAGTAGAGAGCGTTTGAGAGCAGCTTCTCTTCTTATGTTGCAACACAAAAAAGTCCCCCCCCCCCCCCCAGGCCCTTTTTGTCTAATCTCTCCAACCTGGGTGACTCAAATACACTTCATAGGACAAATATAAGACGCACCTTCATAGCAAAGCAGAGGGTTGCTATGTTGGGTTTGCTTTCAGGGTTGCCAGCTTGAGCTATAAATAGCCGAATCGGGCAACTTATTTTTGTAGTTAAAAAAACAACTAGTGGTTGGCTAGTTGGCTATTATTGGGCTATTTCACACCCGAGATTTAAGCAAGTTCAAAGCGCTTGTTTTTTAAGTTTTAAAGAGTGTATTTTTGATCCAGGTAGGAAACAAGGATGAATTTAAGAGAGTAGGAAAAAGGAGTGTCCAAATGGCAAGCCTAAAAATAGAAGTGGTCCTCAATTATGTTGGTCGCGGAGTCGCAATCGATCTTATCCGAAGTACCACCGTCTGAAGCTTTTAGTCAATTTTCAATACTGCAGTGGTGTATCCTTGCTCGCCATTGGTTATGTAATCTAGTAATGTTTGTTCTTTTCTGTATTCTATTGTAAATACATGTATTATGCTATCAGTGTTTCATATAATTGCTTCAAATATCTTGTGTAAGCATTTATGTTTCGAACTACTGGGGCTATTTTTATAGCCCAAGCTTTGGTTATTTAGGGCCATTTATCGCACAAGTCTGACGGGTTAATCTGCGAGTACCTGAACCCCACCAAGCAGGGTTCACCGCGAGCAGACCCCTTTTTCAAGCATGATAATCAGTCGCTGGCCTGCAGTACCTATGTACGTCACTGGGGTCAATAATGCTATCCTTCGCGGCATTCGGGATGGCAGTTGTGAATCGAATAGATGAGGAGTTTGAGGTGATGGGAGATGTACAAATTAACACAAGGGAGGTACACATACACTACCCTTTGCATTCGTTACGAACTGCATCAAACGCACACCGCGATTTGGGGAAATTTGTTTCTGTATGTATCTGTATCTTTATTCCAGGAAACTTCTTTTTGCCGTTGTCGCAAACGTATCTCGATAATATCCCGTTACATAAGAAACAAATGTATATCAGTATTCACATTTTAGCTTTATAATACGTTCATTTCAGTATTTGTATTCCCGAATACTTCTCAGAGTATTTCTGCCCAGCCATGGTCACCAATAACTCACTGAGTAATACGTCAACTGGCGACTGATCTGGAATATATTCAAGAATTACAAATTGATGCACACACAAGCATTTCAACTCGTGTAGCCACGAACGCTTGTTATTCACAACAAGGTGGTCACAAGAACATGACCAATACGTAAGAACAATATGTAAAGACGGTGAGTGTGCAGGCGAGCTGGTAATCTAGATAGAAAAGAGAGAGAGAGAGAGAGAGAAAGACAGAGAGAGTCTAAACGTTTTATTTAAACCCAAATATATGTCATGGGTATTTTCTCTCCACTCGTCGCCTAACACGTCTTTGACATGCTGAACCAAGAGCGGCCAGAGGGTTTCTTCGGTCCCGGCAGGGGGATTGGCCCACTCTTCCCAGCTCCCGGCCTTGCAGTGTTGCTCGAGTTCTGGCTGCTACCTTGGGGCAGTCCCAAAGTTGATGGGCATTACTGGGGTACTGGTTGCAGGTATTGCACCACAGTGCCTTTTGCGTCGCTAATATAGTGCGTGAGGTGTTCGGTCATTAGGGTTGTATTCTGCGCCCTGCGCACTATAGTGGAGTCTTCTCTGTTTATAACGTAGGAAGGGCTGTTTAGTAAAGTTTTGCTTTTTCTGAGCTCTTTCAGTGTCTTGGTTCTTTGTTGGTGCATTAAGGTCCTAAGAATGTAGGGGCCATAGGGTTGGCGCTATGGGATGGGGTTGCCCGGATCGGGGTTTCCGAGGACGACTTTGTGGGTGAGCTCATTCCCCTCTATGGCCTGGAGCCCCGGTATTCACTCAATGGTTACTGTTGTGTTGGGATGGTTGCTCATGGTGTCTGTTAGCATAACCATAACGTGGAAGCGCAGGCTTTTGTCTCTGAAGTTGCGCACGGCTCCTTGGCTGTATTTTCCAATTGTCATGTCCACCTCGGACGCGTGGTCTCTGTTGGCCTCTGCTATGGCTAGGGTTTCAGACTGGTGGCGGATGGTGCGTCTTTGTGGGTGCATATTGTTTTCGTTTCTGGAACCACTATAGCGGTCGTATCTGTCTTGGTTTTGGGGTCGTAGCTGGCATTCGTGTAGTAGAGAGTTCTGGGTTCCTTTGTAAATTCGCTGTCTGATTTGGGCTCTTCGTTCTTGGTCTTTGTTGGGATTCGTATTCTTGGGAATGGGCTTGATGTTTACTCTGGGTATGCGGTCCCATGGCGGTGTTGGGTCTGGTATGGTTGTTAGGTCTTAGGTTTTGTAGCCTAGTTTTTGTGTGATTTTTAGGACACTGCGCTACTTTGTGCAAGTCTGCCTTCTTTTCTAGGGTGTTGATGATTTTGGTATCTTCAATTTTGGCTAAGGGGGTACACCTTAATACCCCTAGCACCAGGCAGGTTGCCTTCTTGAGATGTGTTTAAATTTTGGTGCTCTGCGTTTTGGTGAAATTCATGTAGTGGAGCCCGTGCATGACTCTTGAGGTGATAAGTGCCATAATAATCTTTCTTATCTCATATTCCTTCACGCTGGTTCCTTTCTGCGTCCCCCGTTCTAGCACGTGGGTGATCAGGTCTATTTGCGTTATTATTCTTTGTGTCCACTTGTTGAATTTTCCGCTTTGGTCTAGTTAGAAACCCCGGATCCGTATGGATTGGAGTCTTGGTATCGCGTGACAGTCTAATCTTAGGGTGATTAGGTTTCCGGTTTGGTCAGATGGTTTAGAGTTACGGTCCAGTATTACGATGTACTCGGAATTGTCCGGCGCACAACCCAGTTCGATGGTTTTGGCGTTTGCTTGAATGGTGCCAAGTCCCTCCTGTATTGACTTCTCTTGGTGTGCTGGGGAGTCCCTGTCTCACCAGAGGATTATATCGTCTGCGTAGAGTGCAGACTTTAGGCCTAGTGTCCTCTCGAGTTGATCCCGTAGGTCTTTGAGGGCCAGGATGAATAGGGTTGGCGATAGGATGACTCCTTGCGGGACCCCGGCCTGTAGCTTTTGTTTTGGGCTGATGTAGTCACCCATCTGGATTGCCTTTGTGCGGTTCGTGAGGAAGTCTTTGATGTAGTTGAACATCCTCTCGCCTGGTTTTGTTAGTGCTAGCCTGTCGAGTATGGCGGAGTGGGCTACGTTGTCGAAGGCTTTCTGGATGTCCTCTCCGGCCACCACCCTTGTTTGTGGCGTACTCTTTTGGTCAAAGACTTCTCGAAGTCTTAACACAGTGTCTTGTGTTGGTACGCGTCTTCTGAAACCCGTCATTGTGTGGTGTAGTGCTCCTTAGTTTTTGAGATACCATTCAACTCTTTGAAGTACCATCTTTTTAGCCAGCTTTCCTACGTATGACGTTAGGAAGATTGGTCTCAAATTTGTGTACTTGTCGGATGGTTTGCTCGGTTTGTGTTTAGGTATGATAAGCTCTGGGTTTTGTCTGTGAGCTTCACTTGCGGCAACCAGGGTGCCTGATGCGTATTACGTTCTTTTCCGCGGTCGGGTCGACTCGGCAAGTGCGGGTATGCTTGGCCTCGGAGCAGATAGAACCGATTTAAGACAGTTGTGCGGTAATTGTGGTTGCTGCTCGGTGCGGTTTAGTGTGGTGGTTCGATTTTCACAAAGTGAGGTGTTGGGGCCTTCACATGTCCATGCGAAGACTTGGGTATGATAAGGTTCTTTCCATTTTAGCTGTAAATGACCCGTTTTCCAGGCTCTGTTATTTGCTTTAGTAGGCCTTAAGGTAGTTATTCGGGAAATTTCTTAAAAGACGGTAGGTTATGCCATCCGTTCCCGGTGAGGTGTTTCTTTTTATGTTTTGTAAAGCCGACATGATCTCGTTCATGCTGAAAGTACTCTTGATTTCATCTTCCTGGTTCTATTGCTCTTCGAGGGTTACTCAAGGAGGTATTCTGTTCTTTGTCTCTTCCAGCAAAAATGCTTTCTGATGTCTTCGGCCAGGTCATATCGGTTTTCGTCAAGTTAAATTTGCAACTTTTTTAGGTTGTGTTTGGGTTTGGCTTGTCCCAACAAGGACATGAAGATTTGCTATACTCTGGGAGTGTGTGGGCGTCCATTGATATCGTCGCACACCTTTAGCCAGTGCTCGTTGGCTATCTTGTATGAGGAAAATAGTGACTCCTCTGCAATTATGCTAATTCGCTTCTTTAGTTTTTTGTTGGTTTTGTTCTTCTTTCATCTTTTAATTATTTTCATTCTCCTGTCCCATAGGTGGCGGCCTATGTGTGGTGCTTCTTTGGTTTGGAAATATAATTTGCGTGCTTCCTATATGCCGTTGTAATTCATTCAGTCCCCGTGGAGGGTTACCGTGAGGCTTCTTTCTCCTCTAAGTCTTTCCGGAGATTTTCTCACTTGGCTACACTCGTTCATGATCCTATTCGGTGCTCATTCTTTCGTTGCCTTTTGCTTGTGATATGTGCTATTAGTTTGTAGCGATCGCTGCCAGAATCTTGGCTGTGTTTACCCCACCTTGTTTGGCTTGGGCCGATGTGCTACGTGAGGTCTGAATTCGTGTTTGTCTACGCTATTCCTGGTCCGTGTCGGGGTGCTGATGTCATTTAGGAGGGTTAGGTTGTTTTTTCCCGTGACCGGTTCTAACCTCCTGTCATTGAGGGCGCGTTATCCTTGTTCTTGTTTTTAAAGTCTTTGATCCAGATCGTCGTGGTGAAATGATTCCCAGGGGTACGCTAGGTGTTGTTCACCACCAATCTGGTGTCCCCCCCCCCCCCTCCCCCCGTTGTGCTGGCATTCTAAAGCTACCATGGCTTTTTATTCGTATTGTATTAACCTGCTTCTAGTTGTATTGAGGGTATACTGTTTGCCACATCTGTTAAGGTCATATTGTGGTTTTGAGTTCCATCTATATTTTTACTTTTACATGACCGTTTTTGCTTGCCCGTAAAGCTAGGTCTTGTCGGTGCGCTTCGCTTGCGGCGACCAGGGTGCATAATGCGTATTCCTTTGTTTTCCGCGGTCGGGTCGACTCGGTAAGTGCGGGTACTCTTGGTCTCGGAGCAGATGGAACCGATTCGAGACAGTTGTGCGACAATTTCGGTTGAA
Organism: Ixodes persulcatus; assembly: GCA_013358835.2. Classification (NCBI taxonomy): domain Eukaryota; kingdom Metazoa; phylum Arthropoda; class Arachnida; order Ixodida; family Ixodidae; genus Ixodes; species Ixodes persulcatus. Next base: position 176,098 of record JABSTQ010009711.1, read on the forward strand.
GCTCGGTTGGGTTTGTTATGGGGGTTCGGCTTTAATCATGGTGAGGTGTTGGGGCCTTCTAATGTTCATGGAATAATTACGGTCCAGGTCTCCTTTCGGCTTTTCCGGGCACTGAGTCCGCAGGGGGATGTCCTTCTCCGTAATTTTGGCTATAAGGAGTACCTTGATGATCCTCTGTGAGGTACGAGTTCACTGGGAATTCTTGACTACACTGCAGATGACGGTGCAGTTCTTGGGGCAAACCTCTGCCTTGTGTGCGATTCTCTGGCATCAGAGGTAAAAGAGGCCTTCTTGGCCAGTAGGGATAGATTCTCGTGATAATTTTGTCCAATGTTATGTACCTTGGTCGGTAAAGGTCTGCAAAAGTGGTGATCACCGAGTTACTTCTTCCCATTCTGCGTAGTGCGGTCGTAATTCTGGATGCTCTTCTTTAAGCTCTCTTCGTTCAGGTTGTCCAGGCCATGAACAGCCCCTCTGACCTGGTGTCTGCGCATGGCGAGGTAGGTCGATGAGGGTTCTTTGACGTCGATGCCGACGTAGCGCAGTCTTAGTTGTTTATCCCTCGCCGAGGGGTGGTAGGTGTCTGCTGCTATAAAATTGGGGCCTCTTCTTACTTTGACAATGGTCTCCAGTCTCTCAGATGATGTCAGCTGAGCAGCATGCATGATAGCTTGTCCTATTTTCTGATGTGAAGCATCTTTCAAGTTGAGGCCGTCTGTGATCTTGATCACGACGGTGTCGTCGTGTCGGCTCTTGAAGTGATGCGGCTGCACGGTGATTCAGGGGTTTAGATTGTCGTTGTCGCCTCCCGTGTTAGGCTTCGGCGGTTCCGCATGGGCCGGATCCACTTTGGCTTGCGGTTGAATTGTTTTAATGTTAATGTTTTAGAGGATTTTCGGTTCAGAACGAAGAAATGGCGAAAATACCGTTCTGAACATTTGTAGTTTTCCTTCTGAGTCGACAGAGTCTCCGCCGTCCAGACAGCGCAACCCTGGTGATAATTAATTATAATGTTTAAAACCCGAGAGTGTGGTATCGGGTTTTAAAGTACAGTGAATAGCTATCTAATAACTTAATATCCCTGCGAAAAAACAAACAAACTGGGCGCCACTGCTCGTGTGATATGATTGAATTCCTAAAATATTCTAAGTCACAAATACTTGGAAGATACTTAAGCTTCGCCTTTAAGAGTGGAACGCGATATCGTTATTGACCCTTGCTTGCATCGCCTTCTCATTCGCCGTGCAAGCGTGCCTTGCTTGGCCTAGTCGGTAGCGTGTCTGGCTCGGAACCGAAGGGTTGTGGGTTCCAATCCCGCCTCCACCTAAAATTTTTCGTATTATGTATTTGAGGCGAACGAATTATTTTATAAAGTAAAATCGGTATCTTTATAGGGTGGGTAGTGCTCTTAGTTCGAGTGGTGCCTGGGGCATGATGAGCCGTAGTATTTCAGTGATTGGGATGAGTGGTGCTCTTAATTCAGGTGGTGCCTAGGGCAGGGTGTTGTTTGGAAAGAGATTACGTCATACCACTGTCTTTTGTGTATCTGCGCACACTTCCCCTCAAACCCACCTGTATACAAAGCCTTTGCGCTGAATTTTCCGTGTGACCAAGAGAGCAGGAAGCACGCTTTCCTGCAATTTTACACTCTTCCTCGTTCAGCGTGCACTTTCTACACCACCTGTTTCTGCTCCTCTCTTTCTTGCCCTGCCCATCCCTCTTTGCTCTGCGTGTTTCTCACACCACATGCTTCTTATGCTCCTCCCATGACGGCGTTCTGAGTTTGTAGCTGAATCAGTAGCGCACTCGGCTTCTAAGGCAGTGATCGGAGTTCGATCCATGCACCGTTTGCCGTTTTTTTTTTTCTTTTCAAGATTGCTTAGCTGTTAAGGACTGCCAGACCTTCACATTTCTTGCTTTCGCAGCTCCTAAGGCTCTTTGGTCTTATAGTTCTTTTTTTTTTATTCCGTGGCGGACCCTATATCGAACATTGACGTAGCTAAATTGGCCAAAATAGCAAGTTACTTTAATTTCCAACTGGAACGCGCCAGACTTCAAGGGGTTCGTGCCGATATTTCTAGTTTTCTCTTGGCTTTACTTTCTTATTGTAGTTATTCTAAGACTTTTCACTTTAGTTTTTGCCGCCGATCCCAACTAGCTGGCAACCCGTCACAGAAGAAACTGTATATAAAGCTACCGCTTTAAAAAGACACCGCTTTAAAAACGTGAGATTGTTGAAAGTCTCTGCTCAGCAAGCTGAGCATATATTGCGAGCAAGTATTTAACAACGCGCCTTCGGCGGATCGGAACACAAAGGGGAGCACGCCAATCGAGGGGGAAACACAGATCTCGCACGTGGAACGCGTGACGACAAGGTAGACAAGTGTGCGCCGACTTTGGTTGAGATCGGGGAGAAACAAAAGCACGTAGGCGCATCTAAGGGGCAAACTTATGCACGAAAAGCGTAAAAAGCAGACTACACACTAAACATCGTAACACCCTTATGGGTGTAAATGGCTTGTCCTATAACTAACACCCTTATGGGTGTAGCAAAACGCCCTAAGAAAATGGCGTTTTTCCTAACACCCCTAAAGGACGGCGTTATTCCGAACACCCTTAAAATAGGGTGTGATTCCACTGTACACCTTTTTATTAGGGTGTTATGACTGCGCAGTACGCCCTCTAAATTGGGTGTACCACCGCCAGAAAGGAAAATATTAAAAAAAAAGCCGCGATGACCAACACCCATATAGTAGGGTGTGATAACCCAAAAGAGTGCACGAAAAAATGACTGCAAAGGAGTCGAAACATGCCTGGTTCACTTTTTATTTTTCGATCAAGATCATACTAGGTTCTACTAAATTCTCTTTAGACGATTGCAAGCAGGCCATCTGGCCGTAGCCATGTCTCTGCTAACTACGTTCACAAAGACGGAACGACCGGAAGTTACTTGGGACGCAAGCGGCAGTACATGTTTGTCAACAGTAAAATGGTCTATTGAGACGGAGGCAGGACTACTATCAGAAGCATGCTTGCAGAGTACTTACATATAAGGGAGCGATCTCATGTAATCCGTGATAGATGCATAATCCGATTCGAGCAGCACAGAACAATTCGCAAACACAATGCCGGGGACGAAGGCGGTAGCTCACATCCAACGGAAGGCTCGCGGTCACCGATGAGCAGCTGTCTCTCTGTCGTGATAGATGCACAGTCTGATTCGCGCAGCACGAAACAACGCGAACACAATGTCGAGGATGAAGGCGGTTGATCACATTCAACGGAAGTCTCGCGTCCACCGATGCTTTGCCGAAACGCGTTCTACAAACACAGCACAGTAATTCCATAGACTCCGACAAAGTAAACGGCCATTATAAAAAAAGTTGGCATGGATGTATTCCGCCGTTCACGACGAAAAACCACGGTCACGAAATGGAACTCGTCAGGACCTGCTTGCACGGAAAACAGGAGAGCACTGAAGGACGCTTTTTGGAAACCGGATTCACGTGGTCCCTACAACTCACCATAACCTGGCAAACGGCGAAGGCTATGACTCCGGTGAGCCCATCAGCGCGTCAGAAAGGGTCGCGTGACAACTTTTCGTCCAAGCGTTTTTGTTCTACGGAGAGCGGTCACGTGTTTCGCTCTACCCCTCTGATTCGCTAGAAGCGGCCTTCGCAGTCGCTCACAGCCACACAAAGACACGAAAGAAGGTGTGGAAGCTTATCAGAAGACGAGGTCAAAGGGGGTGGACAAAGCAGCTAATCTCCCTCTGCTGCCTCCTGCGCTGCACAGGGAGGGTCGCCTTGCGTGCGGGACCTTGGGGTTGCTGTTCGAGTGGCGGCGGTTCCCTTTCGAAAACTGTGGAGCCGGGGAGTGGCTTATGCTGTCTCGGTAGAACTCGTTGATCGTCGTCTTGTTTATCCGTTTGAGTTCCTTCTTTGCCTTTTTTTTTTTTTTTTTCTCCATGTGTTTGGAAGTTTACTTATTGGTCCAGTCAGGTGAGGCTGTACTACCCGAAATAAGGGCGCCACAGCTTGTTCAAAGCGTCAGCGCAGTCAAAAAAAAAAAAAAAAAAAAAAAACATTAAGCAAAACGGAATTTGTTTGCTTTTAGCCCGAGAAAGACTTCTCGGGCTAAAAGCAAGCAGATTCCGTGTTGCTTAATGTTTTTTTAACGTCGTATTTTAGGCGGTCAAGAAATAGAAATACCTCTCCGGCATAGCCGATTCACGCAGGATACTCTCAACACTTAACCAAAAACGGCGTCGCGTACGTTAGGTCAGGATGGCGTCGGCGCGACTCATCCCATTTGTTAAGTATTGGCTAAACCAAAATGGTGTGGGCACAATCGTTTCGATTAGATCCAATATCGGCGCAATACGGTGTGTTTCCTGGGCTGTATATTTACACGTCTTCGGTCACCTTTTGCGAGCGGAGGTGATTTTTTAAATCGAAGATGAACTGATAAAACTGATGCACGCGCGACACGTAATTTTCGGCTCATGTCGGACGGAGAGTTCGATCGGAGTTGCAAAAACTATTCTCTAGCACTTCCTAATCATACGCGCCTTCGTGTGGCGATTAACCATTCTCGATGTTCGTACCGCCGTACATCAGCAACCGTTTCACTAAAGCAATAAACATGAACGGTTATGAAATCATGGGTGTGTTCGACAGTATCAACATTACGCCCCTCTCACACCGTGTGAATGAAGGGCGTAAAATTCGCCCATACACCCTTTTTACACGATTTCAGAAACCATCGCTACAAGTGGGGCGTAAAAAGGGCGTGTAAGGGGTGTAAGACGTCAACACACCCTTTTTACACCCACTGATATTCAGAAATCGTGTAAAAAGGTTCTAAAAAGGGTGTTTTTCCTAACTTGCACCCTTCTTACACCCTTTTTACACGTTTATGGGTGTTACAATGTTTAGTGTGTAACTGGCACGCCGTGTAGTTACTCAAGGCGACGCACGCCATGGGGGCGTCAAGAAGGGCGAGGATGTCCTGGACATTTGATTTTGATAATGACTTACAGAACTGCTCGAGAGAAAGAGAGAGTAAGAAGGTGGTAAAGCAAGTCACCATCTTCTCCCTCCTGCGTAGTGCAGGAAAGCTTTCAGACTCGCTCGCAACAATACGGCCCGAGCCTGTTTATTGTGTTCATGAATCCGGTTACGGGCACACGAAGCATAGTGATATGGAAGCTTAACAATTCGCATAGCATTAAAAACATAGAGGTGAAAGCGCAGAAGAACATAATGTTCTATTTTGAAATGGCGAACACAGGCCGAAGCGCGTGTGCTTATGTTGTACTCCCCTCGAAGACACATAAAAACCAAATTCTGCATACGTCTTGCAGAGGGGCGTCTGACTGTAAAACAAACAGGAAAAAAAAAAACATGAAGGATGCGAGGGAGAGGGAGAGCGACAGGCCGCGTCAACTCTTTTCGCCAGCCCGAATTGTCATTGTCAAATTTGTCGCGCTCTCCCTCCCTCTCGAAACAAACCGGGGCTACATCTGCTCGCCTCGTGTGCGCGTCTTCGCCACGGTCTCCTCCGCGGGGCAGAGGGCAGAGCGTCTAAGGCCCTGTCAAGCCGGATTCAATCCGTCCCTCCAGGGTAAACATGTCGCGACTTGGACGCGCGTCGCGGAAACACTGCTGCGCGCGCAGAGCTCGATTCGGTTTCTCTTGGGCTCCTATTGACGCACGGAACTGGGGATTACGTTTGAGCGAGGCACGAAACAACAAGCTGTAACCTAAACAGAAGAGCTTTCGACTCGTGAATCCTTGACAGCTATAAACGAACACGCCGCCTAGACGTCATGCCACTACGGTGGTACTGTTGGCAAGGCGAATGTGAAGAGACTTCATTCACTTCACACGACTTTTGTTTCTACGCGCGCGCGCGGTACCCGGACTCGGTGGTGGAGAACGCCGTCTTTTTTGTAAGCAGCGTGTTGGTCTATAAACCGATTCCGGTTGGGTTCGCACCAGCTGCTTGATTTTTGCACTCGACGTAAGTACGGACACGCAACTCCTGTTCGGGGATTGTCGGGGTGTCGTCGTCAATACTCTTTTTTTTTTTTTAAATTTACCTTTATGTTTTTTTTTGCCAGTTCGTCAAATGGGACCCGTATTGTTTACTGACCGTGCTCTTGGCTGCTATACGCAGGCTTAAACGTTGTATATTGCTTTTATCAACTTAAAGCCTCCAAATATGGCTGTCCTCGAATAAAAAAAACAACATAGAAAAACCCAAGCTTTAGGAAAAAAAAGTCTTTGTTTAGAGTTTTATTTTGGGTTGCTCCGTAACCCAGCCTGCAGTGAAATGTCCTCCAGGCAGCATGTTTCTTCGGTATTAGCCCCGTGAAGTTTGCGTGGCGCCCTCTTACGGCGAACCAGGGTGACGTCACGGCGAAGACAGCATTTTTGTCTGACTCGCTCCGCTCGCCCTGTGGAGGCTGTGACGACGTTAGCTTTCGGCGCGTTCGTTTCTATTTAATTTTTTTTTCGTGCGCGTTCTTCGTAGGAAGTGTAATTTTGATATGTGGCTATTATTGAGGCACGGCCTGTAGCTGCAGGTAAAACTTCAACCAACATTTCAGTCATGGTTGACAGGGCAGGCAACGCATGAATCGCAGCTGGTATATGAAAATGAAGAAATATAGCTGCAATTGCAGGAGCATCACTGTAGATGTGCATCTCACGCAATCAATGCTACGGATGGTCTGAATGAATTGGCAGGTTGTGTATACTATTTCGTTTTTTTTTATCTCTGTTTTTAAACAAAAACGCCGAAGCAGAAAAGCTGCATGCTGCTCGCGGAATATGTCAAATGTAGTCTGGGCCATAGAGAGAGAATCACAAGTGAGATAGCCCAAGTACAGGGATAAAGTAAAAAAAGAACGAACACAGGCATATAGTTATTTGTTTATATCTGTTTATATTGCTTGCATTTGGCATTTGCTGGATTCGAATAGTATTTCAATGGACTCGACTGGTACTATCTGTGGACTTCTTTATAATATCACTCAAGTAATGTACAACAAACGTAGGTGAAGGTGTGTAGCTCGTTATTAGTCCCTCAGGCTCTAAAATATAGATTTAGCTAAATCGATGTGTCCTGAAGCTAAAATACCAGAAGCTTCAATCACGCAAACTGTCACCCTTCACAGGTTCCACATTTTCTGCTACTAGTGCAGCATCTACCCCTGGACAGCCATTCGAATGCTCGCTGTTCCACCTCTTTTTCTCTGTTGTCAGAGAGTCCAGCTGTAGGGAGTTTGGAGGCTGAGGAAGCTTTTGGGCACTTGCAGCAGTGTCTCTTTTAGATGGAAATGTACAGTTGATACTAAACGGTGTTTTTTTTTTTTGAATGCACAAGGCTAAAACAAAAAGAGAAAAGAATGCCAGGAAAAAGCAGAAACATTCCAAAGTACGGTACTATTGCTGGACCTTATGTTTGCAGTTGAATACATCTCATTCAGGGAACTGGGGGAAATTCGGCCATTTTTCCGGCTCCCATACAAACTTATTTCCAGTAATTGTGCGTGTTTAAAAAAAAAAAAACACACCTGCATGCATACGTGTACGAATTATATCATTAATTCACGAAGAAGCTACATTGATGTAAAACAGAGGGGCGCCACGAGAGTGCACGACACAAGAGCGCCGACGGGAGAGCGCACGACAAAAGAGCGCCACGACACGAGAGTGCACGACAGTAGAGCGTTGCGACGCCAGAGCGCACGACAAGGGGCGCCGCAACACGAGAGCGCGTGCCATTAGAGCGCGCGTCACGAGAGCGCATGTGGGAGACTTGGGAATGATCGGTATCGGAGTCTTCAAACACATGTCTTTTCTCTGATAGCGCAGTTGTTTGCACGTAAGTTAGTTGGCCACCATATTGTAAATTATATGCAACATACAGGGCGTTTCCTTTCTTTTATAAAAAAAAACGATATTTATTTAAAGTAGGCCTTTGTGCTTTGTGGATGTTGTCTTAAATATGTGCTGTTCAAGGTTGCTGCACATTGGAAATACAAATACACGGTAAAATATGTTGGGCAATGAACTAAAATAAAGTTTATTGCCTAACAAGTTGTGCCGTATAATGGTAAAATATGTACGTGTCCAACGAGGACCAACCACCACGTCGAGTCCTGGCACAATCCGTTCCAGAAGTCCTTGGGGCTGCATCATCCAGACACGTATAAGCTAGTGGCCGCATTTCAAAGGGAGCAGAGCCTGAAAGAGCAGAAGCTGGCGGATGTACTTTGCGGAGAGCCTCACAGGTGCAACAAGGTCTCCTACGTTCGCTAGCGAAGATTCTGAGCAAGCTAGTTGAAGAGTACGACCAGAGGTGCATGCTAGACTACCTCCGCGGTGTCGCGCAATCATTCAGTCTTTAATTTTTTTTTATGGAATGGCAATTAATAAACAACTATATTCCCGAAACTTTTTATCTTCCTTCTTCATTTCGAGTTTGCGAAAATTGTAGTTTCTATACTTCCCCCAGGTCTGCGTACTTAACCAATAAAACGACGTTAAGCGTTTGATCTGAGAAAACATGTGTTTGGAGACTCAAACATCGATCCTTCCCAAGGCGCGCACATGCGCTCTCATGACGCGCGCTCTCCCGTCGGCGCTCGCGTGTCGTGCGCTCTCGTGTCGTACAGCCACAACAACCTTGTTCCACGAGCACTTCAAAGGTCTTTAAACCGATGGCGTTTAAGACCTCTGCGAACCAGCGCACGCAGAGTAGCACGCGCAGAGTCGGGGTCGCGAGCAAATTTACCGACCGCCCAAAGGCCTTCGATATAAATGCCATTTGAAAGGCCTGCAAAGCGGGATGTAATATACTCCTAAATCACGAACATGCAAGGAATAGATTTCCAGCGTCTGACAACACTTACGCCGCTTCCGCGACCCCTCGCACGATGGGTGGTTTCCGTTTCGACCCACTCCCAATAGAACCTTCCCGTTTGTACCTTCCCGTTTCGACCCTGCTCAAAATGACCTTCTCGTTTCATCATTTCCCATTTCGCCCTATCCGGAAACAACCTTCCCGCTTCGGCCATCGTTCGTTATAAGTAGTGTCGGTTCGTTTGTATTGCTCGTTAACAGTTGATTAGGTTCAAGTGTCCAGTGTCTGTTCCCCTTGCTCACATCACTTTTCCCTCTCCCGAAAGAACCTCGGAGATATGGCACCATAAAATAAACGCTTTCAGGGAGGGCTTACCCGAACATTTACAGCTTCATCGACCTGATCAAACAGGATGAGGCCTTGACAAGGATATCGCTGCAGCAGCTTGCATATGGTGGTTCCGTGCGGGCCAGGTGACCGCCGCGAACTATCACCATTGGAGTGTCGCCTTTCTGATGGCGCGATTTTCCTGCTCGACTTCCTCAACCAAGGCGATAGCATTTTGTGTTTATAATGTTTGCCTGTGTTCGTGATGGTTTTGTGTTTGAAAGTGCAAATGCTGATGGGCATATGATTTGAAAATCATATGCCTATCAGCCTGTCGGATTTATCACTTTTCAAAATATCCCATTCACTATAAGGAAGTTTTAGAATAACGTACGCAAGCGCTTTGGGTAACCTAAAAATAGCGTCGCGATATAAAAACTTAGGCAACGCTACCTTTTGCTTATTCAAAGTGCTTGCCTGCGTTAATCTAATTAGGAAGTTTTTGTAGACCGCGTTTCCCCTTTCGCTAAGCCCTCCGCAACGAAGAAGCCGCTAATGCGCCTGCGCGCCGATGGCCTTGACTGTAGAGTTCTGGGTATTGTAGCGGGTTGCGGAGAGCGTCGCGTGACGGCGAAAGCGGTCTACGAAAGCTCCCTGTTATTGTACAGAGCGCGAAACCATTAGCGCGAACAAGCGATTGTTGGTTTTAGCTGTTTGACTAAAAAAAATCAAAAGACTGCCATCAATATTATTAGTGTGTTTGAAAGTGCTCATCTGGGCCACTAACCTAGGAGGTAAAATTTGGTACCTTTGAATACCATTTTGAAGTAAAATTCGAAAAATTGCCAACATCGTGTTCGTGGTAACGTTGTCGCGCAGTGTACATAGTCCATTTCGTAGTTACACATTTTGGGGACCATTTTGAAAGAAACATTTTAAGTGGTTCAAGCAGAAATATATTTCGTTGAAGCTTGTCTGAAAGTATTGCATACTCTAAGAAGACGTTTACAATAAAAAATATTTCACAACATAATTGAATAACTTGCCTGCAGCTTTAAATTAATTGCATTAACATGATTTCGGGACATATTCTTAAGCAGAAAAACTGCGCAAACCAGGATTAGAATGATGGACACTTTTCGCGAAGAGGTAGAGATGTGCCGGGTTTTATACCAACAGGTTGAAACGGGACGATTTAAAACGTAAATATGTCTTGGCTACGGGTTCAAATATGAAGGGCGTTTCCGGAACGGGTTGAAACGGGACAGGTTCAAACAGGAAGGTCGTTTCGGGAATGGGTCAAAACGGGACGGGTTCAAACGGGAATGGGTTGTGTCGGGCTACACCTTCCCCTGACGTCACGGTACACCCCACTCAATAAGGGCGCGGCGACCGCAGCGACGCTTGTGTTCGCTCCCGGGGCTAATTAACGCTCGTTGGCCCATTTCCTCCACCTTATAGGTACAGGGACGTTTTCCAAGCATTCGAATCTCTCCCAAGTTGCCTTGTGAATGAAAACGTGGACGCCCGCGCCCTATTTTCTTCAACGTAATTCCCTATAAATACCGAATTTTTGTTTGAGGCCAACCATAAATTCAGAAAGACACAGAATTTGGGGGGAACATATAGGCTCCCCCAAAACACCCCCGAATGCAGAAAAAAAAAAGAAACAAGAAAAATCGAGAGCTGAATTCTAGCTTGGGTAGATAACTTTCTCTTCTTTTTTCTTTTAGGGGAAGAGATTTATGAAACTATACTTGGCTCGTAATATATCTTGTATGACAGTGATTGCAGAGATGATTTCTTTAAGGTTTCAAGGCACGCCAAATTGAAGCCACCATAACTGAGTTTTTTTTTTTTCTTACATCATGAAGGTATTGAAACACCACTGAAGGAGGCAAAATGAACTCTGGGGAAGCATTCGTTGTCGAGTAAACCCTGAAAAATTTAAAAAGACCTGTCGCGTGTTGACATTATCAAAATGAAGGGGGAACGAAAGAAAAGTCACTGAAAGTGTAGGTCAATGGTTGCCCCGCCCATATACATCCTGCCACGTCGTCATCGTTTCGTTTAAACCAAGTGCATATCGGTATAAACTGAGGGAGAGGAGGAAATGAGAGCGCGCCGAGACGTCAAAGTCCCGAGCTCTGATTGGGAGGATTAGTGGGTACACGGAAGGCTAGCTGCTTTTTCCTCTGCTTCCTGCTTGAACACGTTCAGACGAGTTTGAATGAGGAGTTATTAGAAGAAAAAGAAAGTAGCCTATACGTCTATACTCACTATCTTTCGAATTGGAGTACGGCACTCTGACATTCCCACGCGCAGCAGTCTCCTCCTCTCTCTCAGTTTCTCCCCGTATACACATTTTTTTATTAACCTCGTTTCCACACGCGTAATTGCCAAATCCGTAATGCGAAATAAAAAAGAAACTATTCAACATCGAATAAAAAGAACTGAAAAGACAAAACAAGACCGAGAGACAGTCGCTATTAAAACGCGAGCTCCTCCCAGAGGGTGTGGTGAGAGAAAAAAAACAAAAACAAGGATGTTTTCCCGCATAAAGGAAGTTTAGAGATTCAGGATGGCGGCGCCCGCGTAGAAAATATCTATACGCATAATGAAATAAATGTCTCGTGGCGTTGTCTAGTCGTTTATATTACGGTGTTCCTGGAGCCTGGATGAGAAGCATCGAATTTCGGAATTGTCATTTACGTAGAAAAAAGAAATAGGCGCCCCGTTCGAATCTAGTTCGAAACGCGAATCACGAATCCGCAGTCCAATGGACGCGTGACCGATCTCCGTGTTTGCGAGTGGCGAAAAGCAGACGGCAGAAACCCCAGCGGAGCAGCAGCTCGGGACACGCCGCGCATGCGCGCGACGGGCAGTGACGACGGTAGCGGGAGCCTCGCGTGCTTGTGTGCCCACGGTCAATATTGGGTTGATTAGCGGCGGCGAATGTCGGTGGCACCCTCTCCCGGAGAGCTGTCAAAACGTGCCGCCCACGTTGGGAGGTCCGCGCCCCCTGGGGTCAGGTCGCGAAAGTGCCCGGAGGGGCGCCTTCTCGGGAGACGCTGCCTCGTGACTCGCACTCGACCCGATTGGAAGCGTGGACTTGTTTCAATAAGCGGCAAGAAGGCGCGGTCACGTGTTAAATGAAGCAGGAATTTATCGCAGAGTCAAACTAGGTTGCTCCGAGTCTAAAGAGTCATGCGGCCTGCTTTGGGCACAATGAGCGGGACGGTGAATCGGGAGACTGGATGTGACGTTTCTAGCCGGTTTCGTAAGTTTCCTATAGTGCACGTTTTGGGGCTAATGGTCATAGGTCCTCCGATATATTTGCTACTAGAAGTTTCAAGTAAGGCTGTGCAATCACTCGATTAAACTTCGATTAACCAAATATTGCTTTAATCACGATCAACTGCTTTTATCCGGTTAATCAGTTGGGTCCGAACGGAGTTAAAAAAAAAATCACGTTTGGGGTACGCGTTAAAAAAGTGTAGTTTTGTCACTTTTTAAATAATATTCCCGGAGACCAATGGGACCGATTAATCGAATAATTACTGAATTTAGAAACTAAAATTAATCCGGTTAAATTTGTAATTGAAGCCCAGACCTAGTTTTATACCGTTTCAATGCAACCGAAAACTTTAGGATGCCGCTAAACTTGTGGTGGGGAGTTATGAGATTGTCCTCCTGCGAAGCGCGAATTCTAAGAGCTGTTCTAGGGGCCCTTCCAGCCACAAAAAAAGCTTTACTAAGAAAATATATAATTACGTTGTATATGTTACAATGCCCCCCCTCCCCTCCCCTGAAAGAATTCCCAAAAGTCCCTCAAGAACGGCCTGGGCCATCACAGCTTGCTTCGCGCGGCGGTGTTTGGAACGCGCCTTCGACTAGTGTGTTTAGAGTCCTATGCCCCGAGAACCTGAAGGAAAGGAGGAGAGGATAGCGTGCAGAGACGTCAGAACGCCGAGCTGTGATTGGACTGATTAGTGGGTAGGCCAAAAGCTATAGCTGCCCTTGTCTCCACTGCACTCGTCGAACGCGTTCGAATGCCAGAGCCAAACGCCGGATGCCGGCGTTCCGCGTTCGGGTGTGCAGTGAAGACAAAGGCAGCTACACTCTTAAAAAAAGGGTACTGTAGTACCCTCCTTAAGGGGGTAACCGACTTGCACAGAGGGCAATCCCTTTTGGAGGTATCGTTACCCCCTGCAACGAGGGTGCAAACTTACCCCCTAGGTTAGGGTGCAACATTGCCTCCTTTTGGAGGAAACCTTAGTTCCTTTTGGTGTTAAAAGTGCATCCTTTCAGGGTCAGCCTTTACCTCCTTTAGGAGGGAATTTCAATCCTTTTGAGAGGTAAGACGACGTAATTGAGGGCGCTGCTTTTACCTCCTTTTGGAGGGAACTATGATCCACTTTGGGGTTAAATACACACGATGAGGAAAACAGCTCAGAAATCGCGGACTACGAAGAACAAACACGATAGAAAAGTGCTGTGCTGTCGTGTTTGTTCTTCGTAGTCCACGCTTTCCGAGCTGTTTTCCCCATCATGTATAACAGCAACCAACTGGCCCAGTTCACCACCTTATTACAGGTTAAATGCACACTTGATGGAATCAGTTTTACCCCCTAAAGAAAGGTACTATGGCCCTTTGTGGGTGTGATAGTACGTGCTTCAAAGGTGGGCCTTATAATAGATGAAGACGGCCTAGTTCTGAAAGTACATGACCATGTTTTATTGTGGCTGTCACAAACAAAATGGCATAAAAATCAATGGCATGACTAGACATCTTATAAAAGTTCTAAGATGAAACCACTAAGCGCAATAAAGACATCTGGAACAACACTTTCGGGGCTCTAGTCGTCGCTAAAGATGATCTAGAGGCAGAATGCAACCAGGACTGCCTCAGCGGGCGACGCGGCTTCGAGGTCTCCCTCCACTGCCACATAGCTGGGCGCCTCAGGATTAATTAGGCTTGAGTTGACAGCCTCCGGGTAGACTGCACTGCCTGCCTGGAACCAAAAAAATGTGGAAATCATGTGATATGAATTTGAAACATATCCCAAATTTGAAGAAACTGTGAAGAAATATTAGATTTTTCTAAGACGCATTTGGAGCATTTGATGGGCCACTGATTCCAGCATTATAAAGAATCGACCATACTTACCAGACGTGACAAGTTTAACTGTTGACTAACTACCACTGACTAAAATTATCACATGGCGGGTGGTAATCGTAGATTAGTAAGCACTTTGTATTCACCGGTCATGTTTAACATTGTCACCCCGATTTACTTAGGTGAATAACAGATCTTAGTCAAAAGGGTACAACTAGTGTAGCAGGTTAGTATATACAAGTGCTGATTGTTGGGCGAGTTGGCATTGTACGTGAAAAAACATGATTGCGCTTTAAGACAAGGGCAGAGGAAGAACATACACCAGAGAGCGCTACACCACATTAGCTACTCAGCACCACAGCAGATCCCTATGACCACCAACCCTAACTGCCGAACTTAGGCAAATATGCAAATATTTTTGCCGAAGTGCTCTGCCAGATGAAAATTGAATTTATGTTTTACTTAGACATGAGAAGAACAGCACACAAGGACGAAAACACAGAAAAAGAACACACCGAAAAAGACACACTCAAGCGCCTTGTGTGTCTTACTCTAATTTATTTACTCGAAGTATACCCTCAACTTTCTCTGGAAAATGAACGAACACCACACACACAAAGAAAAGATAAAAATCAAGAACCTCATTTCAAGTGCCCAAATGCGAACAAGAACATCAAAATAATATATCTGACTACGCTTACCTGCAGTTGCGTCCAAGGTAGCAGGCATCCAGTACCCTCGACGACATCACCCTACAACGTTGACGCAGTAGGAATGAAATATATTCAATCAACTTCAAATAATGCAAACTTAGCCATCTGACTCGCCTATTGCATGATCAGCTTTTAAAAATGCCTGATGACTCGCAAAAAAAATATGCCAAGACAATATACTTGCTAGTCTCTCTGCCGGCAATAAATTAACGACCTTATTCAGTAATATATTACTATTAATGTTTGCGAAGCGCACGATTAATTTCTGACTGCCGAATGTTGAACTTCGGCAAATACTTAAAGTTTTTTGCCGAAGTAATTTGCCAGATTAAAATTTGAAAATTGAATTTATGTTTTATTTACACATGAGAAGAACAGCACACAAGCACGAAAACACAAAAAATAACACCGAAAAAGACGCACTCAATTGCCTTGTGTGTCTTACTCTGATTTATTTACTCGAAGTATACACTCAATTTTTTCTCGGAAATGAACAAGCAGCACACACACAAAATAAACATAAAGATCAAGAGCCCCATTTCAAGTGCACAAATGGGAACAAGAAATTTAAAATAAAATATCGCACTACGCTTACCTGCAGTAAACAGTGTTAAGAACTGTCACGAGATGCGTCCAAGGTATCAAGCATCCAGTACCCTCGACGAAATCACCCTGCAACGTTGCCGCAGGATGAAAGAAATATATTCAATCAACTTCAAATAATGCAAACTTGAGCCATATCTAACTCGCCTACTGAATTATTACTTTTAAAAAAAACCTGATCACACGCAAAAAAAAAAAAAGAAAAAGCCAAGACAACACTATAATTGCTAGTCTCTCTGCCGGCAACAACTTAATGAATTTATTCCGTAATATACTACTTTTAATGTTTGCGAAGCGCATGAATAATTTCTAACTGCCGAATGTCGAACTTCGGCAAATATGTAAATATTCTTGCCAAAGTAATTCGCCAGATTAAAATTGAATGTATGTCTTATTTAGACATGATAAGAACAGCACACAAGGACGAAAACACAAAAAAAAGAACACCGAAAAAGACACAGTCAAGCGCCTTGTGTGTCTTGCTCTAATTCATTTACTCAAAGTATACCCTCAATTTTCTCTCGGAAATCTAATTCATTTACTCGAAGTATACCCTCAATTTTCTCTCGGAAATGAACGAACAGCACACACACAAAATCAACATAAAAATCAAGAGCCCCATTTCCAGTGCAAAAAATGGGAACAAGAAAATCAAAATAAAATATCGGAATCCGTTTACCTGCAGTAAGCAGTGTTAAGAACTGTCACGAGATGAGTCCAAGGTAGCAGGCATCCAGTACCCTCGACGAAATCACCCTGCAACGTTGCCGCAGGACGAAAGAAATATATTCAATCAACTTCAAATAATGCAAACTTGAGTTGTATCTATAACTCGCATACTGAATGATCAGAGTTTTAGAAATGCCTGATCACACGCAAAGAAAATGCCAAGACAATATAATTGCTAGCCTCGCTGCCTGTAACAACTTCATGACCTTATTCCGTAATATACTACTATTAATGTTGTGCGAAGCGCACGAATAATTAACTCAGACATTTATATTCGGTATTTCAAGGTAACGTGACATTTGACCAAACTATTTATTAAACCTCGTTAAATTAAAAAAAAAAACAAAAAAACGTTGATATTAAAAATCAGCGTTTAACCCTGTCTTTTCGAAATATCAACGACGTTGAGAATAAATCGCGCCGGTTGGCCGGTGCCGCCAATGAATGCCTGCGGAAAAAAAAAACACCTTATGAAAATTTTAAATATTTGATCAGATCCTCAATTTAACGTCCGACGCGACACGCCAACGGCCCCAAAACAGAAAACCTCACACCCCCTCACGCCTTAAACGTAGGCGACCCCCCATTCAAAAGGCGCCTTCGCCCGGCCGCCCCGCTCGCCGAACCGCCGCTTTCCCACTTCCTCCACCCGCACACACATACACCGGGAAAAGCTGCTGGCTACGCCACTGGTTAGCGTATGTCAACCTTCTAAATATGCGCTAGTGCAAGCAACAGTCATTCTTATTCTTGCTCTTTATGAACTTCGATGATCTAAACCATGTCTGCGTTCGCGCCACATACTAATTTTATCGAACGCTCGACGCCTTCAAACGTGCCAACATGTCCGCCAACCCTTTGTCTGAGGAAGACGGGGGTCGCCTTCCCGGGCGGTCATAACCGACGCCAACTGCCGACCGCGCAGAACATTTCCTTACCTGCATACGGTGGACACAACTTGGATCTTCGACTGAAGTCAATGCAGCTCTCTCGGTGACCTCGTAAGAAGAGACTGAGCCGAACAGAACAATAAAGAACGTTCCTGCGCTGGGACGCCTCCGTCGTACAATCGAGAAGGAAGACCGTTGTGCCGACACGACCAGCCGCGTCGGCGGGGAAAGCTTCGACGCTCCCGGGCGGCCGAGCAGGCGCTCGGCCACCCGGGA
This sequence comes from Ixodes persulcatus, assembly GCA_013358835.2. Lineage (NCBI taxonomy): Eukaryota > Metazoa > Arthropoda > Arachnida > Ixodida > Ixodidae > Ixodes > Ixodes persulcatus. The sequence goes on from JABSTQ010009711.1 coordinate 193,629, forward strand.
GCGCGAAGAATCACGTGCCATACGAGGAGACCAATTAGCGAACTCGTTTGCACCTTTCCACAGCCAATCGCAGCGCCTAGGCTTTGGCCGTGCAAAACAGGTGCACCCTCTGGGAGGTAATATGTGCCTCCTCGGTGCCCCTTCGCGGCGAACTTCACCTGGTAGCACCGCATTCTTAGTGTCTGCTGCGTCTGAGGAGGTAATCAAGCGGGGCGCTTTACCCCTGGCCAGGAGGAGGGTGGTAAAGGCGGTCTGTTACCTCCTTTTGGTCCCCTTTTTTCTAAGAGTGTATAGCTTTAGGTCTACTCACTATACTCAGTCGAACCACAGCTCGACGTTTTGCTGTCCCTGCGCCGCTCTCTCGTCTTCTCTTCTCCCTCAGTTTCTCGGGGTCATTACGCCCATGCTTCGACAGTTGTCCCGAAGTGGCGACAAATCACGTAACAATAGCTGTCGGATATCGCCAACCTGGCCGTTGGACGTAGAAGTTCCGGAGGAAAGTACAAAGCGACGCTAGTGTCGCAGCCGTCGCAGCGTCCCTACTACTGCAGCTGCCGGAGATTCCGTGAAGTGTAAAGCTTGAGAGTGACCTGCTGCAGAACGGGAACCTGCTGCGTCCGCAGCGCCACTGCTTTGCCTCCGCCAGCATCGCGGCCGATGACAACGCGACACTTCTACGACGTCACCAGGCGAAAATCGAAGGTCTGCTTTTTAAGATGCGGTAGACACTCCAGTCGGAGAAGCGTTCCAGGCACCATACTTAGCACCATGAAGGTAGGATGCTTCTGGAGGTGACATGGAGCCACCAGAAGTGAAGCCAGGAGTGTGGAGGGACACGCCCCTACAATGACCAAAACCGCAGCTGTTTTGGTCACCCTCAAGCGCCAGGGAACTCGGGGCTGATCAAATCAGTAGTTGAAGTTGTCACGCACAGCGAGTGCCACTGTATACTCGGGGACAACGTTTTGTGGCAATGCCGTCAAACGTACGGTAGCGCCTGCTGGAGCGCCGTGGAAAGCTATGCACGCGCACAATTCCCCTCTTCTGAGATGCCACAGAAACGTGACCCCGTGTATACACCTTTTCCCCGAGGAAGCAGCCATCTTGAATGTCGTAAACTTTGATGTGCGTTACAATATCTTTTTGATCTCTCCACGCTGCTGGAAGGTGTTCACTAAAAAATGCGTGATTGTCACACATTCTTGTTTTTGCCTCACCTATATTTTCGGGCATATTACAAGTTGAAATGTCCTATGATTTTTTTCGTCCCGAATGTTAGATACGAAACCCATGTGAGAACGGCTGAGAACGAAAGGAAACGAAACACGTCTGTACTAAAAAGCGGATCTTTAGTAAACTGGTTATAAACTAGTTACAAAATTTAATTTGTATTCATTTTTTTTATTATTCTTTAATTATCGCCGCGACAATTTAACGATGAAAATAATCCCTGGAGGAAGGGGAACAAGAGGGACAAAGGACAAACACAAACCTCCAAACACAGCTAGGGAACTGGTGCGCGGCTGAAAAAATCCGCCTGGTCCGGACCAGGCGGATTTTTTCAGCCGCGCACCAGTCCCCTAGCTGTGTTTGGAGGTTTCTGTTTGTCCTTTGTCCCTCTTGTTCCCCTTCCTCCAGGGATTATTTTCATCGTTCTTGTCCAGCTCGCTTGCGCCTTTGCATTTAATTGCATTATAATAATTTAACGAGTTCAGTAAAAAAAAAATTGAAAAAGCATTTGATTAGAAGTACTGCGTTACTTCAAAGAAACAATTACCCAAGTCACGCTCTTGTGCTTCTATATATTGTTTTGAAAGGGTGAACCTCCTGTAACACATTCGGCTAGAGGAGGAGGGTCCGTGCACAGTTTGAACTGGTGTTCAAGCACGTGCCCCCCTTGCTATGATAGCCACAGAAAACTGCCACAAGTCTAGCAACATATTTGTTTGTACGTTTGGGGGGGGGGGGGATTGGTTTGGGAAATTTTCTTTAGGTCAATGGTTGAATAGACCTTTTGCTAAATTACCCAAGCACTAAGGAGCATGCTGCAAGTGCAGTTACGCGCGCTGCACGTACTGGCGTCATCACCAGTAACTTTTCTGAAGCAAATGCATATAACAAATGGCATCTTCCGCGCGCGTTCGTCAACACTTTATTTTGGTGTTTTACTTCGAATCTTTTATAAAGAGAAGGCAAGCGCGTGTGGCACGTGTACATACATTCCCAGAATTCTCCTTGATGCTTGGGTAATTTAGCAATAGGTATATTACGACTCTCTGGATTTGTCAGCAGAACAAAGACTTGCTTGGAAGGCGTCAACGGCGCCTTTTAATGTCAACTGCACCATAAAGTGAGTTTGGCTCCGCGCCTGCGGCAGTTCCCAAATAAAGCAGTCAAAATTTAGCTTTAAAACGTTATTGAGCATTCTCCACATATCGTCGCAGTTATTGTCCGAACGAGCGACGGACCCGATGGTGTGGGCTGCTCAAAGCAACAAGCCCGAGCTCACTTCAGCTGCTTGAATACTCGTCTCGTGCAGCGGGAACTCAAGCTACACGCACGAGCATCTGAACGAGGCTTGAATAACGCACAAGACTGCTGTGCTTGACACATGTATGTTGCACATGTGTGTATGTATAATATACATGTGGGTATGCATGCTATTCATGTGTGTTTGTTTATACAACTGGAAGTTAGTCTGCCTCAGTGGGCGCATTGTGTCTCAGCTGTTGAGGATAAATTGAGCCAGTGCGGTACAACCGCCAGCCTGGGTTCTTTAACGTGCACCACGCAGTAATGATACACGACCGCACGCCGGGACGATGCTCATACAGATCGAAACGGGGAGGGGGTGGGAAATGAACCCAGATTTGGGTTCTGCAACTCAACCTTTCGCTTCACGTGTTCCGAGCTGGTGTGCGCTAGACCGCTCGGCCAGCGATCCCCCCGTGCTTGGCAGGAATGCTCAAATCACTTAAAAAGAAACTCAAGAGGTTCTAAAAAAAAGAAAAAAGTTAGAGGTGAGTTCTACTAGTATCTTTATCCCGTGAATCTGAATATCAAGTTCGTTTTTCCCGAAGATGTAACTAAACACGAGAAAACTACGAAAACCCTCCGACCAGTCGTGACGTCATACGCAGATCTTTCGGCCGCCAAAGCGTGTCGCTCGTGTGGACAGCACGTGCAATTTAAGCTTGTCAGGTATATTTCCTCGCACTGACACCACTCGCGACCTGTATTTTTTTACCTTTTTTCAAAATAGCATGAGTGCGCGGTGCGCGTACATATTTTGATAGGCGCCGAAGATGCGTGAGAAGGGAGATTCCGAAAACTATGTATATAGTCGAGAGGTCTATGTATATAGTCGGGAGCCGAGAGGGACTGACATCCCCCTCGGCTCCCGACCGTTCGTGTAAATGCTCGAGTCGGGGAGGCAGTCCCGCTGGTTCCGCCGATCACTGACGTCACGCGCATCCCTCGCCGAAGTTTTTTTTTTAAAGAGTTTCAAGTACATTATACGCTCCGGAAAGACGGTCGAGCGGGCGCGTGAACAATCCATGCTTTGAAGTTACGGCACAAGCTCCCTCTAGTAAAAAAAAGCTCAACACAAAAAAGGGGAAAAAAACAACAAGAAAAGACTGGCACGTTTACGCGTAATAATTATACAGAGTTAATGTTTTTTAAAAGGTGCTCAACAAAACGTTATAGTTACATTGTTTCATTAAAAAAAAGAACATTAAACACAAAGGATAAATCTCACAGTCATTGGAAACAACATCATCGTGCTCTCGACGCAAGCGCCCGTAACATGACGCAAAGTAACCAGACGATATTGTGTGAGTAGGCCATCAATCCTTGATGTCCATAACGTATAAGCATGGTATACGAAAGTAGTTTTTCTTTCTATGCACTAAAAATCGAGAAAAAAAACAAAAAAACTAGCAGAGTGTTTTTTTTTATTTAGCAGCCAAAACAAGCGTTTATTTCTGCTGGGCTGGTTCAAACGTTCGTTGCGGTTGCGTCTACTGGATCCAAAATGATGGAAACGGTGATGAATGCGTCGCAAAGCTGCGGACTGCAATGCTTTTCAAGCATCGCGAAAAAAAAAAAAAAAGGGTCACGAGGATAAGTAGGAGACAAGCAGAGACACAGCTATACGTTTCTACTTCCGCTCGTTCTTGTGCTTTCATTTATACCGTCTTATTAATTCTACGCACACCTTGCGAGGACAGGCAACGCTAAACATGTAATCCGTAAACATCTAATACAACACAATCACGAGTGAAGTTGTCATAGTCACAGCTTAAGAAACGTAGGATATGGCGAGTGGTGGACATCTTACACTGGCTCCGCAGCCCATGAGACTGTAGCAGTGGAATTGCACGGCCATAAAGAAGCTTCCGACCGAGTCTCGTTGTGTCCGACCGCGCAAGATTGGACATAGTTTGTTTCCTTTTTAATGTCAACCTGGTCTCATACTATGCATTTACAAGATATTTCGTACTGTTTACTGTTGACGGAGGAAAATTAGTGTTTGTCATAGTAGGGAACCGGACCTCTGGAATGTGTATAAGACACGCGTAAACTGCACTGTCTCGTTTGTTCGCGTTATAAACCGTTTCAGGCGCCTTTGCAACTTTAGAAACGTCTAAACCACTATACTGGCCGTAATATATGTAAATCTGTATCCTTTTTCTTTGTATAATGATGTAAAGTTTCAACAGCGACAGAAAATCCGCCTCTCACGTCTTGGGTTGAAGTGTAGAAGCGCAATCTGAAGATAAACGTTGAAAACAACGAAGAAAAAATAACAATATCGTTCGTTGAACACTGGGGTGGAGATAGAGATCGCTAAGGCTGACATCAACCTCGTCTCCAACGCACAACAAGAGCGCTACAGAGATTGCGGAGATTGCGTCCATCAGACGCTGCAAACGGCAACAATGCGTCGCGCCAAGATCGCTCAGGTCGGGCGCGTAGCAACCCTTGTCCAAACTGCTCTTCTAAACACCCAGACTGACAGTGAGACGGAAGCAGAAGATACGGGCTCGACAAATCATTTGCCACCTTAGGGACACATGACTTCCTTCAAGAAGTACGGAGAGCGTTGTCACGTGGCCCCAAGGTCGACGTTTGATTGGACCAGCACGAACGCCGCCTCAACCCTAACGTCAGTTTTAGCAGACGGAGGAAGCCTCCAATTCTACGCCGCGTGTTCGCCCGTGTGGCATCGATTAAAAATAGTGACGCGCAACGGGCGATTGCGGAGCGGCCGTAACATGCGCCGGAAATAGGAGACAGTCGCGCTCGACAGATGCCGCGTGTCTCCGGACGGGACATCCCAGGTCGGAGCAAGCGGGTCTCTACTATATGGTTTCGCGGCTTCTGGGACCGTGTCGTGACGAGCCTGCACAGCTCTGGGCCTGCCGGGGCGCTCTGCCAGCTCGTTTTTGGAACGTTGCTATCGGCTGTGGCGCAGCGCTTGCAGCGTACGGAAGGAAACAGGTCGATGAAGGGTGATTGAGATGCCCGGTTTACGAGTTCGAAAGAATCGATGTTCAAAGTGCTCGTATTAGGGAGTCTTCGTAGATCGCTTCCGCCGACCCGGAACCTCTCTCCACACGACGAAATAGGTCTTGGGAAGCAGAATTTCAAGCTCTCGTGATGTGAAAGAGTTACACCGAACGTATGCCTAATGCTTCCGTGCCTGCATTAAGAGTTATTTTTTTTTTAAATATTTATTTTTTATTGTTTCTATTTGTACTAGCGTAACTAAAGAGAGTTTTACTGCCTTAATCATTAGACCAGTGTTATTCCAATGTATAAATTATCTCTCAAACATAATATTTTTTCTTATGATTCTGATATTAATCCTTTGTGTCGTATGTTTTTTAAGGATGCAAAAAAAGTTACGATACTTTTTTGGTGAAGATAATTATTATTATTATTATTATTATTATTTTAGAGAAGTGTGTATATTTAGTACGCATGCATATTTCAAATTTCATTTTTATCTGCCTGTATGTTTTTTTGTCTACAACTGTGTGACTTGCTGCGAACTACGTGGGGTAGAGGCCTCTATAAGATATCTCTTGATTCCTACCGGGCTTGGCCCGTGAAAATTCAAATAAACTTCAATTGAAATCAACTGCACTGTTAGATCCGGAGCTCTGCCGACAATGCTAGCGGCACATGCGCAATACCAACGTCATCGATGCGGAGAGCGTAGCGATAGCTCACTTTGTTGTATGCGCCATCCAAATTAATGGAACGTCGAAGGCGCAGTCGTACTGCCCATAGATCGCACAAAAGCCGGTGTTCCCTGCGGCCACGATAACAGAATTGTCTGCTCACATTCCTTGAACATGTTCGTGAGCATGTTTATTCGTACATATTTATGCTTTGAACCAGACTTGGGAAGTCATCCGCTACAAGTATTGCTTGTAACCCGTCACTTTTTCAAATAATTTTGTAAGAACCAAGTTTCTTTTTTGCGGCAGTAATTTGTAGTTTAATTTCGCTTAAAAATATTTGTAATGGATTACTTTAATTACTCGTTACATTAAAATATATTAAGATTATAAAGAAACTGGAGCAATATGAGCAGGCAATTCAGCAACATAAAGATAGAAAGTTCAACAAAATTGTAAAGATCGCGAAGAGGAGAATAACCGAAAAGAAAACACGATTTTGTGTATGAATGGGTGCAATGCAAGCGAGAGCTGACTTTATTTTGTTGCAAAGCTGAGGTGCACTACTTCGTCAACAGGGCAATCGAAATCATTGAGGGATGTTAGCAAACTGTTACCGTATTCCGCGTACAGCACTAACGGAGCCTTTGAAGCGTGCTTTTAAGCTCGCGCCCGGTTGATACCTTGACCGCGGGGTGCGCTTAAGGGGATGCTGAACCGAAATTTGCATTTCCCAAAGTAGCGCCGCAGAAACGTTGAACGGGACGCTACAAACTCCGAAACATCACTCCTACATCGATATCTCAAACGGACAGTCGTAATTTTAGAAAGGAAGGGCACAGTCAAGCAAGAAATGTGACGTCACGATCCTCCTGGAACAGTTGAGAATGAGGGGAAGCGGCCTCGCTTCTCTCTTCCTCGCTTTGGTTCACCTGCTCGAGGGGACGAAGTGAAGAGGGAATGAGAATTGCGACGTGAGATGTCTCGTCAAACTTGTTCAATCGCGTACTTCTTTTCCAAAATACGGCCATCCGTTAGAGATATCGCTGCACGAGTGAAGTTTTTGGGTTTCGCAGCGTCCCGCCTATCGCTCCAGCCTTGTTTTTTGAACTCCAAATTTCGGTTCAGCATCCCTTTAAAAGTAGGCTTCAAAGACTCCGGCGGTATAGGTACGCGGAACACGGTAACAGTTCGCTAAAAGTCCCAACTCTTTCGGCGTCTGAAGTCCTGTGGCGCCTGTTGAAGGCAAATAACGAAACTGGACGAAATATGAGAGACTTCTTGATGAGTGATCTGCAGTCTTCCCGGGGGATACGATTCTGTGACCGTTATTTGCAACTTTCAGCGATGGTGGTAACGTGGTGTGAGTCTCGCGCTCCCTAGCTACTGGATGCTCGGCTTCAGATTAAAGGTGCTAGCTTACGCGCTCCTGACGTGGAAATGTGATGTAATGCTCTTATACGGCTCGTATTTCAAAAAAGGAGAATTACTCACGCGTCGTAGTTCAAACCTCGTACGTCTGTTCTACGACGATAATCCAGATGACAACCATTTTGATAGAAAATAGTGCACCCCCTATAGGCCGTGAAATTGGCGAATTTAGAATGATTTTTATACTGTTTAATTAGGTTGAGAGACAAGAGAAGGTCACTCTGATATCAAATATATCGCTTTCTTTCTGTTGTCAAATCGTTCATTTGTCGCCGTTGGTGATTTTCTTTATTTAGGAATTTCCTAACTCTCATGTGTTTTTTATGTCCTCGCTGTTTCATTGCGCATTATATCGTTAGTATGTTGAACCCACTAGCCGGCCTGAATGTTTTATAAAATTTTCACAGCCTATGAAATTTTCTATCATAGTTGGCTATATTTTCTTAGACACTGTGCTAATTATTTTCAGCGATCATTAGGCTTTTTATTTTAGGGTTAGATGTGATTTCTTTTGTAGAGGTATGTTTCATTGAAAATTGACCAATATAAAATTTTCTCAGGTAATCTTACGAATTTATGCATTTCGAGTGCTTCACCATCGTCATAGCACGATATCAAAAAATACCGACATTTTGAAAACAACAGAAATGAATTACGAAAGTGTGAAGGTAAAAGTGGATAGAAGCAAAGAATACGCAGGCGGTCTGTTGAGCTTTCCACATCTTCAACACCCGAGGCTTACGAACAAAAAAGTGGACAACACACACACAGGTCTCAAAGCTGTTATATATATAAGCAATGTGTCGTGAAAGGCGCAATAAAACTGATAATGCGAAGCGTTCTTGTATAATTTCACAACTAAAGCATTTTTTACTATTTGTTTTTAGAAAGGGTGCGCATTAAAAAATTTCTGAACCTTAAAGGCGTGCAAGGGTATTCCATGAACCTACAGCCAAGGCAGCGCACTTTCAGCCTTCTTATTTAGGGTAATAGACCCTTTTGCTTGTAAAGCCATATTGCTGCTGCATGAAACACTAATTTTCGACGGCTGTAAATAGGGTGTGGAAAAAAGGTGATGCTGCGGAAGAAGGCGTAAGTGACCTCACGCCCACTTCATACGGCTTTAGGGAAGATTGATTTTGGCGACTATATTGAATAACTATACTGATATGTCAACGCTTTTTACTTCAAGATACATTCTCAGGACTTTGAGATATTATGCCCTAATGAAATATTGACTAGAACAACAGAACCTACTCGTGACTTTTGTAATTGCGGATGCGTTTCCCACTTAATGAGTGTGCTTATATAGTCGAGTGCGTAAGGCGGTGGAGCAGTCGATATGGTCGTGCTTCCACTCTCCTGCGTTGGCCATAGCATCTGCATTTATGGTTTATGTGCATCTGTCAGATGCGTGTGGTGCATGCGGCTTGTACATTGTTACTCGTGAAAAACGTCACCAGGATGCTGCTGAGATTTCCAGCACACTGTGTTTAGGGTGTCCGTCAGCATCCCAGGGTGTTGCACTAACACCCTTAGGGTGTGCCCTGGGAGGGACACACGTAGGCCCTCAATGATATAAAATGTTTTAGTGATTTATATTAAATTTGCTATGAAGCGTATTCATACTCGCGTATATCATTTGTGATGTATTTCTGAATGTTCAACTGGAAGTTGAGGCGGCCAATCAAATTAATGATCTTCTATTGAACAGTTTTCAGCTTTATAAGAAATACCAATAAATCTAATTCCCCCCCCCCCCCCCCCCTTCCCCGGGTACATTAATAAACTGTCGTTCTGTCACCAATGTCTGTATTATCTGAAGTGTAAAAGAATTCTTGGACTTGTAGAGGAAACAAAGGCAGTCATATTTTCTTATCTTTGAGTCAAAATAGTTTCATCGTCCAACATGATTGGGTAAGTTTGCTACAGAGCTTTACACTTTTCTTTTTCGTTATTTCTCTGCGCAATGCCTTTCAACAAACGTCAGGTTGATATGTCACTAATTTTAATAGCCGGGGAAGGAGCTGTTGCAGAGAAAAAAAGGGTACAGGAGGCAGGGGTTTTGTTTCCTGTGACGAGGGGATCTGTGTAATATCAATGTGACTGCACAATATTAATTACCGCATTTCTTGCTGTCGTTTTCAGAACTTTGTTTCAACGTGGATTCTCCTCAAGAATAATTACTGGGGAACCAGTTTTGCTTTTTTATTTATAAATATACCACAGCACATGGTTAAGGCATGTATAGAATGGATAAACATTAAAAGAAAGAAGAAAGAAAAAAAAGCAGAGGAAACTATATTTTAGCAAAGAAACAAAGTGATCGTTGCATCCGTTTTAAGATAAACAAATATTACCGCGGCATGCTTTGTTTCTGCAGAACATTATTAAGTGCACAAAGGACTGAATAAGCAGATTTGTAGAGATCTATATATACTGTAAACGACTTAATTTTCGCGGGCTCAAATTTTCGCGAATCGCGCCAAAGCTGAACATTTTAAATTATTCGCGGGTTCAAATTTTCGCGAATCGAGTGTAGCTTCCGTAGCGTTCACATATTGCCTGAATTGTTCGCGAGACGTATTTTTCGCGAATTGTAGGCGATTTGCGAAATTCGCGAAAATGAGGTCCTCGCGAAAATTTAGTCGTTTACAGTATATATTTTTTTTTACTTTTTTGAAGAATGATGGCGCTTTACGTTATCCTGTTTAGGGTTCTTCGATCGCTCCCTTACCTATGATCATAATTTTAGCTCGGTAAAGGTTCAGCTTAACACTTTAAAAAATGTACCAAATTTTTTATGTAACTTCTGATAGGACATGTCAATATGCCTGTAAGGAGATTCATTACATTCACTCCGGTGTAATGAACCTTTATTTACTATAAGCCTGATTATTTCGAAACCAAAATCTTTTTACGTTTCTGTTATCTATATTAGCGCTGTCGTTTCTCGGTTTAAAAATGAAGAACTTATAACAATATTTTCTTGTGTCTGGACACGTTTGGAGTACTCTTAGGTAAACGCATAGGTACAAACCTACCCTCTCATCTTCTACACTCTTCATTAACCTTGGCTATTTTCACAGCAAAAACAATGAATGGACATCCCCCTGTATAAAGTTATTTTGGGTAAAACATCCTGAACACCACAGACAAAATAACGCTAAATAAAATTTTTAGGCCTTTGACAGTTTCTGGATAGATGAATGTGAGGGGAGTGCAAATATGCCGACTGTATTGGTGGTATTGGTTGAAGGCGACCTACTTTAATATCACCAAAAGCAAACTGCGCCGACAGCCATGTAGAAAGAGCTAGGTGTCACACAAAACGACTCGACTTGACAGGGTACCCGACAGTGTCGTATAAAGTGGACGGTTTCCAATACCCGGATTCAAAATAACGGTTCTCCGCGGGGAGTAACGCCTCCGAGAGAATCCGAAACAGGGCCCGGACAGAAATTGCTTCTTTGCGAAGCGAAAGCACGTACACACTGGGAGCCGCTAACTGGTTTAGTATGCAAAAGCGGGACGCTTTGAGCTTGCAGACGACGAGAGGAATTGCCAGAGAGAGACACAGAGAGAGAGAGAGAGGGTGTAAAACGAGAGAAGGAGTCGAAGAGACGGCAAGGCCCGAAAAGTAGTTCAACTGCCACAAGTCAGTATCGGCGCTTCGATCGCCTTTCCTTCCAACCAATGAAACAAAGTGGCTACACTTGCGAAACGAATTGGATCCGCCCCCATTGGTTCCTCCCTGGCCAATCAGGGAACAGCTGAAGAGAGGAGGCAAAAGGGAGGAGAGAAGGAAACGCCCACGGTTGCCGTTTTTTTCGCCCGCTGTGGAGAGACACAAGTGGGTTTCGTGTGTGCTTTTCGACGTTGCATGTTTTTTTTTTTTCTTCTTTACTCTCGACGCCGCGGCATTCCCGGTTTGAGGGGCGAGGAGGGTCCTGGCAGAGGTGCGGCTTTGACGAAATATGGCCGCCTCTCTCGTCCCTCGACGAGGCAGGAAAAGTTTCCAGGCTGCTTTTGTAGCGAGCGGACTACAACGATCGCCGCCTGACTTCGTCGAATGCAGGTCAGTTCTACTCACTGTTGCCCGTAACGCGTTTCATTCTACAACACACTCTATCGTCCATGTAAGCACAAAAATGTTCTTCCTCGCAATCCCAGATTAACTAATGATGTCGTGCTTTTGTGCTACGTCTATACATTTCACGTCGATACTTTGACGCAGTAGAAAGCGTTTTTGTTTTTTAAATAAATCTTGCAGCACTTATTACGTCGCGTATCCCTAACGATTTTGGAAACGCAGGGCTTGCCAAGTCCCAAGCATCTAGCCAGCCGATAGGATCGAGGAATTGGCCGATCATAACGCCGATTAGAACGCCATTCACGAAGCGAAAAGCGAGAACATATTAAACCATGTCCTGGTGCTCTTAAGCTCTTAATACAGCGAGACCTAGCTTTGGTCGGATTTCTGAGTGATCACGATGCCCTTCAGACATGGCTAGCGGGTCTCTGACTTGGACGGTACTCATTTCGAGTAATCAAATTACTTACACTCTATCACATTTTGGAGTAATTTTGAGCAATTTTATTACTTATAGGAGTACTATAATTACTTATAGCCGCTACTGTTCCTCCCTCCCTTTTTTTAATGACGCCCTGTGTTCTTATACGTTTCCTCCCAAGAAATTCTAGAACCAGGCATCCGACACGAGAATGGTTTGCCAAATCGGTGGTTTAAGAAGATTAGTTGTTTAAAATACGCTGATCCTAATGCAATAACGCTCTGTACAAAAGAACTGTTTTTCAAAACGGCGGAATTATTTGTCGTTTTAAAAATCCGAAGGAATCGGAACACTAGAGGATACCTTTTCAAGTACCGCCCGATGAATGTTCACCTCAAGTAATCGAGTAATATAATTGAATACTGTTTAAGCGAGATTAATCGAAAATGTGATCGATTATTTTTGTCGAGAAACTTACAAGAGCGGTCAATTTACATAGGGTGAGGTGTAGTAATGACCAGCAAATTCAGCACGCCTTGCAAAATTTGACGTTCAAACGTACATGTGCCTGAAACTGAACATGCGGACATCGTTTCGCAAGAAGTTTTATGTATATTTGTTGCAGAGCTCAACTCAGATCGGGAGGTGAAATATTAGCGATAAAGCAAGAATTGTGGCCGTGTGTTTTCTATGTCCTATACCGGCCTGTTCGTCGTCTGCTCACTGGTTTGCTATAGGTCGCTCCGGGGTGGCTTGCTAAAAGCAAAAACGCCGAAAACGCCTAGTAGAGACTACTGACGATAAGGAGGATAATCGGGATAAAGATAAATTTAGTGAAATATATGCGCGATGACCACTTGGGAGCAAGCTCTCAAACCAATGTGCGGATGAGGAACATCCGGTATGGAATAAGATAATGCACAACCACCGTTTTCACACAATTTTTAATTTTTAACTAGCTTCGACTGGAGCTCAAAGAAATAGACAGAACTTTTCGGGATGACGTTCGGATGCCCAGTTTGAAGTATGTACGAAAAGAAATAAAATTTTTGCGAGGCGTGACAAATGTTTTGGTCCCTACCGCCTCACCCTGTAGGTAGCGTCTTCAAGCATGTTGCTTGAATCTCCACTTTCCATACAAAAAAAAAAAAATATATATATTTTACTTAATTTTACAATTTGCAAGTATTGATAGAAAAAATCACATGAATGAGAACAAAACTTTTCGACCTCTAGAGCAAATAGCACGAGCTTAGCTAAACCACGCTCTTGCACGTGTGTTTTGAGCGATGCTGTAAAGACAATATAGGTTTTGTTATGTAGAACCAACAATCTGGTTTCATTATTATCACTAACAGCTAACAGGGCACCCAAGAGATTTTTGTAGAAGCTTCTTTGGATGGCGTATTGTTTGTGGGGTTTTAGTCAATAAAAATGACCAGCTTTAGATGGCGAGAGTAAGCTAACAGCAATAGAAATAAACGGTAACTAGTTTTTCTCGGGACGGGGAGGAGGGGAGGGGGGGGGGGGGGGCAACTTACGGGTCCCCACGACTTCCATATATATTGACCAATAAAAACTGTTCATTACCTGAAGATCTCGAGCGTTACTATTATTTCTTTTTTTAAGCGCGTTGTGCATTATCTTTGCACAAAAACGTCGAATCTTTGGGTGTATATAATACACCAATTATTCTTTGAAAACGGGACGTGTCACGATCTTTGATTATATATTTATAAGAAAATAAATCGCCTAAAATATGTTTTTTTTTTGTTTTTTTTTTTTAAGAAGGTTTAGAGTGCACCCCCTAGACTGAGTTATCACCATAAATAAACAACCTCAGCATCCACTTCAGTGCTCTTTAAAAAGACGCAGGCACGCTTCAGGCTTCGCGATCGTTTTGCGGTGAATGACTAATGCCGCAATTCGCCGTGGAGCGACGATCCGATGCTTGCCATCCTTGTGTTTGTTAAACTGTCAGTCACTCTAACAAATGGGATCTTTTACTCTCCCCCAAAGTACTCGAGAGAACCAATCGCCGCAAGCTACGGAGGAAGCTCGCTGAATGACGAGGTTCAAAAATTTAACAGCAACCTTTATCTCCAAAGTCCTATATAATGCATGATAGGTAGCATTTAAGATGCGGTCCTCTAAAGTTATTTAGAAGACATTTAATCTATCGTTTCGAGGAGCGAAGAACCTTCATTTTTTATCACTTTCCACGCTACGTTGAGCGGGGAAAGTGGATGCGTAGGTCACGTGGCGTCAATTTCCCCCGCTAGCTTTAGCGGGAAATCTAAATTGCTGTATAGGTCACGTGACGTCAATTTTCCCTATATATTTAAAGGGGAAACTGAAGGTGTTCAGGGAAGACTTAAGTGGTATCTATAATTCACGTGACGTCCGGTTAGTTGACATCAAATTCCCCACCGTCTTTACACGGGGAAGCATACTTGGGGTATAGATCACGTGATGTCAGGTCACGTGATATCGATTGACGTCACGTGACCTAATCGCGGATTTAGTTTCCCCGCTAAGTTCAGCGGGAAATGTACGGAATGACGGACGGACGGACAAAGGTTTGAGAGTGGAGGGTTCCAGTAAAAATATGTAATGCTTTAATATGTCTAGAAAGTCTGCACTGTGGAGCTGAGCATGTTGAAACGTCATGCGTTGTGCCACAGTGATTGGGTCTACCACGTCCTTTGCAGGAAAGAGCAGATTCCAATTAATTTCGAACATGCCGAAAACCAAGCACTTTTTCATAAGTCTGCTACCAAACTAAATGAACACACACACACACACACACACAATATTACGCGTAAAAAAAAACGACATTTGCAAGCAGGACATGCTTGCATTCACATTTAATACTATCTGCCGACCAGCGTCCCCCACTCGAGCCAGTCTCCTTTTCCTGAATCGACACGCTCAGTTATATGCCTCAGGTTTTGAAGCTACTTGGAGACGCTTTGATATGATACACTTAAAATGCACAGTATTCATAACCCTAAATAATACGGATGACGTATTTAATTCATTCTTACAGAGTGTCACGTCATTGAATGGTACTCTCTGTGTACATTACTGGTGTGTATACTCCGAGCATATTCGGCCAGTATACTTCTATCGCAGAGGGGCCTCTGGGGGCTATACAGTATTACTGTACCTCTAATATAATCCCCTTACTCCATATCTGCTTTCAAGCAGACTTCATGCGACTTTTGAAGAGTGTCTTTTGCCTAGCTGTAGTTATGACATAATATTTAAACGAGTTAGGATATTTTGTGCGACGATTGGCATTCACTTTCGAGTGAATGGGACAAAATGAATTGGTTGTTAAGTAAAAAAAAAAGGAAGATAGCAGCTGAGATGGGGAACAATAAAAAAAGGGACGAACACAACGTTGTGTTCGTCCGTTTTTTTATCGTTCCGCATCTCAAGGTGTACAATATGTCGATTAATTACCAGCTCGCCTGCACTCTATCACTGCTTAAAATAAGATAGCAGCTTCGTTGCCAAATTTACGTTGCACGAAATGAATTCAAGCAAATAAAATTGAGAAAACTTATATTAATCTGCACGTAGTAGTGCAGTAGAGAGTACAACGGATGCACCCGATAAAACGTGCAGACTCTTTCGTCCTCATTATCGAGCTTAATATATATTTTTTGAAAGTAATTATATAAAAAGCATCGTCTTGAGCTCCGACTACGTTAATAACGTATTATGAGCTCTCCAGTATTTAGCCTACATAAGAGTGACGAGATAATAACCATAAGTGCGACACCGAACTGAGGATTGAATTTCCTTCCAACGTCCAATCAAATCAGAACAATAATCGTCTTAAAGTTGAGGAAGTTGCTCAGCATATACGCCTGCATATCGTATTACATCAGCAATCGAATGAAATAACGGGCGACAGGAATATATCCGTTCCTGCGTCGCGTTCAAATCTTTGTTTTGTGGGTGATAACAGCGTCTATAGAGTAATTTCACGTGACGTTCTTCCAGATTAAACTCTCGCCGGACGCCATGTTGATCAACTTTCGCCGTATGTGTATCTAAGTGCGGCGGCAGCGTGTTTGAGCTCCGTCGAGCTTTTTCTCGCCATTATCGACTGCGCCCGCCGAGGTAGTCGGTGACACAAAGTAGCATCATCTAGTACTCGATTTTTTGTGCCTATCGGATTTTATTTGTAATTAAGACGAGCCGGCGATCAACCAGTCGACCCGTCGGCGGCCGGTCATAAAAGCCCCGGTATCGAGGCTGCAGCGGTGACTCTGAAGGAAACAAATCAGTATAAGCTAGGATGTATCAACCCAAATATGTCCAAATTCTTACATACTGGGTCCTGTAGTCGACATAGCCCCTCGTTATGCTTCAGAGTTCACCAACACAAAAACGACGCCAATAGATAAGCGTACGCGTAAACAAACGGCGAAATTCGCGGATGCCGTGTATTAATATAACAAAACACGGTTTACCGGAAGGATCAAACGCATTTAGTGAAACCGCCTTATAAAAAAAATTGTGGGGCGTTTTTACCACAGAAATAATCTACGCATCGCCAAAAGCCCATTTCCCACTCAAATCTATAGACTTAGCGGTTCAAACTATGATGCCAAAGTTTCGTTAATAACTGTAATTTTATTAAAAAAAATATAAGTGATTGTTCAAACTTATATTTACGAAAAGATGGCTTAAAAAAAACTTTGGCAGAAAATCGTAACAAAATATTAAATATAAATAATCATGCATCCTTTCTTTCCAGTTGTTCACCTCCACGGATCCCTCCGAGAATCTTCTGCTGAGATACAACCTGTTCTCTTAACTAACGCCCATCACAATACGAAAGGGGAAAGAGCGTCGATCAAGGCTGTGAACTCTCCAGTGCTGTGGCGCTACGCGGGAATCCGCCGCAATACCGTCTCCACTCTAGTCGGTTTCAAGGAACAGACGTCAAGGAGATTTTCCAAGAGCAGACACATGAAAGTACGAGTCGCGGAGAAACATATCCTGACCGATATGAAGATTTACGTGATAGATTTGGATTAAGACGCCCCTCCGCCCTTCCAAACAAAAAAAAAATAAAAAAGAGAGATTTGGGCTCACCGGTTGTACTTGAGGTCTAGCCGAAACCTGGAGAACCGAATCTGCCTGGGTTTCATCCTGAACGTGGGTCCTGTACGTGGGTCATGTCAAGATTATACATATAAATTTTCGAAGTTATAGTGGTAGAATACCTAAAAGCAACTACCTCTTGTGCTGGAGACCTCGCGTCGAAAAAGTACAGGCAGTCGACGGTTCAAGATCTGCATGTCAGGCAGGTTGCTGAAAAGACTTCAATACGAGCTGAAAGCGAGAACAGTAAAATGCACAAATGCAAACATTTTTATGATTCCAAACGGTACGCTTTCGTTATTCCCATTCGAGCAAATGAATAATTCTTTTACCATCTCTCGACTAACTCCAGACTTCTCCATCCTAATAGTTTCCCGGAGTAGTAACCCCATTGAAGTGATGTTGTAGACTGACACTCCGCTACTTCGCGTATCCATCCCTGACCTCTGATCTGTGCCGTAGCTGCTCCGTCACTCTTGAAAACGGCCATTTCAGATATAAGTTGTTCGCGAATGTCTTAACTTGATGTGACCATCGTCTGGAAATATTCTCAACGCTGCCAGTGCATCAGCCGAACATCAAGATGATGACCAGTCACACCAACCCAAGGTGCTAACTATAGAGCTCATGTGCGTGGAGCGCCTCGAAGAGGTCAACTAGCTTCTCGCTATCCAATGTGGTAACCCCAGACATCAGTCCCGAGCTGCGTTGGAAAATCGTGGTCCACATCTGGTTGCCCTGAAAGAAAACTGACATACCTCAAAGCATCGGCGGTTTCAAGATGACTCAATGTGCAACAATAGACTTCCGAAGTATGAAGTGTCATTGAGAACAGGACTTGTAGAACAATATTGATGAACGTACCTTTTGTCATTTAGTGCGCTTGACCACCTGAGGTGCACGGTGGTGATATCCGAAACCTGTTTGTCACAAGGAAAAGAACGATGAAAGACAGACCTGGGAACAATAAGCTTTCTTCCAAAGCCCCTCTTCATCGTACCATAAGAAGGACGTAGCTTTGGAAAACCTGCGTCAGCGCGTTGTGTTGGGATCGTGCGCATGAGTTCGCCGTCGCAGAGACGCTCCTCTCCCAGCCCCACAGGCCCATCGGCAGCCCCCGCTGGCTCGGGGGGCTCGGGGGCCCGCCGACCCAAGTGCGCCCGCTGCCGTAACCACGGCATGATATCGTGGCTCAAGGGACACAAGCGGCAGTGCCGCTTCAAGGAGTGCGCCTGCGCAAAGTGCAACCTCATCGCGGAGCGACAGCGCATCATGGCTGCCCAGGTGAGTGAGCAATTTTTTTCACTTCTCCTCGTAATCGCTATTGCACTCACGTCTCGTTAGTAGAAATAAATCAGTTCCCCGCAAAAAAAGTTCATTACTTGAGTTGTCCGTAATATCGAGACAAAAAGGCATATCTTCATCAAGTTCGTTCTCCAAAATGTTGTCCATATAGGTTGGTATCCATATTAACGCGGTCCGTATTAACGAAACATCATTGTATCACGAAGGTTACGGGAACTGAATAACGGAACTGAACTGCTAATAAAGCGAAACTTACAAATCTTAAGTGCATACAAATTCTGTGAAGTATAGTGAAGCCTTGGACATTTATGCTGAGCACATGACCCAAACAGAAAACCTTCCACGCTACGACTTGTGCCCGTTTACAGTACTTAACAAAAAATCACGAATTCCTGTTAAAACATTACACATAAAATAAATGTTTATATTCACTTTCTTGCTTGAGTCGATATTTTCCTTATTACTGCAAATACACAAGCAATGGGCATGCAATGTTTACTGAAGTTTACTGCCTTATTTGAAATGAAAGGTAAATGAAACACACTCTTACAATACGCCACATAAATTAGGTTGTTAATTTCGGCAGCTGGAATGTATAAAACTATAAATGTTTTTTATTTATGCTTTTATTTATCAAAGCTTTCTGCCTTCTCTTGAAGGCCGTTACAGGAGAGGTTAAGAGATAGTTTCAAAGTTGCACCGAACGTGCGGCAAACAAAATAACTTACGAAATTGTGGAAACCTCTCACAGCTAAAAAAACACATGAGCACAACAAAAAAGAATAATACAATTTTAGCTGGAATTTACGCATGTAAGGCCCTAATTAGGGTGCCTACATGTTTCCGCTCCGCTTTAGGGTGGCGCCAACTTCTTGTTACCCTTTTCCGAGATCCTCTCCCACCGCCATTTTTTCCCACTTCTTATTTCGCTAAACGTAAACAACGTTGAGTTTGTGTAGTCTCGACATACCGGCAACACTGTGAGGCCACTTCCGTTTCCGTTCATAAGAGGAGACGGAGGCCCAGCGGGATGGCGGCCGTCGTGGCTGTCGCTCTCTTTATTCGGGTGTTTCATATTTTGAGGTTGCGAGCAGGAAGTGTGCGTTGCTTTTATCGAAACGCGAGTTCCCGCGACAAAATAGAACGCAACAGAGCAGCATTGAACGCCGAAACCTCGCCGTCGGAACGAGAGCGGTGAGCGCTCCCTAGCCCTAACGAGGATTAGCGGCGTAGTCCGAGCGCACGACCGGCGAGTGTGACAAAATGGTCGACGAAAACAGTAGAGGTTGCCATGGTAACGAGGTAGGCAACACTGGTTTGTCGGCAACAGGTATCCCAAACGTTGTCGCCACCCTAAACAGCGGAGCGGCGGAAACATGTAGGCACCCTAGCCCTAATATATGAAAGAAGGCACTGCTGCTACACACTCAAACAGTTCATGATATTTTTTTAAAAGTGGGAAAACAGACGTTCCAATGAAGACGCAAAATGACACCCGTTAAAAAAATAACTCCCCGTTCTGGAATCGCATTACACTCTTCAATGGCCTCAGCCAGAAAGAACTCGTGTTCAATATAAATGGTTTTGCGCTGTACGTTCGAGACAGAATGAATCAAACGAACATGAAAACAACTACATTTAGACATTACCCTTACTAACGCTAGAGGAGGCACGCGTATTATTTGAAATAATCCACCATCGATAAACAGCAAAACCTTGCTCTCATGTAGGTATAAATATAATGGACACGCTGCACGATGGCAGAAATAAGGACAATATTTCCCCATTAAAGCTGACTTGTACTAAGACCAAGATAATGTACTTGCGTTAGGGTACGTTTAGAAGATCGCTCCTTGATGAAGGTGTATCTCCGATCAAATGATTTTCTCGGGTTTCCTTCTGTTTAACCAAACGCGTCATAACTACAATACTTCACACGAAATTGTGTTGTTCGATGTCACAGTTGAATTAAATAGGATGCCAGGAAATGATCAGGAAGTATCACCGTTAATCCCCAACGGCAGTCCACTTATCTCACGCATTCACAGTCATACTCTCCTTTGTCTACTTCAGTGTACATGCCAATCACTGCTTATTCTCGGATTAAAAATACTTTCCTTAGGACCAGTTTAACTTTGCTTGTGAAAACACGAACAAGGAGTTCTCCAATCTGTCTCAATGAAAACTTCCTCAACCCTTCTCGTTATTAAGAATTTAGAGTGCGGTTTCGATGTCCTTAGCTGTTTTGGTACTCCTCACCTGCCCGCTCAATGCCTGGTGTTGAAAGTGACGATCCTCAGGGTTTATCGCCGACCTCAGTTCAAGCTGACGGCAGAACTGATTACACATTTTTGCTTTTACAATGAACAGCCAGTGTCGCAAAACCGGCGTATCTTCGGCCTACAGGAGCCTACTAGTAGGAAGTCATGCGGTTCATGGAGAATGACTGGCTGGTCTAGCGCTATTAGAACCTTTACTACACTGTCAGGTGTGGACAGAGTTAATGTCCCTTTTCGGGCATTCGTGCGTTTTAAGGGGTGGGAGCGATTAGGGAGAAGCAGCAGCAAATAATCAGCAAACACACCTATGCAGATATGGTTTGGTGTAACAATTACACACACACATAAAAAACAGAACAACTCAAATAGTTTTTTCAAAGTGAAGACTTAAGGTCGATTGCCATCGTATTCACTACGACTCCTCGGCTACTCCATGCAACGGTTTTATGGGCCGTTATCGTTTTTGTTGCTTTCTGATTTGGCGCACTATGAAATCTGTGCGCTTCTTAAGACGAACCCAAAGCATATTGCCTTCACACAGAAAGTTGAACACTGTGACCTGGTTGATTTATACAACTGAGCCCAAAGTCGGGACTCTCTGCTGCCGCGTTTCGTGTGCATTCGTGTTCGTTTTGTGGCTAGCGTCCCACTTCGCTGTTGGCCCGCGTCTTGCATAACCGTGTTAGAAGCGCGGATTTAATTACATTGCCCTGCCTCAATATTATTTTTTTTCTTTGGTGGCACGGTATAAACAAATGCTTTACTAGGAGAATATATTATACTCCGCTCATTTGCATTAGACAGCGTACGCCTACAGCGCCAAATCCTCCCCGAGCGGTTTGGAAATCGCACGCTCGAGAGAACGCGCATGATTTCCAATGTCCACGCTCTCGCGCTTTAGCACTGCGCCGAAGGAAAGGGCTGCTGTCGACGCACCGAGACACCGGATTCGCCAAGACAGCCGAGACGGATACCAGCGCTCTCTCGACTGGCTTTCCAAGACGATAGATGGCGGCAGCCACCCCCCACAACTCAAGGGGAACAATTCCGAGGCAACGGGTTTTCAGCCGTTCCGATTACGCTAAAACTGTCGGCGTCAAGGTCATTGGATTTTTGCCGAGTAAGAAGCATTCCCTAGTAAAGCATTTAGTTGATATATAACGAGTATTCGCCACTAATTTCCTATTCGAAACGTAATAAACTTACGTTACAAGGTATATTTTCAGATCGTAATGGTTGAAATTACTAAATCGCAAATAAATGCATAGAAAATAGTATGGTGGATTATGTAATGGATAACAAAAGATATTTTATTGGATTATCCAATGAATAATTTTGGACAATGTAATAAATTTCATTTCATGTAAGCGGCAGGTTTGTGTCACAAAAGCTAGCTCCATCTCTACAGCGGGGTGGGCGGAAATACCATAAAACGCATGTTGAATAACACTGGGATACATGGCAAAGTCGCCTAAAATTTAACAACTGATATACATTTATAAAAAGGCATCGCCATACGTAAGAGGAAGATTCTTGCAAAAATTTGAAAGTACTTTCAAAATATAAAATAGGAATACATTTTGGAGAAACACATGTAGCAAAATAAAGCTTGCAATGTCAAAAAGCCATTTCACATGTACTTATGGAACACAAGGACATCTGAAGTAGTTATTTGACTGGTCGGAAGCACCCGCTAGTGTAACGAGAAAGAAAACAATATTAAAATTAATTGCTCAATTTTGTTAACCAGCAAAGGTGTACCTACTGTACAATTTCAGTGTTGAAGTTTTTGCTCTCGAAATAAATAACGACTCTATGAAAATTGTATCGCGATTCCAGGAATACATTCAAAATCAATTTCGTTACAGAAGTACAATATACAGTTAAAAACAAACCGGTATCACGGTTGAGAAATATGAGTACAAAATGTATATTTAAAATCCTATAGCAATACACTTGTATTGATATAGTGCCTAACCCAGCTCTACAGGTTGTTTAAGAGCGCTATTTGGGAATCTGAAGGTTGTTTATGCTGTGCAGTGCTGCAGACAACACAGGCAACGTTGAAATGCGATTGCGTTTTGACGCTTCTTCCTTTCAGGGCACAGGGTAAGTCCTATGCTCCCCATGCATTTGAGGCAATGTTGAGGAACATTTTTCTCGGTGACTATTAGGAGTATTCCTGTCATGTATATATCATTTTGTTCGAAATTTTGTGTTTTATCTACTGAACCAGAATTATTTGAACCAATCTAAAATAAGATTTTTCACAATTTGTTTTTTTCTAGTACTAAAATTTTAGTCTTTTTCATGTATTAAAAAAATTATAACTCAAAAACTGCTAAGGGCATATTTTTAATTCTAGTTCAGTATTTTTAAACACCCATGTAGGTGGTAGGAATAAAAAAATCAACGCTCTATACTGTCAGGTTAAGGAAAAAATGGTACCTATGTACTAAAAAACACTGTTTTGAGATAATTGAGTTTAAAGTAAAAAAACTGGTGAATAACAAATTTCCATTGATACCAACAGCCTTAGAGACATTTTTTCGATAGCCGCCAGCTTGGAAGGCATTGCTAAAGTCATGTCTTCGCTTTTCGGCTTATCGCCTTGCTTGCCGGGCTTTTTTGTGACCTGCCGTGTCGGTTGGTCCATAAAGTATATTCGGGTGACGTCAACTTCACTCAGCCACTTGACTGTGTTCCACACAGGGTTCCATCCACAGGACTTCAAAACATTGGCTTGTGCAATGCTACCACCATTGAATAAAAGAAAAGCATCCAATGCCGCCATTTTGTCGTTACAAAAACACAAACACTTGAAAGTACACGTGATACACACCTGGAAAAAACGTGCACAGCATCTCGGGATTGTCTTGGTTGAAAAAAAGCTACGCAATAGTTGTCAGATAATTTTTTTAAGATTATCTGTTACTGGACAAGCTTTTAGGTCTGGTGTTGAATTTGTTTTGTGGGAAAATTTATTGATAAACAGGGAGCGTATCCCAAAACGAGGCGTGGTCACCTGCTACTTGCTTTCGGAAGAAGTGATTTTCAGCCCGAAATATAACTTTCTAAGAACACTGTGACAATGGAAAATGTGCGGAAAGAACTAAACTTGTTAAATTGCAAAAAAAACTAAAATCGATTTTTTTTTTCAATTTTGCCTTACCCTGTGCCCTTAAGGCCTTTGTCTGTCTTCTTTCCTTCTCCAAGAAGTATTATCGTTAGCCTTAATCCCCTGGTTAAAAGGAGGCAATCCTCGTTTCTTTACGGGGCCCTTTGCCGTAGCAGAGCGAGCCCACAAAGCCCTACGCTGTTATATTTTTTCCCGCGTCTCATTGGCACGACGAACACGATGCTCCACCTCTTCTGTTCAGTGATGAAATTTTCACTCCATCTATTTTTTTCTTTCTAGGCATTATGAAAACGACTAGAGCACTTTCAGTAAGCGCTTGTCTTTTATCAGAGGATGGGTGAATGAATGGATACTATTCGGGAGTCGTAGTAGATTGCTCCGATACCTCCTATCACAATACCCGACACCCCGCTGACGCCTTTGTGTGCGCGTTGCATTGCAATTGGAGGTATAGAGCTAGTTGCTGAAATTCCTATTGTGTATACCCTTCGTATCGGGCGGTAGCTTGCGCCACCTGGCCTAGAAACATATACACCCCTCCGCTTTAGTTTTTGATGCTAGAAATTTCGTATCTCGTTATATCAGCTTGCCTTCCAGGCTCCAACCACCTTCACCCCCAATTTTAAACTTCCTTTTTGCTACTCTAATGAGTCTTACCTCTGTTGATATCGCATTTAAAATTCCTGCACAAAAGCAAACAAATAAACAAACAAAACAAGGAACGAATTGCGTTATAACTTTTCACAAAGATATGTATAGCTGGCACATGTGTTATATGAAACGTTTATAAGTGTGAGTTTAAAAAAAAAACAAAAACAAATTTAAGCCTGAAAAAAAACGTTTCTTCTCAGGCACATCAAAGAAAAAAGCAAAAAAAAAAAAAACAAAAAGAAAAAAAAAAAACCTCGTTGACCCTGCTACATACCAATCACGCTCGGATCTGCAGAATCGGGTGCTCATATCCCCCCAAAAATAAAGTTTTTGTTTTGTGCTGTTCTACGTGTGAGTTGCAGCATTAGCCAAATGGTTTTTGCCGCTCTTCCTTCAGGTGCACAAAAAATGGTTATTAGTCTCATTCCTTTTTTTTAATCTTAAAACCAAAATAAAAAACACAGAGTGATAAATTTTTCACTTCAACACTGCTTTGTGAAAAAAGTTTAATTTGCACTGAGTTGATTCGTTTGTTTATAAATATGATTTTACGCCTGAATATACGCTCGGAAACTTGTATCTTTTGGGGAGTTCTGGCGTCTCTCTCATAGTTGCGCCTCTCGCGGACGAAAGGGGTGTCTAATATTCTCTCTAATAAGCTATTTGAGACGATATAAAGATAGTATAAGCTAGAGTCCTACTGAGTTCAACCTTGCAAAACATTGCAATGTGCGACCGCACGTTGTGAATTCATTATGAACAATAACGGGCGCGAATGATAGTTATTGTTTACCTGCGGTACATGCTCAAAATTCCTAGCATGTGCTATCAGAGGAAATTGTCAAATGTTTTTCTTACTTTTTGAAGGCAGTTCAGTCGAGGTGATAAATACTAGAGTAAGAAATAAAACTATTCAAAAGTTAAAAATTTGGTGTAGGACTTGACATCTAACGTAAACAGGTCGCGCAAGAACTCCAGATAAACTTGACTATTGCCACAAGTAAAACAGTATACTTGATTAATAAAACTTAAAATGAAGGTCTAATGCGGCGAACATGTGCCGAGAAACATGAAGTCACAAAGACCGTACTTCGACGGCGACGGAAGGACGACTGCCTCAAGCAGCCATGCGAAGCTCCTTTTGTAAGCGCGAGGGAATCGAGAAGTTACCGAGCTCGAACAAACAATAAGCTTCTCGAATCATCTGGAGCATTCCAGTCATGCAAACAAAATAAAGATAGAAAAGGGCAAGTTCTGGCGGATATCAAACCCCAGCCAGCGGAGCACGCTGCTGACTCAGCTATTCTCAAGCGGCACTATTCCTCTTACAGATTGACAAGGAAACATTTTATTACTCTTTCCTTGCCTGATAAGCATCAGCGTCTTTAATAGAAGGTGTTCAGTACAGCGTAAACTGGCGGCGTTTTAAATAGACAATTTAGTAGCATACACGCTGAATGACCAAAGGCGATACCAAGAAGTGTGTCCACTGCATAAAGCAATGTTTATTCGTATTTGTTATAAAAACAGAGTATAAAGCCTTTTAATTTTGTTATTTTTCGAAACCTTTGTATTATTGCATAATGTCTCTTGATTGATGCTTAACTCGTTTCAAGTTTGGAAAGCTGATAGGCAGATTCGAAACATATTGTCCCACATAAAAATTACAATGTGGTATAGTACTCGTACGCATGAAAAGTATATTTATATACAGAAGGACGAAAATATTAGAGTAATTAAACTTGTGTAATAAACGAAGAAGAGCCATTGGGAAACTGCTAGAATTAGCTATAAAACTAGTAATATATAATATGTTATTAGTAATAAGAAATGTCACGAATGACGGTGACGAGTAGACGAACATTGTACTGAAAAATAAAGGTTTAATAGGCAAACTTGTGCCAAACGAAAAATAAAGAACGAACGTCGAGGCAGCAGAAAGCGGGCGGCGATTCGGCGGCGTAACAGAGAGCGAGAGCGAGACTGACTCGACAGGGTCGCGGGTAGATGTTTATCTACAGTGCGTCACTATCTCGAAAGTTCGGCAAAGAACATGGTATTTGTCCCTTTTTGTCAAAGAACTGCTTTGAAATTTTCATTTTGAAGGTGAACAACGATATATAAATATTAATAAATCACTGATCCTACAGACGACGTTAATTATTTGATGAAACAACCTTACCAGCCGGATCTGTGTTGAACTGTGAACACTTCCTTACTGAGAGCACAAATAAACAAGACGAAATGAAATCAAATTATTTTAAATATTAGACTAGTTTCACCAAACGGTGGGCGCATCCGCGACGCCGCCAAAACTTTAGTACAAAGGAGACATCCGGCAGAGCCCAATCAAAGCTGTCACTCCATGCAGAACAACTAAAGTTCCCGCAATGCACTGCCGCAGAGATGGCACCAAACTGGCTGGTGAGAACACGTCCCGTCTTTATAATATTTCGCTCCTGCTACATTTGTGTTTTGTTTTTTTTTTACCCAAATTTACAAGGAAATAATTTGCCGCTGTAAACGTTACTTCTTTTTTTTTTCCAAACGAGCAGCTTACCATTTTTCGTGTTCATTTGAGCTCGACCAAAGCACTTCCCGCTGTGAATGCTCGGTACTCAATTTATGTTCACAGACGGATACACGCCCAACACACTGAATGAAATCATCTGGACCATAGCCTCCTCTATTCTCACAAAGCCTGGCAGTCCGATGACGGAGGCGTAGAGTGCCCGGTCGCAGATTTGGAGCGCGAGGATCTGGTAGCACAGAGCATTTCTTGGGGAGTCTGGTAATTCAGCGCACAGCTTTTCCAGAGGCGAGGACCCGGAACATGGTTTTCAAACCCGACGAGAAACGAAGTGGTAGCCCGAGGAACGCGAGAAGCACGAGCGGACATTCCATCGCTCAGGACAAGTGTGTTTCGGCGTCTCGCCGCAGCAGGGCGCCCGTTACATGACATTGTCTGCCACCCTTCCTTTTCTCATTTGGCGGCCGGATCACGGGACGATGTGCCAGGCTTTGTCAGTATAGACGAGGCTATGTCTGGACTCACAAGACATGCATTTCAATTGCCTTCTTAACGCATGGCGTCTTCATTCACCTTCGGTACTTAATGATGCACGAGCGAGAATGAATTTTTTCATCTCAGCTTTGCAAGAGAGATCTTGTATTTAATTTGTTTCAGCTTAACTCTAGAAGCATCCTACGCTACGAGGTACTGAGACCAATCAAGCAGCCTCAAATGCGGAAGTCCTTAGGCCTTTTCTGTTTATGATTTGTTGAGCCATGACAGAAAAATACTCAAACATAACGAACGCCAGGATGGTGAATTTTTTATGCACTCTGTTGGGTCCCATCAGCTCGTCGAGTCAGCTGCGTATGAACCTAAGGTAAAACGAAGTGTATTTTCTCCAGTAATAGACGCACATCTTATGCACAAGGCCTGTGGGTCTGTTTCTCGCAGAGCACGGGGATAATGAATCACTGCGATCGGCAGAAAAATGGACGCAATTTACGGGACAGAGATAACACCTTCAAGTGAAACTGCAATCTGCTCAGATCTCAATTTTTACGGAAAATTGTGTTCTCGACCTTACGGAGAATCTATGATTGGCTGTATGTGTGATCGCACGAAAGTAGACGCAAGGGCCTTGTTCATAACAAGTGCGGCTATTACATGTGCAAATATGGTAGGTATATGTATTTCTGGAATGTTGGATAAGTAAACACAAAGCAGACTGAGATGCTGTTTGTGAACAAGGTTAACATACTGCCGCCCGCAGGGCCGAGAAAGCAACGCTCGGTCACGGACTTCCAGAAGATTCGCGTTCATTCTGGCCCCAGACGGAACTTTACCCGCTTTCTTGTTCACGAAAGTGCCAGTTCATCCTCGCCCCAAGCACGCGACGCTCGAACCTTCTTTGCCGAACTTTCGAGATATTGACCCACTGTAGATAAGCAGCTACCCTTGACATTGTCGAGTGAGTCTCGCTCTCGATCTCTGTTACGCCGCCAAATCGCTGCCCACTTTTCTGCTGCCTCGACGCTCGTTCTTTATTTTTGGTTTGTCACAAGTTCGCATATTAAACATTTATTTTTCAGTTCACTGTTCGGCTTCTCGTCACCTTCATTCGTGACATTTATGGTGGAGGTGCGGGGTAACGCATGTCCCTGCAGCGTACCCCTCCGAGGGCCCGCAGTGCAAGTCCGACACCAAGCCCACGAAGACCCAACACGTTCTGCACTGGCTGCGAGGTTTTGCACCCCGTGCTCCGAAGTGCGGTGTGCTGCCGCTAATGAACTCGGACGCATATCTTATTTTCGTATTATATTGATTCAGAAAACGATTTTTCCTGAGCTGTTCTTGGTGAAAACGCCGGGAAGTCGGGGAAATCTTGACTGAAACGCTATTTGCACTGGCATAAGGCAAGCGAGCATTATGAGCATCGTACCGGCGTGCGGTCGTGTATCACTACTGCGCGGTGCACGTTAAAGACCCCAGGCTAGCGGTTGTACTGCACTGGCTAAATTGCTCATCTACAGCGAGTGACTCGTCGCAACATTAAAAATGGCTGACCAACGACTTGCTGTATAAATATCCCCACAACCCCAATTATTCGAGCATTATGTGGAAACCACTTGGTGAATTTGGATTGATCAACAAGCTTCCCGTGCCAGCGCCTTTTGTGAGCTGGATGCAAGCGCGCGCTGGCACGCCCAAAATTATGCTTACAAAAAAAAAAACGCCCTAAAAACACTCTACACCGATCAAAGGAAATCGCTATAAACCAATACGGGTAGGAACTAAGAAAGAGGAGGAGAAGAAAGCACGCGGGGACGTGGGGACACCGAGCTCTGGTTGGAATAATTAGTGGTCTGACCTAAAGCTAGCTGCGATTTTAGATACTCACTCTTCGAATGCGATCGAACGCGTTGTAACAGTGAGTAGAGAGAAACGCAGGTAGGTTTGAGTCTACGCACTAATCACTACAACCAGAGCTTGAAGTCCCAACGTCCCCAAGAGCTTTCTTGTTCTCCTCTTCCTCAGTTCCCCAACCCATATACGATAACCAAATAGAATAAGCTGCCTCAAGATTTGACCAAATGAGAAATTTTCGTCTGTTTGACAAGCTACTTTCTTCAAATACAAAAAGAAGAACAAACTGTTCGACAGCAGAGAATGATAGCCACCGCAACGTAATGAACAGTACTAGAAACAACGTGCTAAGCTCATTACCGAAAGCAAGTAATGAGATAGCGCTTCTCGTCAGTTCGACAAAAACTAACAGGTTCTGCAACTCGTCACCATCCTTCAAAATGTAACAAAATTACGACCGTGTAAAACTTCCCAATGTTCCTTCTGCGTTATTTAGGATTTCAGCACTCATTTCTAGCAGTCATAAGCCACAGATGCGTACTCCAACAACTTAACGATTAAAATATTCTTTAGTTCTGTATAAGTCCGACGAAAGCCGGACGCAAAAATGTAATGGGTTAATCATATAGCGGCGTAAGTGCATCGTGAAGGTGCTCATCGCGTCTTTGTGCGTTTGCTGTAACCGGGTAAACCAAACGCACATAAAAAAATCCCACAGAATTGCGGCTCATTCACTGTGCGTGATTTATTTTGTCGGTGATAGCAAGGGCGTGACGATACATATAATCATAACCTTAAATCGCAAGCTTCACCCGTGTTGGTGTTAGACTGGTCGCAGCTGATAAAACCCGTTTGTTCTACTGTCGTTTAACCCCTGGTTAGCTCAGTTGGTAGAGCGCTCCACCTGTAATGGAGAGGGCCCGGGTTCGATACCCGGACCAGGCGGATTTTTTCGGTTGCGCACCAGTCACCTAGCTGTGTTCGGAGATTTCTGCTTGTATTTCGTCCCTCTTGTTCCCCTTCTCCAAGGATTATTTTCATCGTGACGATACAGTTTTGGTGCTGTTTTGAACGACTCTATCAAATTGTAGCGTCGCCGGACGTCGAGTGACATGGAGTATGGTCAAACGCGCTGTTTACAAACGAGTCAGCGTTTGCCCACACCAGGTGTGGGCACTGCGCATGCGCGGAAACACAATTTGCGTGAAGTGAATTGTGTGTGCGCATGCGCCGTGCGAACAGTCGTTCCACCGCAGCCACGTGGCGTCCGAATATGGTGCCTGAAACGCGTCTGCGACTGGTGTCACCGCGTCAAAAAAACGTTGTTCCTCGATTTACGCCCGATGACGTCATAAAAGTGTCGCGCTGCCGCCGGTCGCGATCCTGGCGGTGTCCCGGCGGCGGCGGTGTATATATATGGCAAACGCCTGT
This sequence comes from Ixodes persulcatus, assembly GCA_013358835.2. Taxonomy (NCBI): domain Eukaryota; kingdom Metazoa; phylum Arthropoda; class Arachnida; order Ixodida; family Ixodidae; genus Ixodes; species Ixodes persulcatus. Next base: position 224,573 of record JABSTQ010009711.1, read on the forward strand.
TCTGATGCTGGTCGCGCTTCAGGGTGAGAGTCCACGGAAGTTTTGGCAGCTAGAAGTTGGACGCCGCGACGACACCGGCACTGGCGTTCGCTCCTGATTTTTGCCTGCATTTCTACGACCAACCGCCAGGATCGCGACATCCGACAGCCTGGCACTTCGGCATCTGTGACGTCAGCTGTTGCCACTTCAGACCACTTTTTATGTATAGGAGAAATAGGACGCTATAACATATCAGTCGAGGATTCGGTCCAGGTACAGAGCGCGACACTGTTAGCGCGAACAAGCGATTGCCGGTTCTTCCAGTTTTTCTCTTTGAAACGAAGGGATGTCATCCAAGTTATTACTGCTACGGAAAGAGCTCACTTAGTTCTTTAATGTAAGCGATGAAGTTTCGTGCTCGCTAATACTATTTAGAAGTAAAAGGCGAAAATGCGCCGATGTCGTGTTCGCGCTAACAGTGTCGCGATGTGTACCATAATGTCAGAGCCGCTTGATGGTGTTAGAAGACATTGAATCCTGAACATACAAACTAAAAGCGAGAGGTTAAGGCGCAATCCCTGTGCTCCATTGAATAGACCATTTGCAGTATTCCCAAGTGCCCCGGCCCGCACTCAAGGAATCATGGGAACGATATTCCTTCAGCTCCCTAGTGATCACTAATTTTCGACCAACTCCATGGTTACACAATGTTTGAGTGTAATTCGAGGTCACCCTGAACAAGCGCGTGATATACCCCAAGGACCTGTCATATTACTTTTAAACTTGCTCGTCAACGTCAGCACTTTTTATACTGCGCATGCAATCCACCTTTCAACCTGGCTGAGCTGCAGAAATCTCTTACAATATTATTATTCTCGTGATTGTTGTTTAGCAGGAATTGCTTAAAGGGATACTGAACCATAGAATTTAGTGTCCATAATAAGTGGCGCACGTTCTTTCCACGAGCCAGCAGCCGCCGGTGTGCGCGAGCACTCGCAACGAAAATGACGTCAAAGACCTCCATTCGCGCTTGAGGACAGTGAAATGCATGGGCTTCGGGCCAAAGGAGAATAAAGACAGGCTTTTCATCTCTACAAGTGAAAGCTACATGCTTGTTAGACCAATTAATCGCTTACCTTTTACACCAGACACCTCTGTATAGATGAAAAACTTGTCTTTATTCTCCTTTGGCCCGAAGCCCATGCATTTCACTGCCATCTTAACCGCGAATGGAGATCTTTGACGTCATTTTTGTTGCGTGTGCTCGCGCACACCGGCGGCTGCTGGCTCGTGGAAAGAACGTGCGCCACTTATTATGGACACTAAATTCTATGGTTCAGTATCCCTTTAAAAAGCCGATAATTCACAAAACTTAAAACCAGAATTTAGCTTGGAGTCCGCGGGGCTGTTTATAGCATTTTTAATGTTTATAACTTAATATCAGCATGATAATAAGGTAAGAGATTTCTGCAGCCCATCCACGCTGAAGGGTGGACAGCATGCACAGTATCAAAAACGCTGACATTGAGGAGAAATTTTAAAAGCGACATGACAGGTCATTGGGTCTATCAGGCGCTTGTTCAGGGTGACTCCGAATTACGCTCACAACCAGTGTAACCAAGATTAGGGTTGAAATTACCGATCACTAAGGCCCACCGTTCTCATGATTCTTTTAGCGCGGGCCGGGGCACTTGGGGGGTATTAGCGGCGAGATGTTTCGGTGGCGCCCTCGTTCGGTTACCTTTCGTGACGTCATTACCTTGTGAACAACAAGTTCGATGGTGTTTGTAACGGGCATGGTGGAAGCCTGAAATCATAGCGCTCTCAAAGCAACACTGCCAACACCGTCAAAATTGAAGTTCTTACATTCCTCTTATTTCCGTCGATGAGACATCCTTTGCTGACGTCATAGTCAGCATTCGGCCAATTGTGGTGGGCCGACCACAGCGACGCTTTTGTTCGCTCACGTCGCCAATAGCAAATGGTCTATTAAGCACTGACGGTACTGGCAGAAAAACCCCCAAAACAGCAAACGCCATGACCTTGCGTTTTCGGACATTGTTGATTTTCCTATCGGCTTCGGCTGCGCCGCGACTTATAGGAAGTCAGAGTGTACACCTTTGCATCGCTTATCACCCGCGCGAAAAAGGCTGAGTCACTGAGCTGTGGAGATATGCGCAGCATCAGGTATACCGCACAAAAGAGCTAAAGTGCATGCTCAGAAGGCGTTCCACGGTCCAGCAGAAAACGAAATGGCAGCGTGCAGATGGTGATTTTTGCAAGAGTCTAGTGGGATTCTGCTCATCATCTTTATTTATCAGATACGTTGAAACGTGTCAAAAATGTTTTGTAGCGTGAGCTACACTGGCCGAGGTTGAGCAGTTTCGCGTGGCTCCTGGAGAGCCGTGCTGCGCATGCGCGAGGAGCAGTGACGTCAGATGGCGCACAGCTGGCGCGCCGGAGCCGCCGCCGCCGCACGCGCCTCGCCGGTCCGCGCTTTCCAGAGGAGAGACGTCATAGCCGCGGCAGACGCACTGGCGCCGCCGCGGGCCCAGTTGTGCGCCCCCTTTGCGCAGTAGCCAAGTCTGACGCTGCACCGGAGTCGCTTGATAGCGCCTCTCATTTTGTGCGCATGCGCAGAGGTATCAGTCGGGGTATACATATAGCGGGGCGTTTGCCAGTGTGGTATAGCCATGGAGAAGGAGATCGAAATTGCTGCTCAGCGGCGCAGAAGAGCGGAGAGGCTTAACTCATCTGATCCCGTAGTAGTTGCCTGGCAATGGACCTCTTGGCGAATATGTGCTGCCACCTAGACACGCGAATCGGTTCGAGACTAGGTGACTGGAAAACAACGCGCGCCCAAGGCCTCTCCCACCCGTTCCACACCCAAAACCTCAGCTGCATCCTGTTCACCCATTGAGGCGATGTGACCTAGATACGGCTCCCCCAAGCTCACCTTTGTCCCCATCGTGCGTAATCTTCCGCCCCGAGGTCGACACAACGAAACCGCTCAAAGGCGAGAAATGCAAGATGGCGGATTGTTTGGAACTAGATACTCTCGAACCCAGGCGCATGAAATACTCCGCGCATGCGCACCGCGTATTTCTACAAAAGGTCCATTAGCGGTTGAGCGTAGGAAGAACGAACAGAAGAAGGCTAAACGTGCTGCGGAGACACCGGAGCAAAGGGAAGAACGTCTAGCAAAGCGGCGTCGCCAGGAGGCTGAGCGACGTGCCCGACCATCTCAGCAGCAGCAACAACAAGACGCCGTCGATGACGTCAAGGCTCGCCGATTGACTGACTATACAATGAAGCTTTGTGAAAGCGCCAGTGCGACTCGGACCTTCGAGACGGACTTCGTAAACAACCGGTTTGGATATGTGTGCGACGTGTGTGAAAGACAGTGGAACCTTAGCTCACGCTACTTATATCCTGGCATAGCCGAGCTAAGCCACTGTTTCCTTTGTTTTGTCCAACTCGTTTAGGGTTGATTTCGGCTTTTAGAGCGTAATACCATGGTATCACAGTGTTAATTGACTAAAACGTAGGGCAGCCTAATTTGAAAGCCGGGGACCTTGCGCTTATGAGACGTACGTGATAACCACTACACCACGGAAACTAGGCTTGAGCACCGATGCTTAAATCAGGACTTTGATTGTGATTTTCCTTCAGATACCTTAAGTTTTTTACGGTCGGCTTTCTTTCATCATGTCGCAAACTATCCAAATAAAAAAAAATGAAAGTAATCTTAACCCTACGTATAAAGTCGAAGCACTTATTGAAGTAACCGAGAAAAGGACGACTGCAAACCTCGGAGTGGCTACTAACGTGGAACGTTTAATCAGTTAGCCCTAGCCCTTTTTGCCCCGGCTGTCGTCTCGTGGCCTCGTGCGAGCCCCCGCGCGCTAGGCGATCTTGCCATGACGTAGCAGTCTGTTTGTGCCCGCGCCGGTTACGATGACGTAGCATTCCCTCCCCCCTTATAAGTTCAATCTGTCCGGTGATTTCCGCTTGCGCGTCGAACGCCTGGGCAAAGCTGGCTCTGTGGCCGGCTCAACTGGCCCGAAGTCACTGTGCTCGTAATCAGCCCCGTCACTGGAAGTGGCCCCATCTTCCGATGTCGACTGCTCCTCCTGCTCACCCGTCTCCACCTTGCCTTCAGCCTCTTGTGGGGCGTGTGTAGCGGCCCGTCGATGCAGTTGGTCCAGGTGACGCCGCTGTTGTCCACCAGGTGTATCCAGGGTGACCATGCGCCTTCCTTCGGTCGATATCACCATCCCTGGTAGCCACCTTTGCCCTGGCTGAAACTGCCGCGACCAAACGCGCATTCCTGGAGTAAGTGACAACCTAGTGCTCGAGGTCTGTTCGATGATCTTGTCGTGCTCTTGTTCTCCCTCTTCTCCGGGAAATAGCCACTCAACCTCGATCTGGGCTGAAAGCCCATCAGCCTCTCTGCCGGTGACTTGCCGTCATTAGTTGGCGTCGACCTGTATCGAAATAAAAACTTCGAAATACGGTTCTGCAGGGTGCCTTCCTTGTTTTTATTCAAGCCTTCTTTAATTGTGCGCACCGCGCGTTCCGCTAGCCCATTCGATTGTGGGTGATATGGGGCTGTTGTCAGATGACGCACATGGTTGTCCTGTAGGAATCGTGCCATCGCTCCACTGGCAAATTGCGGACCGTTATCCGATACCAGTGTGTAAGGCAAACCAAAGCGCGCGAAGATTCCCCTGAGTACGTCAATTGTCGTGTCAGCTGTTGCTGTCCTCATGGGTACGGCCTCGATCCACTTTGTCTCCGCATCAACAAGTACAAAAATCAGGTACCCTTCCAGTGGACCGGCAAAATCCATGTGCAGGCGGCACCAGCGTTTCTTGGTCTCAGGCCATTTTGAAGGAACCTGCGCCGCAGGCATTGGTAAACACTGCACGCACTGTGGGCAGTTTTGCACCAATTTTTCAATGTCCCTGTCTAATCCTGGGTACCAAAAGACTGTTCGCGCGAGACTTTTCATGGCCGAGATTCCGGGGTGAGTGTCGTCCAACTCCCTCAGCATTACCGTCCTCGCAGTTTCTGGCAGAACAACGCGATGGCCCCAGTAAATCAAATTATGGCTCACTGAAAGTTCATCTCTGCGTAAAAAATACGGCAACAGTGGCTGCTCCTCTGTGCTTAACCTTGACGGCCATCCATCCTGGATCCATCTCTTCACTTGCTGAAGTTTCTTATCGTTCTTGGTTAGGGTTGCCATCTGCTGTGCTGACAAAGACCTGCCATCCAAACCGCGTGTATACAACACATACTCCATGGGCTCTTTAGCGTTGTCAACATTAGACCCCGGCATGGTAGACCCCGGCAACGGCAAGCGACTTAGAGCGTCGGCATTCCCATTGTTCTGTCCTTTCCTATACTCGATGTCGTATTGGTATGCCGCGAGGAGCAGCGCCCACCTCTGGACTTGGGCTGCCACCATTTGCGGGATAGCTTTCTCCGGGTGAAACAACGCCGTCAGAGGTTTGTGGTCTGTCACCAGTGTGAAGCGATTGCCGAAGAGATAATCTCTAAACTTCGTCACTCCAAACACCAAAGCCAGCCCCTCTTTTTCCAGTTGGGAGTAATTGCGTTCAGCCGGTGACAGTGTCCTTGAGCGGAACCCTATCGGGTAGTCCTTTCCGTTGCAGCGATGCGACAAGACCGCCCCCAAGCCGTCGGGTGAAGCGTCGCACTCTAGTCGCAACGGTTTCCGAGGGTCATAATGAACCAGAAAATCAGCCTCTGTCATGGCACGTTTCGTCTCTTGGAAGGCTCTTTCCTGTTCCACCCCCCACTTTCATTGCGTTCCCTTGGCCAGCAGTCGATACAAGGGAGCCAGCGTGGTTGAAAGGTTAGGCAAAAACTTCGCGTAATAGGTTACTAGCCCCAGAAAGGATTTTAGCTGGCTCACACATGTTGGCCTTGGCGCTCCGGTCACCGCCTCGAGATTGTCCCGTTGTGGATGAAGGCCTTTCGCGTCAATCTTATGTCCCAGAAAGGACACTTGTTTCTCCCGGAAGCGACACTTGCCTTGGTTGAGCTTGAGTCCATTGTCCCGGAGTCGCTGAAACACCTGTCGGAGCGTCGAGGTGTCATCCTCCTTCTCGGCGACAATGATATCGTCCAAGTATACCTTAACACGAGGCAGTCCCTGCAGGAGCGATTCGATGCGTCGTTGAAAGAGCGCTGGGGCGGACGCGATGCCGAAGGCCAGTCGGTTGTAGCTGTACAGGCCCTGGTGTGTGTTCAGCACTGCCATCTTCTGAGCCTCCTCGTCGAGAGGAAGCTGATTGTACGCGTTGCGCAAATCCATAGTGCTGAAGACTTCTCCTCCGTAGAGCGACGCAAAGATATCGTCAATCTTCGGCAAAGGATAGCACTCCAAGTGTGTCGCCGGATTTACAGTCACCTTAAAATCTCCACACAGCCTTATGTCACCGTTTTTCTTCGCCACCGGCACGACGGGTGTGGCCCACTCCGAAGTGCGGATTGGGGAGAGCACTCCCTCCTTTACTAGGCGATTAATTTCCTCCGAAACTTTATCTCGAAGTGCGTAAGGCACCGGTCGCGCCTTACAGAAGCGGGGCATTGCGTCTTCTTTTTTGTACAGCTTAACAGGAGGTCACTTGCAGCAGCCCAGCTTCTCCTCGAAGATGTCTGCAAATTCATCAAGGAGTTTCGGCCCGGAAGCTTCGGCGTGGACCATGTTAACGCTGTGACCCAATCCCCTATCTAGAAGAGACAAACCAGCATTGTGAAATGCCTGAATTGTGTTCCGGCCGCACAGTAGAGGTCCTTGACAGTCCACAATGACCAACGCGCTGTTCACCAGTGCTTGACCGTGTTGTACCTTCATGGCAATTCTGCCGACAACCCGCAGTGGCCCAAGGAAGCACGAAAGGCGAAGGGGAGTCTTCTCCAGCGCAGGCCACCACTTGCGGTGCTTTTTGAAGACGCTCATGGGTATCACGCTCACTGGTGAACCAGTATCAACAAGCATTCGTAGCTTCCGGCCTTCCCAAAGCAAATCCTCTTCCATCGGTTGAACCACGTCTCTGTTGGCTCAACTGTGCGCAACCAGGGCTGAAAGCATTTCTTGCCCGCTCGCTTCCTTGTCAAAGTCATCCAGCGCGTAAGCTCCTTCGTGGTTCGTGCTACCGGACTTGCACGTTCTCGCCAAGTGGCCCTTCTTCCCACACTTGTGGCACACCGTTCTGCGGTGCCGACATTCGTCCGCTGAGTGATAGGCGTCACACCTCCAGCAAGCGGCACGTGTACCTGCTTCGCTGTTGCCTCGTCTTGTAGGCCCCTGATTACTCCGACGAGTTCGGACGAAATGTGTACCACCCGCCCCGTCTTGCGAAGCTGTCTTCCGCATCGCCTGGACGCTTTCGTTGGCAGTCTCGGACGAAATTGCAAAATCTTCCGCCTCTTCCAGGCTCAATGTCTTACGCGTAAGCAAGAACCGTCGTGCGTCATCATCCCGGAGGCCACAGACGATTCGGTCTCGAAGCATCCGGTTGAGGGTCTCACCAAAATTGCAATCCTTGGCGAGACGCCGCAGGTCTGCGATGAAGTCCCGAATGTTCTCCCCTTCCTCTTGCGTACGTGTAAAGAACGAGTAGCTCGCTGAAATCTCGTGTGGCTTGGGGATTGTAGTATTCTTCGAGGTGACTCACGACGACCTCGTAAGTTTGGCTGTTGATGGCCTCCGACTGACAGCGCCCTTGCAAGACTCGCACGACACTGTCGCTCAGTGATGACACCAGAAGCGCCCGACGCTTCACAGGGTCCGTGACGCCGTGTCTCTCGAAGTAGGCTTCTAGGCGGACACGGTAAGTGCTCCAGCTGCTCGTCGTTTCTTCGAACGTAGGCGGTCTGGAACCCATCTTGACTCCCTCGTCCTTCAGCGCGCCCGCATGTCGCCAATTAATCCTCGTCGCCACTGAAGTAACCGAGAAAAGGACGACTGCAAACCTCGGAGTGGCTGCTAAAGGCTGGTTCACACATCTGCGTTGGTTGCATTCGCATGCAACCGAAACGACCGTAACGACAAAGTCACCGGGACAAGCGTTCGCCGAACACAGCATGGCAAGTGATGCAAGGGGTAGCTTCGCGAAGCAATCCATGAGCCACGGTTGTTGCGGTGTTTTTGTCGTTACGGTCGTTTTGGTTGCATGCGAACGCAATCATTGCAAGTGTGTGAACCAGCCTTTACGTGGAACGTTTAATCAGTTAGCCCTAGCCCTTTTTGCCCCAGCTGTCGTCTCGTGGCCTCGTGCGAGCCCCCGCGCGCTAGGCGATCTTGCCGTGACGTAGCAGTCTGTTTGTGCCCGCGCCGGTTACGATGACGTAGCACTTATTACCTTGATTTTGTTTTTATAATAGTTACTGAGTGACCTTTCTGGGCTACCATCCGGAACAGCAATACGGCGAGCAAGTTCGTATGCGCGCAGCGGCGTTGGGTTAGTGTTGTAGGCGTAAAAAAAGAGAAACGAAATACGTGACTCGTTACTAATAAATAAAAAAAAACGCGTTACCGACTTACGTTACTTAAAAATAAAAAGAACGCGCTACGGCTTCCGTTACCGATAAAAACTAACCTATGTTACTGCTGAGTTACTTTTTCGTAGGAATTGAATGAATTAATATATTTTACTGTTTTGATGTTACATGTATATATGAACAGCATGTTTCGAGAAGCATTACGTCCATGAAGAAATTTAGCGTAATTACCTTATTTTTTTTACGGTTCCACCCGAATACCAGAGGACAAACGCGAACGTATATGAAGCTGATTTACATGTTCTCTCGTGAATTGAACAAAAGAACCAGCCACACGAATTTGCGCACCAAGTAAGACCAGCTGAGTTTGAATTTCATTTATTCACAACATATAGGTCATAGCTGCTGGCAAGTTTCCTTTTGCTTGAACCATACTCCGTGGTTATACATCAGTAACAACTGAACTTCGAAGTTGGCATCTGACATTTACCTCTTTCTTGGTGAACATATACGCGCAAATAGGCGCTCAACGGATGCGCTCGGTAGTATTGCTGTGTTTACTTTGAGGAATAGCCTGTGCACAAGAGGAAAGTTGTTTTAAAGTTCCGTCTTTATGCACCTGGAAACACACACAATAAGAAATCAAATGTAACTCCTTTGAAGCCTTGGGAAAATGTAACGAGCAACGTAACTACTTTACCCGTCCCTCGCAATAAGTATGCTATCCGTTACTCTTTTGAAAAGGTAAAGAGAACGTTACTACGTTACCGAAAAAAGTAACGCGTTCCTACGTTACCGGAAAAAGTAACGTGTTCCTGCCAAGACTGCCTTGGAGCCGACCGCTTTTGCGTAGATGACACGGCTGAGCCCGCGCAGCCTCGGTGTTTTCGCAGCATTCTATCGTCATGAAAACCCTTGAGACAGTGGAGACAGCTGTCTGGGCAAATCCGGCATTTCGATACGTTGGTCGCAGTTCTTTACCTAGGCGCATCGCGAAAGTGCTTCAGCGTGGTTAGCATGATGTACATTTGTTTCTGTCGGACGTGGGTTTCCCCACCAATCGTTGAGGATTTGGAGCGGCAGGTACGCTGTCTAATGTGAATGAGTAGCGTGTGATGTGTTGTCCTAGTAAAGTATTTGGTGTGACGACCAGTGGGAACCGCTGCACTCCTGCTTGCCACGAGCACAGACGTATGGCACCAGTCAGAACGCGTACTTCGCCGCTGTCAGTCAGCGGATCCGCGTTCGCAAAACGGTTGCGAACGCGATTGTATAAAGATCCAGTGCAATTGCACGCGCACTCGATGACATCAAGTGCGCGTGCAATTGTACTGGATCTTTATACAACCACGTTCGCAACCGCTTTGCGTACGCGGATAGGCCTCCTGCGCTGAAGCTTTGAACAAACTGTAGCGCCCTCATTTTGGGTACTACAAGCTCACTTGATTGAGCCTCGCACTACTTATGGCACGTTGGTCGAGCTTTTTTAATTCTGTCTGGTCTTGAAGAACGAAAAAACACTTTTGGACGCCAGAAATCGGCCAGACTCAACGCCGCAAGACAATTAAAAGTGACAAATTCGTGACACCACCGCTAGGGTACGCGTCTCTTATCCTTGGGTGGTGACGACAAAACACCTGTGAAGCGACGCCTTAATTTTCTTTTTCTTTGTGATGTCTACTTTGGAACGCGCGGAACGGCTGTTCTTGGCTCACGCGCTTAGCGTCTTAGCTTTGACGGCGTTCGAATTTTTGTTGTTTCTTCGTATTTTCATCGTGATCTCGCGCTCGGCACCAGAGCTGGCACGCTTCTGCATGCGTGACAGTTTGAGACGCTAAAGTTTGTACTACCAGAAACAAGGCCTAACAAGTCCCTTTTCGCAGCACCCCCTGGGGAACGCAGGAGGCCCATCCGCTTCCAGTGTGAATGAGCGGTAAGGGTTGGCCGAGGTATAGGCCCGTAGCTCTCAAGCGCTCCAGGCGAGCAAAATAGAATATTTGGATCGCGTTTCGAACATGGGTCAATACGCTTCCCCACTACAGTTCTTTACACTCCGTTCCATTCTAAGTGCCAGCGTAGCAGAGGCTACCGAAGCGAGCTGCGAGCTTTCAGCGTCCCTGTTAAGCACGCGCGCTCGTGCAGTGCGAGCATCGTTCAGGAGTACGTGCGTTTGCGAGTAGCTTCGGCTTCGCTATCACGTAAAGTGAAATATACGTGCTCGCGGAAGCTATGAAAGAATGCAAAAATGAAAGGAATGTTTAATGGAACGCTGCGGCCGCGAGCTGCATTTTGTTTTTGCTTTTTTAGACGTTTTGTTACCGCGCATCCACAAATGCTGACAGATGCTTGTATTCGAACGTGGCACGTGCAAAATCGAACGTTACAGAGCCACCTGGATGGTGCAGCCAGCATAACATGGTCGCGTCTTGGGTAAGTAATCCGGACGCGCTCGCGCCCCCTGCCCCAGAGCAACGGGTCTATGGTGCCTGGAACGCGTCTCCGACTGGTGTGTTTACCGCGTCCAAAAAAGTGGTCGCTCGATTTCCGCCTGATGACGTCATACAAGTGTCATGCTGTCGCCGGTCCCGATCCTGGCGGCGTCCCAACAGTGGTGGTGTATGTGGCAGACGCCTGTTCTGCTGCAGGTCGCTCTCCAGTGTGACAGCCCACAGAAGTTTCGGCAGCCTGAGGTTGGGACGCCGCGACGACAGGGAACACTCCCGTTCGCTCGCGCTTTTCGCCAGCATTTCTACGATCAACCGCTATAGGCTCGCAACATCCGACAGCATGACACTCCGACTTTTATGACGTCAGTTGTGGCCACTTCGGGACCGCTTTTGATGTATAGGGGCGGGTTAGGTCACTAAACACACCAGTTGGAGACGCGCTCGAGGCACAATGGACCTTTCCGAGAAGCGTTCTGCGCACGCGTGAGCACTCGATGCCAAGCGGCGGAAGTCGGCACTAGAAATCGAGGAAATTCGGAAGGAGGCTGTGGATCAACGAGTAAAACACGTAATTGCAACATATATATAATTGTGTTACACAAAAAAATAAAGTGGACGGAAAGAAAAACATGACGTTTGGGTGGTCGCCACACATCTTCCTCTTTAGAGTCGCGTTGGGCACGCGCCGCTGCTCGGAGAGCGAAGAAACTGATAGCGTAGCTCCCATTATCGATTGGTAGCGCAGGTTGGTCACTTCCTCGATTTTTAGTTCGTGCAGCCACCGCGTTGTGCCGTCGGTATGTGAAAAAGGTCCATTGCCGAGGGCTCACTTGGGCGTCTTCAGCAGGACTTTGGACGATCTTCTAGAGGCATAGACCACTAGGTACAGAGCGTCCTGTTTGATGGTATTGCGGTTGAGCGCAACGCAATGCAAAACGAGTTACCCTCTTCTTCTATTTCGTTAAATTGTTTTGTAACGAGAGGTCGACATCGTTACTTTCCGTGGACAAAGAAAGGAGTAACGCAATTCCTTATCTTTATTTTTGAAGTAACAAAGAATTGTACTTCGTTGTTTCTTTTAAGAACACGCCAAACAGAAACCTTATGTTTACCCCAACTTGGGCTGTTGCTTTGAATGCAGAAACAAGAAATAGTCAATATTATCACTGATATCGTGAACACTGCTTCTTTTATAATTGCATTTTCATGGCAGGCTTTAAAAAGAAGAGGAAAAGGTTTGTTCGGTTGAGTTTGGGTACTCTTGGCGTTTTTCGAGAATTTATCTTATTCATCTTTTCGTAGAATAATGAGTGCATCCCACATTGAACATGATGACTTCCAGTTTCTTAACAATTTCGTTTACAACTGTCAGTGTACTGTGCTCATGACATAAAGACAGCGTTTTTTCACAGACAAATCTAACCCGTAAAAAAAAAAAAAAACTGCTTGACAGATGTCAATCAAGTTACGATGGAATACATTCAAACTTTGCGTTTTCTCGTTCTACAGCCTGTCATTGCCTATGGATATCGATCAGGATTCTTAGAATTTGATGTTTGTCCAGGCAGCAGAGTTCTTTGGGCAAACATATCTTTCTGTCTGGGAAGCTATCGTTTAAAAAAAAAAATTATTGAAGCCAAGGTACAGCAAAACTTGACCTTCTTTGTCCATAGTGTAGAATAGGCTCTAATTCGGCAAATAAGTGCCAGATTTAGGCTTCACGTCTGGTTCTTCGGTTCATACATAGCATCTTTGGCTCAAGTCTGGCACATTGGCAATTATGTGGTGATCCAGAGAAGAGCAGAGAAGCGCAAAGGGAACGTAGCCTGGCACTAACGAACGCCCTGGAGCAAAACAGCATTAAACTGAGGTTAGGCCCCTGGGATTGCCAAGCTTGTGCCAAGATAGGTGTTTCTCCGGCGTGGAACTGTGTTTGAATCAACCGCCTATACTGCTGACGAGTGTTGAGCTGTTTTTTCAGGTGTTTTTATTTTTATTTTTATGGAATCACCTCTTAGGAAAAGATTAAGCCTAATCCAGATCCCTAGATAAGCTATCTGCAAACATTTGAAAATTTCTTAGAAATGTTAATTCCCCAAAACGTCATAGACTCAACTCTGCTAAATGAGTTTTGTTATAGTAGTATGCAGAGCCAACATAAATATATTTACAAATACTCTTAAGGTTTTTTTTTTTGGTTTGGTTTTACAAGTACATTGGAAGAGAGAAACGATATTCCCATGGGCAAATCGGGTGATCCAACGACGCTGCCAATTGCAGGCTTACTACTTGCTATAGACGCTTTGAACATACAAGTTTTAAACATAGGATAGAATATCTCGAGAAAATGATTATTTTAATATCGTGTCAGCATGGCTTTAAAAAAGTTATATTAACTGTTACTCAGTAAACAGACAAAGAGCGTTTTTTGATATAGCTCAATAAATGGCAGGAGAAAATAGGTTTTAAAAGCTTCATATTTTAGAAAACCTTTGTCCACGTTTTGCATCCCAAACATACAATTCAGCACTCATCTAATAAAAAAAAATGTAGAATTGCTTACTGAATTAATTGATGCGTCGAAATTAATCATGAATCCTCCGCGTATCTTCCTGTAATTTCGGCCATACACCAGGGATCGGTGCTGGTTCAACTTCTGTTCCTTTTTTTTTTTTAAAGATATTTCAAAACACAACCAAGTACCAATCAAATGTTCGGCAAGCGATTGCGTTATTTATTTGGAAAACAAATCCGGTTAAAATCAATTAAAACTTAATAATTCCCTTCTAAAAATATAGGAATGAACAAGTATATGGCAAATACAAATATATTACAAGAAATATGTAGCAATGTCAATAACAAAAAGGCACACAATATTTGACTAATATGTGAACGCAAACAAATGCAGATAATTATAATTGTTTTGGCGTCACTATTATCAAAATACTGACTTGAAATAAGCACATTGATAACGTGGCAAATAAGGTTAAGATCAATTTTTTACTCCAATGAGGCTTCTTAAATTTCCAGACTCTAAAACAAAATTGATAACATACGAAACAGTAGATTGACTTATTCTTTAGTACGTTAGCTCCATTTTATTTCCTCGCACGGCAGGTGGACTGAGCCAACGGGAGGCGTTAAAAAAAGGTTGCTAAATTCACCCTAGGCGTACTCTGTCGTTTGCTGATGGTCTCCGACTTGCGTCGAAAATTGTCTAAACACACAAAAAAACATCGCAGTGCCAAGTAACCCCAATAATGAGCCAAAACATTTTTCCCCGAAGTTTTTGAAATTTCAATTTTTGCAATTACCCTTTTTTAGACTTTAAGCTTTTCAGTAGAGACTACTGGCAACTAAACAAAAAGACAATGACAAGCAGGTAAGTGTGCACTCTTTGGGAAGTAGAATTGCTTCCCAACTAATTATAAGAAGTTTGATGGTGTCCAGTGATTGCTTTGAAAACTCGCTCCAATACTCGCGCCGCAGCACAAAACAAATGCGCAGTATATTTTGTTGCATAGCTGCCTGACTGAACTGTAAGCCTGCCTGCCAGTGACGTCACAGCACTGAAAAGCGCTAGTACACTCGAATGTTAGTTTTAGCAACGCATTCATTTGCCAATTTTTTAGTACCTATTTTGTATATGGATATATTAAGTAGTATGCCGGAAAGGATAAATGCCAATTATTCAGATATTATAGTAAGTTCGGATGGCTCAAAAAATCGTCGGAGTACCCCTTTAATGCATTCAGGAAACGCAATCGCTTAAACAAGCCAACGTTTGGAAATTCAGGAGACGGGTCCTACAACCTTGCAACGTGGCCTTCGGTTCTCGCTCACAACTGATCCGTTGCCCCTCCTTTGTTTCAGTGTGTGTTTCACGAGCTGTAATTTCGCGCACCAAAAAAAGAGGGTGTGCGGGGAGAGGGGCTGGCCATTTTGTATTTCGCCTTCGAGTGAGAGGATTTCTAGGCAGTCAAATTCATTCTTTGCAAGAAGCTTGTCGTCACTCAATTGCTCACTGAACGAGCGCATCTCAATGCGCAGCACCAACATTTAGACGCTACAAGCTAAGGAAGCGATAAATATGTGTTTGTGTTCGTTCCTATTTAACACATTTTGTATTAGCGTTGAACAGTACATTAATCGATAATTTTACTGCTGCAATTAACGGAACATTTTGTAAAAAAATTAGCGCAGACATAGGAGGAAGAACAAACTTACCAAGATGTATAGTCAACATGACCACCAGATGATTTTAATAACGGTACATTTCCAGAAAATCATTTTTGCGTGTTCATGTTTCTTTTGCACTTAACACTGTACCGCTCCTGCATTCAGTATAGATCAATACACCGCTTAATGTAAAAAAATATTAAGCCTCGCAGAATTTATGTCTAACGCGGCGCCGCCAAGGAATACAAAGATGTCGTGCTTCGCTTACAACCCCTACTCTTTCAGATATTTTCAATTCTTAAGTGAATCAAGAACCAAGAAACTACAAAACACTCTTACAAAGGAGGCACGACTAGATTTCTTTTGGGTCAGAAGGTCTCGTGATAAGAAATTTTACTCTACAAAAACTATTTTAAAGAAACTGCGGTTCAATCTTAATAACATGAAAGTTGAATATTTGAAAGTTGAATATTTGTTTCTTGAACAAATTAATGTCAAATCTAGATTCCGACAAAATGGAAACGGCAGTGTTTGTCTTAATTACGAAATACTTACTTATCTGAATAATCAAAATGTGAAATTTTTAACATCCACACCGAAATAAATCTGGTCCTTTTTTAGGTGTGTAATGTCACGATTTTGACCAATCAAAGTTTTACTTAATGGCCTGGAGTGTGGTTAGCTATTGAACGTCTGTTTGAAATAAGCTTAGTAACAATTTATTATCAGTGGTTAATCATGCTCTCTATGTCACTGAATAGGTGTATTTTTGTTGCTATAATTATTCTTTTTTATTAACAAATTGTTAGAATTAAATTTGCGCCGTGCTAGAATGTCATATTTTGAATTGTTAGCCCGATTCATTTTGTTCTTTGTGTTTTGACCAACATGCTTTTTGTGTTATTTTGTGGTCTTTGCTGCCGACTGTAGGAGGGGGGGCGGAGAACTCGTCAAGATGCTTTTAAGCAGATTTATTTTTCGGTCTCCGTTCATCACGAATGTAATGTGTGGCAAATAAAAATATCTTTAATATTATCTATTTCGAACGCCTGGACTTCTGAACGCCCTCTGTTGCGTCTTTGTAGCGCTCCTTCGCTAGTTTGTCGACTTTGTTGGTGACGGTGAGACAAATAAAAGGAGGGCAACCGGAAAAAGAAGAAACACTGTAAGCGTGTTTTCTTTCGCGAAGCCTGTCGCCCTCTCCTTTCGAACGAAAGCGATCGAACAAGTGCGCTAAAAAGAACTATGATTCGATCGCTTCCGCTCGTGCCATCAACCCGCTTCTACTTCTTCCGCATCTCAAGTACAGTCCCATGCAGCCCTGTACAACAATAAATATTCAAGACGCTCCATGCTTTCCACCGTGCTTTGGCTGCACACACAGGCAAAGCATGGTGGAAGGCACCGTGCACAGGGGGAACGAGACGCCGAAGCATTGTCGAAAGCAGAAAGCCCGCGCTAGAGGCGGGACAACTGATTCTCCTTCCTGCCGTTCTCAGTGACTATTAACAAGCAGTAGGTATTTTTTTTCCCCTCCTAACAAAACAAAACAAAACAATCAAAAAGGAAACGGCGATTACCGTTGCTCGACAAGGATGCATAATGAAATGGTCCGGGACAAAATGATATCAAAGAAATTTGGCGACACTGCAGAATTCCTAATGGTTCTAGTAAATGTTGCCCTGAATTATAATGAAGTGCAAGAACAAAATATAATTTTGTTGCGTTAGATTATTTCGTAATATATTCTTAAATTGCCACTGTGCAGAGATCGCACCTACATAATTTTTTGTTAATTTTGAAAAGAAAAATCGCTTAATTTTTTTTACAATTTATTAGGTGACGTTGGCTTCTGATATCTAACAACATCATATCTAACATATCTAACCCAAACGACTTCCGGTAGCACCGTCTTTACAAGCCTATTGAGCTTGGTTATGTAACCAGCGCTAGAAAGCATAAATGCTACGCGGACAATAAAGTTGAAGATTTAACGAGGGCCTTCGGCTGTACAATAATACATCTTGGAGGAGGCATGTTGGTTTACAACAATCAGGGATTTCCCCAGACCCCCCCTAGGGGGGGTTTAGACCCCCCCTCTTTTTTCTGAAGGCACCCCCTTAATTCACTACGACTCCTATATTCGCAATGCCCCCCCCCCCGCCCCCCCCCCCTTTAACACCCCTAAAAAAATTTAGACCCCCCCCCTGATTTCAATTCCTGGGGAAACCCCTGACAACAATACTCAAAACATTTTAACAGATCTCGCACTTCTCCGTTCTTTGGAGTTCACCTGGAGAATCTGTGGTTAAACGTTTCATCTACATTTCAAGCATCGGTGTTAAGGTGGCCTTTCTTTATTCTTTTCATAAACTGGAAGTTTTTTTTTTTGGCACGTCAGAGACTGGAGAAACACCTGGTGGTGTTACCATAAGAAGGGTCTAGAGTGCAGTGGGCAATCGTTGCATGTGATATCACAGCTTCGTTTTCAACCACCTTCACAGTGTCGATTGGAGCTTTAATCTTTTTGTTCATGTTTCACCCATTGAAAAGCAAGGCGAGAGAGCCCAGGAAAGCACCTGATTTCGTTACAGCGCCGTCTCGTTCTGCTCCATGAGGTCCGTCAGCTATTGTCGCTGAATGTCAATAGACGCACGTGCGAACGCAGCGTATGAAGCCAGCTACAGACGCGCCATCTTCCGAATGCCGTCTGCTAACAACGTGGCAACGTGCGGTAACTCCTCGATTTGCTCCATTCCGCTCAGAAGTGTATTATAATAGCGAGTTTCAGTAGACAATCTTCGTGCTCTGCTCTACGGAACGACACATTCGCCACTGCGCATGCGCGGCCGTTCCGAGATCGAGTGTAGTCGGCTGCGCAGAAGCAGTTGGGCTGGCTCAGAGCAGAAAGTGAAAAAAGATCTACTAAACTCCCTAATCTCAGGCCCAAGCGTGCACCAATCCTCGTCGGAACCACCGAGGGTTCGGCAGGCGACAACTTTCCACTCGGCAGCGCCGACCTCCACAACGGCGCGTCCTACTTTGGCAAGCCCCTAGTGAAAAATCTTATATGTACAAAAAAATGCCTTGGCCCAACGAACGCATATTATCAAATAAGATCATATGAGAGCTTACAAAAACATTATAAGAACAAGATTGGATTATATGAGAAATTATAAGAAACTAATAAAATGTTTTGTATAACTTCGTATATCTATGCTATATTGTTCTTATAAGCTCTTATAATGTTCTTTTATGTTCTTATGAGTTCTTACTTGATGATACGCGTTTATTGGACCACATAATTTCTCATACATACAATATATTTTACGAGGGGCGTCGCCGCGTTCGGAAGATGGCATGTGCCGTTGCTTGCTTTAAACGCCGCGTTCGCACGTTCGTTCATAAAGAAAGCGCTTCGTTGCCATTTTGACGCTGATAACAGCCGACGGGCTTTATCGCGAGAAAGAAGACGGTTAGGTGGCGAGATCATGTACGTAATTGGGTTCTTTGGCCGTGCTTTGCAATGGGCGAAACGTGTACAAAGGATTGTCGCAAAAAGGACTTAAAAAACATAGGAAAAACATCTTTTTTTTTAACAGGTTGAAGTGAAAACGGATGTCATAAAATAAATTTAAAACAAAAACAAATTGTTTAGAGCTATATATTTAGGGCGGTAAACTAATTTGTAGTAGGCGGCCGCGGGAGCCCGCAGAAAAGTGGCAACTAGCAGTCACACGATTGACCTCTAGTCACGTGGGGCTTGCGCTCTTTCGGGAGCACCTATCGGCTCTTAAAGTTACTTATAATCTTTCTTTTTTTGTTACGCTTCTTTTTGAACAAAATATTTTGATGTTTGATAAACAACAAATATAAGAGGATCTTCACTTCCGGTGTGACTCATACGGTAACAAACAAAAGCTTCGCCATTTTCTATTCGAAGGGGCGCGGAGTTAAACATTTCAGTTTCTAACATGTCAGTTCCCCGAAAGCGACGCCACTTCTAGACGATCACGAGGACTGCAGGTCTTTGTCGAGCAACGGCGACGCTGTGGGGAAGAACCTCACAAAAGAGAGCAAGCACCACGTGACTAGTGGCCAGTCACGTGACTGCTAGTTGGCACTTTACAGCGGGATCCCGCGGGCACCAACTACATATTCGCTTCGCGCTGTAAATAAAACTAATTTTTTTTTTCGCTGCAAATTTATTTTATGACACACGTTTCCATTCAGGTTGTTTCAAATATTTTTTTTCTTCCTTTTGCATATGTTTTTTACCGCGGACTGCTGAATTTCTCCAGCACCTAATATTTCGACGGACATAACTCCCCTTCTCGGGAGGCCGTGACTTATTTCGCCTGAACACGCCATCACGTGTTTCGTGTTTGTCCTTTGTCCTTCTTGTTCCCCTTCTCCAGGGATTATTTTCGTCACGCTATCACCTGTTTTCATAATCACAGCTTTCGAACCAGCGTCTGCGTGGGGCTGCGCAGCGCAGACGATATTTTCCAAAATCGCGCATATCTCCTCGCTAGAACAAACTGAAGCCCTAAAAAACAAAGCGCGGCTTCCAATCGCCTTCAGCAACGTCACCCCCCACCCCTTTCCCCCAAGAAATAAAGAAAAAAGAATAAAAAGAAAAATGCTCCAAGGGGAACATATAGAGAAATACCAGTGCAAGGCACACTGACTGAAGGCGTGCACAGACGCCAACGGCATTGTAACTCACGGACTCAAGGCCGCTTGTGAATCATGTTGAGATCGCTCGTTAGTATCGTAATCGTTTTTTTTTTTCTAATTGGAGTCTATTGCTTAGTCGCCGTGGGCTTAGCGGAGCAGGGGTAAGGATTAAAACTTTGGATTGGGCTAGTTGGTTTATCGTAATCTAGAAAACTAAAAAGCGCAAAAAAAAAGCACGGAAGAAGGAGAGACACATACAACACGGACTTTAATACACTGTGATAATTCTGACACGGGATCACACCCGCACCACATGCAGTGTACTGGAAGGTGTCCCCCCGATTTTTTAGAAACCTCTAGACGATGTTACGAGAGGGCGTGTGAACATCGTTTAGCGGTTCGTAACAAAGCGGTGGGACACCTTGCAGTACACTGCATGCGGTGCGGGCCGTTGATCCCCTGTTAGAATTAACAAACTTTAATTACGGAGCAAATAACAAGACTGAGAGAGAAATAGTTGAAGCGTATTTTATAAAGTCCTCGCGTGACAACTGCGTCAGCACGCCTTCGATTTTATCAAAAGACAAGGAAGTTTCTTTTCTTGATTGTTTTGTATAGTCACGTTGAACAGATACGATTGTTTTAATAATTGACATCTGTTGTTTCTATTGACATCTGTTGTTTATTTTATCAGATGTGGTTGGCATGATGGGAAAGAGTGTTCACGCATCTGTTCTGGGTCGTTTGCCTTGAATCAGTTGAATCAGTTAAATCAGTTGATAGGTAGCGCCAGTCCGTGTTGTATATGTCTCTTCTTCGTCGGCGTTTTTTTTTTTTGCGTTGTTCAGTTTTTTAGATTAGGGGTAGGGCTCTGGGGTAGGGGATGAGGGGGGCAAGGGGAAAGGAGAAAGCAGGCAACGGCGGAAAGGGTAGGAGAGATAGGAGGAATGAAGGAAAAGTGGAAAGCGCAAACTGGTCGTCGGCCTTTAAGACGGCAGTAACCATAACCCTAAAAAATATGTGAAAAAAAATCTTGGCCTAGACATTCCGTCGGATGCAACAAAGGTGAGATTGCAGGTTATTATTGTCATTAATATTTATTAATATAGAAGTTTTGACGCAAAGCACATTCTATTAAAATTTAGCGGACATAGTTATCTGACAAATTAAGCATATGAATTCTGACTTCACGTCGCATGACACCTCGACGTCACGATGCGCCATGAGGTTGCGTGATAATGTCACGTGACGTCATGGCGCCGCGTGATATCATATGTTCTTGAATATAGCGGTAGAAATTGGTACCACGAGAAACCGTTACGCCATGCGGTGAGACCAGCAAGATCAAGAAGGGCACGATATTGAGGATTTCGATATAACGCTGTCGATTTGAAAGTAACGAATGTCAACTTAGTTGGCAAAATTTGTCCAATTGGCAAACGTTCTACATGATGGCGATGGACAGCTCAATTGAAGCAGACGAAGAAAATACGCAAAGACGACTCGACGCTGCTGTGCGTGTCCAGTTGGGTTTGTCATTTAGTCCTCAGCGCTTACTGCGCTGTCCATCCACATCATGTTCACGAATGCGACCTATGAACCCACTGGCCACCCGTGCTTTCAGGTGGCGCTGAAGCGGCAGCAGGCCGCCGAAGACGCAATCGCCATGGGACTGCGTGCCGTGGCCACGGGCACCTCGCTGCCCTTTTTGCCCCCGGGCCCCATCTTCGGCCTCCCGCTGGCAGCAAAGGCCATGGCGCAGGCCAAGGGCTCGGGACCCCGGGCCAAGGAGGCCGCAGCGCGGAGGGCTGCCAAGGAAGCCGCCAGGACGCTGCACCGCCAGATGCGGATAGGCCGCGAAGACGGCAGCGGGGACGACGCCGCCGAACTCGGGGAACGAACGCCCCACGACAACAGTGGTGAGGAACTCAGCGAGCATTCCAACCGCCTCCTATGTTACAAGGGCTCCTGTTTACGTCCCATTCATACCGGACACCAGCGAGGCGGCATGCCGTTTGGCAGGAGTGTTGAAGCAGCCTTGACTGCATTTCCTTCCAGGCAAAGCAGTCGAGAGAGTTAACCGACCAGCACCTACTAGATAACAGGGTCTCAGTACTGAAGTGTCTGCGTCCCCTTACAAAAAAGTGTAATTCTTTTTTGTGGAAAGTCTGCTGAAAAAAGTCAACAAAGGTATTAAATGTTAACAGCTTTCCATCATACTTTCTGCCGATTGTATTTAGCTTTTGACTTGACTTCCAGGAGCCGTTTGGCCCAAAGTTCATTAGAAAGGCAGTAGACTTCTTGGCGCTTAGGTGTCAAATTTTTGTTGACACTCCATTGAAAAGCTAAACCGCTAGCATAAGACAACCTTGTGACTCCAAGGCGATTCATTGGCACCAGACAATTTGTAGCCTCTGTGTCGCCAGAGCCTCCTCCAAATTGGCTGCAGCAAAATACCGTAAAAAAAAAAATGCGATTTTCTTTTCTTAGTTTTGTTAGTAAATGGTGTCGCTGTGTTATTTGAAGACACTACAACTACATACATCCGAGAACTACACATTAGAAACGAACACAAACACCATGAAGCACTGACCACCTGAAACACAGTCTCATTGACTGCTCCAGAGCCTTATATAGCCTACATATTGAAGGAATTCATTTGGCCGGTGACCACCTCAACACTTATTAAGGTTTTAAGTATTTTATCTTCTCCTCGGGAGTCCATCAAAGGGAAAACAGTGTTTTGAAAATCGTGACGTTATCTCTTACAAGAAAGCATTGGTTCATTCATTCAAGTCACTATAGTCACTTACAAAGTCAGAACGGCAGGGCATGCCTTTCGAACGCCTCAACATGCAGGCAGCAGAGAGTCTGCAGTCTTTTTGATAAATATGGCTGCAGGAAGTAACAAAAAGACTTAACATGGAAGCACCAGAAAGTTATGTTGAAATGGGTTGCAAGAAGTCAACATATATTTTTCAACATGCAGGCAGCAGAAAGTCTGCAGCCTTTCTGATAAATATGACTGCGAGAAGTCAACAAAAAAACTTAACATGAAAGCACCAGAAAGTCTGCAGACTTTATGTTGAAATGGGTTGCAAGAAGTCAACATATATTTTTCAACATGCAGGCAGCAGAGAGTCTACAGCCTTTCTGATAAATATGTCTACAGGAAGTCAACAGAAATTTTCACCACGGAGTCTTCAAGAGGTGTGTTGACTTCCTGTTGACAATGTCAACAGAAAGTCAAAGTCAAAGGAAGTAACCAGAGTCGACAAGAAGTCAACACATTTTAATCAGAAAGTCTGAAATCATTTTTGTAAGCGTGTCCCCAGGAACCTGCGTGGGAGACAAATTGGACACGAGTGCAGAGACAGATTAGACACCAGATTCGCTTTAGCTCTGACCTGTAACTTTCTAGTTTTTAAAGGTGGCCCTGGCGAGGGAAGTGACATGTTTATCAGTCGCGTTTCCGTTGTACGTCGCATTGCGTCTTCCCAAACGCTCTGTTAGTTTCCGAGGATAGGCACTGAGGGATTTTTAAATACGCTAGTTTACATCCGTGGATCTTTCATGAGACTCAAGCAGACTTGTACCGTACGCATTACAAGTAATCAAATTACTTGTAATCGATTACTTTTTGGAGTAATTTTGTAATAAGTTGATTACTTTTATTAGGCAGTAATCACAAGAGTAATCTGATTACTTTTTGAAGTAATAAATTTACTTGTAACCGTTACTATTCTTCCACGGGACCCCCCCCCCCCCCCTCCCCCGGCACACGCCTGATTTTTCTGAAATGACAAAAATAAAATTTGCTTTTTTTTTCCGAACGGAAAAAGAAAGATTTTTGCGGAGCTGTAGGAAACGAGGTCAATCCCTTTCTATGTACAGTTCCTGTGGAATGTCCGTTTTTTTTGTTTTTTTTTTCGAGCTGGGACTGGGAGTGGGAAGCTCCAGGAAAGCCACAGTGCCTGACAAAGGCCATTCAGGGCGAAGTTTGAGGGAGCAGAATGTAGCTTTGTAAGCCCTTCGTTCGAACTAGCCCCCTCACGCACACACACACAGAAATAAAAAAATAAAAAAAAATCCTGCTTAGAGCACCTACTCGCAGCCCGTGGGAGAACCATAACCGAAGAATGCCTAAAGCGGATGCAAAGTATAACAAAGCCAGTTGAAATATTTCCCCATTTCCCCTACGTGGTCTTTGTGACAAGCAATGTTTCGAGTTGAGAAGTGGTCGGGGCGATCTCTTTCGCTAATGAATACTACACATGATCCGTTTCAAATCCTGGAGCTGCTGCTCTTTTGTATAACATGCGAGCTCATTCACATGTGAATAATAAAAGGAGCGATGCAAACTTTGAGCGACAACCCTTGCACAAGCTTAACAAGATCTAGAACACCCTACCCTCCCCCCCCCCCCCCCCCACACACACACACACACTGGCGAACGCCCAATTCATTAAACTTCTTCAAACGAATTCTATGCTTGTGTCCGCATTGTGAAGGTGCAACGACCACGAAGAGGGAACCAGTTTTTCTTCTTCAATACTTGTGGAAATGGGAAATATAGGTTGGAAGGATTTCATTGTTATGAGCGCTAAAGATGTGTCTTTACACAATAAAGTAATCGGAAAAGTAACGATTACTTTTTAAAGTAACGTCCAATTACTTTTTCCGTCGAGTAATCAAGTAATCTAATCGAATACTTTTTAGCCAAGAGTAATAGTAATTGTAATCGATTACTTTTTTTGAGTAACGTGTACAAGACTGGACTCAAGGACGCCGCTTCACGTCAGCATTCTTGCCAGCGCTGGTGGAGGCATCTCTTTCGTGATCACGTCTCGTTAAGCGCTACAGCACCCCCTGGCCGATAGAAACAGGCATATATCGACCTTTCCAATAATCGCGTTTTTGTGTCGCTGCCACCTTTGTTTCCTGAGCTGTGGAAAGCGCTCTGAGCTTGTGAAATTGCTCTCTTCCACGAAATATGAGACGCCGCGCATGCGTGCACAGCCCAGTGACTCAGCATTTTTTTCGCCTGGGTGATAAGCGCTGGAAAGGTCTATATTCACTGACAGTTTGAGAAACGCTAGGTATGACAAGCCTTGAACCTCTTATTATCGCTGTGCAGCCAATGAGATTGTAGAGTTTGCCGATAACAATACCGAAGAACGAATTACGAAACAGAAAACGTGAGCATAAGAAGCCACTCCCTGTGTACGCGGTACCTTTAAAACTGCCAGTCACTACCTTAAGTCAAACCATAGCCTCCTCTATAATCACAAAGCCTGGAAGTTCGACTACGGAGCCAAAGAGTGCCTGGTCGCAGATTTGTAAAGCGAGGATCTGGTAGCACAGAGCCTCAAAAAGCCATTTCTCAGGAAACCTGGACGTCAGCGCACAGCTTTTGCAGCGGCGAGGACCCAAAATTCACTTGTTTGTTCTGGAGAAATGTGTTTCGGCGTCTCGCCGCAGCGGGGCGCCAGCCACCACGCAGCGGGGTGGCTGGCACCCCGCTGCGGTGGAGTGTGTGTGTGTGGCCGTTGCGGTGAGCGGACGTGTTTCCTGGTTCTCCTCGAGCATCCGAAGCTAAGTGCCAGTTTTTCTTCTTTTCTCTCTCTTTTTGAGAGTTGATAGGAAGTGACTATGCGGTAGCAGTGTTAGGTTTGAACAGCAGCAGTTGGATTAGTAGAGGCTACTACGAAGTTAGTTTATTAGGCTGTTTGAATTTTTGGCGGGAAGTGACGGTTTGTTCACGGTCTAGATATGGGTCTAGATTTGGGTCGGCAGGACAAGGGTGGGGACGAGTTGGTGCAGTGTGAGGGGTGTGGGCGGTGGTGTTACCTAGAGGAGACCGGTTTCGGGAGTCTGGAGGAGGCGAAGGGGATGAGTTTCGAGTGTCGGCTTTGTGTGAAGCTTCAGCAGGTAACTGGGGAATGGGAGGGTAGAGTTCGGGAGATTGAGGCCGAGCTTAAGGCAGAAGGAGAGAAGCGGGTGGGTCTTGAGGCCCAGGTTGAGGAGCTGACTAGGCAGCTTAATCATGAGAGGGAGCAGCGGGTCGGTCTCGAGAAGCAGGTGGAAGAGCTGGGGGAAGTATGGAAGGCGGGTTTAGAGGAATGTAAGAGGGAGTGTGATAGTAGGGTAGAGCGCCTGGAAGGGGTAATTCGAGCGAGTGAGAGTAGCGAGGGAAGAAAGGAGGAAGTGTCAGTTCTAGCGGGACGAACCGCCGGTCCGCAGGCTGGGGTCGCTGGTGGTCAGGAGTCCAGCCTGTTGACCGACGGGATCGACGACGCTGGAGAGCTAAGTGTCCCTCAGCTCAATAGCGCCTTCGAGCAGCAGGCGTCGGGCAGTCAGGTGACAGCAGATAAGTCGCAGGACAAGGGCGCGCAGGTACCAGGGAGATCTAGGGTACTGGTAGTGGGGAGCTCTAACGTAGCACGGGTTAAGAGGGGTGTACGGAACAGGGTGAAGGGAGACCAGAGGGTAACCGTAGAGGTCCAGCCAGGGAAGTGTATGGTGGATGCTATGACCGCAGCACGTGAGGGGGTGTGGGATAACCGGGAGGGAAGGAACCTAGTAATAGTTCACGCGGGGCTTAATGATGTGCTCCAGGGTAGGAGCCAGAACCTCGGAAAGCAGCTAAACGTGGGAATGCGTAAGCTGAGGGACGTGTCTGAGAATGTGCACGTGGTTGTGTGCACCATTCCAGAAGTTCGGGGGCAGTCCGGGGTAACGGAGAGGAGGGTTTTCGAAGCCAACAGAGTAATTAAGGGTATGAGTCGACAGCTTAGGTACGACGTAATGGAAGTAAACAGGGAGGTGTACGAGGCTGGCTCCCGCCCTTTTGCAGATGGCATTCACTACAGTGAGGCCACGGGTTACAGGGTGGGGGATAGGATGGGCCGCACGGTGACTGCTTTTTTTGGGGGACCGAGGGCCCTGGGGGTACTGAAGTAACTGAAAACCCAACAAAGTCAGGAGAGGCACCCAGGGTTAAAAAGAGGAGAAAACGTAAGAACAGGTATAAACAAACAACACAATCAGACATTGGATATATTAACATGCAGGGTGGTAGAAATAGGTTAAAATGGGAAGAGGTAGAGGAGCAACTAAGAAAGGAGGATTTAGTGGTGTATGGGTTTGTGGAAACACATCTCAGAGACATGGAGCAGCCACCTTGCAACCCTGACTATGTGTGGGAAGAATGCAACAGAACGGAGGGAATGAGGAAGGGAGGTGGAATTGGAGCATTTATTAAGAAGAACATGAACTTTCAAAGGATCAGAAAGGAGTGCGCCGAACACTTGTGGCTGAAAGGAAAAGTCGCTGGGGAATCAACACTCCTTGGAGTTGTTTACTTATGGACAGGGAAAGGTGCTAAAGAGGAAAACAGAAAAATGATTGATTGCATATCAAGAGACATTAGTGAGCTAGGGGAAGGCTCTGAAATAATTATTATGGGAGACATGAATGCCCATATCGAGGGTCTGGATGGGTATACGGACTCAACTGGAAGCATATTACTAGAACTGGTGGAAAAGCATGACTTAGTTTTATGTAATACCAGTCAGAAGTGTGACGGGCACATAACGTGGGAAACTGGCAATCTACATTCAACTATAGATTACGTACTTATGTCACACAAAATATATGGTAAGTTACAAGTAATGAAAATAGATGAAGAAGGTTCCAAAAGTCTTGGTAGTGATCATAAACGTATTAAGCTGAATTTTGCCAGAGAAGTAAATGCTGAAACTAGACAACATAATTCAAAGCAGACTTCCTGCAGCGACAAAGAGTTGGAAATAGTTGCTGAAAGAATAGAGGAAGCAGTTTCAGGGCAACGGTATACAGATTGGACCTATGAGAGCCTAACTGGGCTTTTTGTTCTGGAACTAGACAAAGTTCAGAGTAAACGAAAGGGGAAGCGAAGACATAGACCAAAAAGCTGGTGGGACAAAGAAGTGAAGCAAGCGATACAAAAACGTCAGGAAGCCTCTAGAGAACACAGGCATTCCAAGCGTAGTGGGGAGTCGGAAACGGAAGTAAAAAGAAGATGGGACACTTTTATAACATGTCGCCGAGAGGCATCCAGTTTG
>JABSTQ010009711.1:257500-391283 GCA_013358835.2 Ixodes persulcatus
ATAAATTTAATATCGGGGATTACTTGAGCGTGTTGAACCTGCAGCGCATTCAAACACTTCCAAAGTACCTTTTACTACGAGTGTCAATGAAAACTTATTTTTTTTAATGAAAGGTGCATCATATATGGGTATTTATTCCAGCTGGTGCTCGTGATACTTACGAGTTGGTATTTTTTGTAGTTCTTAGACGCTTGCTCAGGGGGGCAAGGATGTTCGATGGCATGCAATCATCTAGCATTCAGAGCACCATAAATGTAATGGGGGCCATACTTCCGTAAGCATAGAAATGTTGCCTGAACATTTATTTGTCAAGGAAATAGCAATACTCCGTTCTCCGGCGTTTATGGGACTGATGGTCAAAAGAAACTGTCGAGACATTGGGCGCGCTAAGTCCGCGCTCTTTTACTCCAACTCCGACGCTCCGAGTTTCATACTCCGAGCTCAGCAACTAAACAGCGCATGGCGTACAGGAGCGCGACACACCGAGGCTGCGTTCCAAACTTACTCGAATGGATCAGAGTTCCCCTGGCGGATTATGTCTCGTGACAACAAAAATAGAGGAACGCTGAACACGGGTAGGTTTTCGAAAACCACCTTTACCCTAGTGTTAGATCGAGTAAGTTTTAGATCACGGCCCGAACGTTTCTACGAACGCTTTAATATTAAATGCTTCGTGCACATACGTGGAAAGTTACCTTGGCCGATTTATTTATTGACCATGCATGCTGTTCCGATTTAAATTAATTACCACATTCTTGAACCCCTCGACGACGCAGGAAACCCTCAACTTTGTCAGAGATTCCGTGGTTCCGTCTCGCAGCGCGAAACTGAAGCTACACCGATACCGACAAAGTCGTTCGATAGCAAGTCAATTCGTTTTTAGGTGGTATGCATGAACCAACCTTTTTCGCAATACTTAACTGATATGTTTCGGCTTTCCAATCAAAGTATCTTGATTCGCTGGGCTAAGCAGTAGCGTTCGGACTGTCTTCTCATTTTAACTTTTCTGTCGCTGAGCTGTCGGTACGCTACCATTCGATAGATAAATTCGTTTTCAGGCGAGATGCATGACCAAACCTTTCCCGAAACGCTAGCTGATGTTTCGGCTTTTTAATCTAAGTACCTTTATTCGCTGCGGCAGGGCTAAGCATTCTAAGCAGGACAGTGGTTTGACTGTCTTTTTATCACAACGTTTCTGTCGCCGAGCTATCGGTACACTCGTTCAATAGATCAATTCGTTCTCAGGCAAGACGCATGAACAAACCTTCTCCTCAATCCTTTCGGCTTTCAAATCGAAGTATCTTGATCCGCTGAGCCAAGCATTTCTAAAAAGGGCAGCGGTTCAAATGTCTTCTCGACTCGGTAACTTTTTTGTTGCTGTGCTGTCGGCACACTACCGTTCGATAGATGAATTTTTTTTTTAGGCAAGACGCATAACAAACCTTTCCCGCAACGCTAACTGACGTTTCGGCTTTCCAATCTAAGTATCTTTATTCGCTGCGGCTGGGCTAAGCATTGAAAGCAGGGCAGCGGTCTGTCTGTCTTTTCATCACAACTTTTCTGTCGCGAGCTATTGGCACCATTGATCTCTACTACAGTAATCGGCACGCTCGTTCGATAGATCGATTTCTTTTTCAGGCAAGACGCACGAACAAACCTTTTCCTCAACGCTCACTGGTGTTTCGGCTTTCAAATCGAAGTATCTTTATTTGCTGGGCTAAGCATTATAAAAGGGGCAGAGCGGCCCCAATGTCTCATCTCAACACTTTTCTGTCGCTGTGCTATCGGTACGCTGCCGTCTGTTAAATGAATTTTTTTTTTCAGGCGAGATGCACGAACAAACCCTTTTCGGAACGCTAATTGCTCTCTTGGTTTTCAAATCAAATAGTTTTTACCTGCTGGATTAAGCACTAATCAACTGAAAAGGGGCAGCGGTCCGGCTACGCCTTTCGTCTCAACGGTCACAACAGCAGCGTAGCCATCTTGCTTGATTACGTGACGTCACCGAGCGCGAATAGGTCGCTCGCGCTCTGAGAAATTCTCGGTGCACAAAGAGCGCGCTCGAGTGTCAGTCTCCGGTAGTACTCCTCTCCGTTTAGTAAAAGGAGCGCCAAACTCTCGCGCTCCGGAGCACGGACTTAACGCGCCCAGTGTTCTCTATCGAAGAGCCGTCTGTGGAGGCCTCCAAGATTTTTTAAAGGAATTGACGTACCCTTCAAACATTTCTGAGAGTTTCGTCGATGTTTTTGTGAGGTACGCCAAAGTTTTCAACGAGGCCTGACGTACCCTTTAAGAATTCTTGAAGGGTGTGAGGGCTCCGTTATAGTTTATGAGGAGGCCTGTGGGGTCTGGCACAATCTTTTCCGGGGAAGCACGTGATCCATCAGGATATTTTTAACGGGTCAGCGGGAGATACCACGTTTCCCCTCAGAATAGATGTGTCAGGGAAGCCGCTTGGCCATTTTGTATAAGTCGGACTCAACAAACGGTCTCTCAGTGTCGGTTTCCTGTCCCTCGCGTGCAGTGGGGACAAGGATTCTTTTATTAGTTTTGCTTCCAGTAAGCAAAGGGGACTCTAACCTATGGCTCAACCTTAAAAAAAAAATAGGCCGTTCATATTAATGAAATTAAAAAAAAAAACAAAAAAAAGCTTTAGACCATCAGAAATAAGCAATATGACAAAAATACCTATAAAACCCGCAGCCTGCAAGAAAAGAAAAAACAATCACCCATCAGACAGCTCTTAACTCAGCTCAAGTTAGAGCAAAACTGCTAATCTGACAACAGCGTTTGTGATAGTACAACCACTGTACTAGTTTATGAACATGATGGCATGAGACTTTAGCCTCGTTAGTATTTGGTCTGAAAATAACCTTTGATAGGCAGCTGCTGCATTTAGGCACCCTTTAGCATATTGGATATTGAACACCCAGAACGCTGCCATCAGAGCTGCCAAGCCGTCGGCGATGTTAATCGTTTTCAAGGAGTTTTGTTGGTTCTGCATGGACAAACAAGTGTTCGGAAAGTTAAGGTCCGTCTCCATGGTACACAACACAAGACAGACTGCATGGAGTGCGTCTTCACTTTGTTGTACAAGCAGAAAAGCAGTCATAAATAACAACAATGGGTACTGGAACGTCAAAAATGCAATGCAGTTTTGACATTTGCGTAACTACAGCTAGAACTTCCTCAAAATATGGCATTCAAAAAATCAAACATAATTAATAACCACAGTAGATTTCACTTAAAAATCCACGAGTGGTTTTAAATTTCAACTGTTAGAAGTTGTCTCACTATAGATAACTTGCCTTTTAAAGGTGCAATATTAATTCACTAAGTCATTTGAAAAAAAAACGATTCGCACTCATATGTGGGTGACCTAGTTTTTTACGTGTGTAGCAGCATTTAGAACTATAACTTTGGCCCTGATGAACTGCAAACAATTATGTGCGTGGTGTTTCTGAAGAAAAGTGTGTTTCTTCTTTACCGAAAAAAAAAAAAAAAACTTTGCATCGGTAAACGCTCCCTCTCGGCGGTTTGAACCAGATGCCAAAGTTTCAGAGTTTGCAGTTACCTAGTCTAATATGCTTTAGTGATTTTCATAAATTTACAATAAAAAATGGGGCCCAGTTCCGGTAGCAAAGACCATTTATCTCTATGCATTTGCAACCTGACACTGAATCACTCTTTAATGAAAAGTTTCGCTCTTTGAGCATTTACTTCTGACGCACATTTTTATTTATTTATTTTTATTTTTTCAAGATAGTCTCGCAGGGCCTAAAGGGCATTATTGCGACGAGGGGAGGTTTATACCTGTTAATAAATTTACAAGGGTTAGAGTTCAAGGAGGCGCTAGTTTAACTGGCTCCAAAAGCACTAGCGGGGGCTTACGCCAAGATGCGGCCGCCAAAAGCGATACACTCGTGCTTCATATACTTCGTGAGACAACCAATTCGACGAGTGGCTCGGGATGCGGCATACATTGCATGAATGTCCCATTAACCTCAAGTCGTATCTCAACGTAACGTAATTAAATGTCACTGTTTTCCCTGATTCAAATATTTTAGGCTGGACCCGCAAACAAAAACACGTGCACAAGATCTTACTGATGTCAAGGGGATCACTGACTGAAATATTGCAGAATGAAGACACCGAATTTTTCAAGCGAGGTTCATAATTTTTAAATTCCTAATATACGACTGGCAGTTTCGATTTCCGCCCACCTCGAGAAGAAATATTTTTTAGTCAACATTCTAGTACGGCTCAGATTACCAAACTACCGTACATAGATCAGAAGTTCTAAAATTGCACCTAACAGTATTTCTAAGTAGTATAGTTCCTCCAAAAATTAAAACCAAAAAAATCAAGAACTTACCTTGACTGATAAACGACGCTCATTTGCAATTTAGTCAGCCCGGTCGACCTGCGCCATGTCTTCTTGTTGATAGCAATGGGGTGTTTCCGCGGCTTAGAGTTCCAAAGTGAAACTATGAAAAATGATAGCCGCTTCTAATTGTGTACATAATCCTCCTCTTTTTACTTGTTAGATAAACCGATTAGTCTCCCCCCCCCCCCATTCTTCTCTCCTTCCAACTTCGCGAAACATGTCTTAGACTGACGAAATTAATTCCTGGAGAAGGGGAACAGGAGGGACAAAGGACAAACACAAATCTCCAAACACAGCTAGGTGACCCTCTTGTTCTCCTTCTCCAGGAATTATTTTCGTCATTTTTGTCCAGCTCGCTTGCACCTCTGCATTTAATTGCATTATAATCATGACTTAGACGTCGAGTCTAGTATGACACTGTCCTATGATTTCAAGAGTCTGTCTCGGCAAACTTTAAAAAGAAAATGTGTTTTCAAGCGGAAACTGCTTCTACCCTGTAAAATGTGTAATATTTGCTAAACACCTTTTTGAAGCCGCCCAGAGGTTAGCAACACCTCTCTGACACGCTCAATAAGTGTATAAAAACATTACACCTATTGTAAAAAAATATAGCGCTTTTAAAAGGTGTGCTTGGTATGAGCCACCTTCCAAACACCTTTATTGGTGGTTTGAAGCGTACTGTGTATGATAAAGGGAGTTTAATTGCAACTTCACTTTGAAGAAATACTTTTTAGCTACCCTGTTTATTACCTAATTGTTACGTGCGATAAACAATGGTATTTTCATAATAACAAGAAGCGTCCTGCATAGTGATTATTTGCAGAACTCTTTGTCTGAAGAAGGCTTCCCAAATCCCAAGCTGACCGCGAAGAAGATACAGAGTGGCGGTATGTTTGTTTACTGACCTAAATATTCGTGTTTTTTCTCCGACCTGGTGAATGTATGACTGTAGATTGATATTCTGAACATGTGGTAACAATGTATTAAAAATGAACAAAAACTCAGTTGCCACAGCTCAACCGCAAGGGTCCGATTTTCTGGTAGGCGTAGAACTAGCGTACACATATTTTACCGATTGTGCTAAGGTATAAATGTATCGCTCAACCGTCCTACTTTACGGACCTTGCCCTCAATCGCGGGAATTTCTAGTACAGTTTGATCACTTTTTCAGCAATAGAACGTTTGAGAGCTTCATGAGTTAAACTACTTGCAAGTTTACATACACTCCCAACTCTCGAAGTTGATTAAGTTATGATTTACGATGTTAACAACTGCGTATTGTTTATAATGCAGCATAGTTTGATACATATATTGAAACGTATTGAACTATAGATATTCACATTATAGTATTGAATTCCGCCTAAAACTTTCAGAAGGACCTCATATGAGAAGGCCCTTCTCAAACGAATTCATCATGTTAGCATCTCAGAAAATACCCACAAAAAGTGCTCGGCACGTTGCGATTTCTTTTATTTGCACCCGTACGTACGCATCTAATTCTTCCCGCGATAGCGCTGCGTACAAAGCTTTCAGAAGAAGCAAGCTAGCGCCCTTGACGACATCGAAAGCTTGCCTCTCCTTCCTGTCCAACGTCTTCTTCGCTTGACTGACGCTTGCAAAATGTCTCTGATGCCCCGTGCGCTTCAGGAAGCCTTTATCGATGCTCCATTATTATATATCCAAAAGAGAAGAGGACGAAACGGCGGAAGCGAACGAATATACTCCGTTTTCCCATAGGATAAACCGCAGCGAAAGCTACGAGCCATATCATCTAATACAGCGCACCGCGCTTGCCACCTGACTTCATGCTCCGGGCGTTCCTCTGAAGGGTCATGTGACAAGTCCGGAGCTCTGGATTGGCTACCCTGGATCGTAGCGTCAGCTGCGCTTCATTTTACGCTGAAACGGAGCATATGTGCCTCGTGGTTCGTCACTCCGCTTTGTGTCCCTGCGAACTGCCACTCCGAGCCTGCGTGGTCGCCATTTGCGGGACGTCTCCCCCGCCCTTAGTGCCGGAAGGCGCTGTTTGCCCTGCTTTCACCAAAGAATACAGACGTTAATATGGTGCCCTTTGTTTGAGGCCGCATGAATTCAGCGTTGTTTGAGAGAGACACGCGCTCTGGTACGCACGCCGCTCCAATCTTCTTTTGCTCTTTGCCTCTTTTACTCGAGTCAGATGAGCCTACTTTTGGGGTGGGGAAAAAAAGCCGGCGGCCATTTTGAGTTTAGTTTCGCTTCATTTGTCTGTTTACCCCGGGCGGTCGTGCCGTGTTGTCCTTTCTGTCAATCGAACGTTTGACTCTTTCTGTTTTTCCTCATCGGGTTCGTTCTCTACCACGTCGCAGCTTGTAGGTTTTGAAAGTTTTATTTGAGTCCGTTTGACTTTGGTGTATTTCTTTATTCTTTTTTCGTTCTTGGTTTCTGGGCGCCACGCGGCTTTGACGCGGTCGTCTGCTCAGAAGGCGGCTTAGGTTGCTTCAAACCGAGGCTGTGCAAACACGAGTCTGGGTGGTCTCCGACCGAGACGCCGCTCTTCGCCGAGCGCTCAGAGGGGATTTCGCTCAAGATTCGCCCCCTTGAAACCGATAGCGCGCGCTTGCGAAAAAAAAAAAAAAATTAAACAAAAACCTTCTCCCGGATCCACAACCGAGAAGAGGGTGAGTCTGCGTCATACCTGCGGCTGAAACGAGCCCACCGCGGAATCGTCACGTCGTCGCTGTTGCCGGGAGCTGCAAAGCGTTTCACTGTACGATGGACCGCAGCGGTCTTTGCGAGTCAATCTGATCCAGTGTGAGGGTCACATGACATTCGTGAGGGGCGCAGCGACGCTCCGGAGACGTTGTCATGTGATATCGCTCGCAGGGCTAGAGTGGCTGTGTAGGCTCATTGCGTGCTCCGCGGTCCGTCGTGAGGGGAAACGGAGCACAGAAGGTGTGCGCAAGGAGGAACGTATAGCCCATTGTTTGCGAACGACAGTGTGTGCGTTGGGTGTCTCACAGAATGTCGGCGAAAAAGCGGCAGAAGTACTTCCCTCCTCCGTCTCTTTCTTTTTTGTTTTCTTTATTAAGGTACCGCGACTGCGTTAGAGAAGAAGTGGTTTTGAATGAACAGCACCGCGTAAGGGAAATCCAGCGACTTGGTAAACGGCCGCATTTTAGTATAAAGGCTTGGTTCCTCAAGTCACTTTATGTCGAACGAAATATCCTTTCGCACAGGAAACCCAGAGAGTTAATAATTCGGGTATTCGGTAGCCCTCGTCAAAGTACATAAGCCAAGCGACTTTAACATTGATCTCTGTTACCACACCCCACCCGCTTGGGACACGCGGCGAGCGATTGTCGGGCTTGCAATTCACGTTTTATTCATCTTTTTCTCTTGGGCGAATTCATGTGACGTACTTCCGGCTCGACATTTCGCTAGACGCATGTCGCTGTAGGTTTTCTTATGCGCGGAGGCAGTGTTTTCCAGCTCGGTCGAGTTTTTTTTTTTTGGCTTCACGAACGATTGCGTCTACCGAAGTACTCGGCGACACAAAGACTCTTCGCCTTTTACTCGTTTTTGTTTATACGTACTGGTCTTCATTCAGATTTCAGACGAGCAAATGATCGAGAAATGGGCCTTTTCCGTGTTTCCACGGCACATGCGCAGCGGCAGAAGACAGGAGTCCGTCATTTTTTTTTGGTGGCGTGCTGAGTCAGGCTCGGAAGTGCGGGAGGCAGTGGTGGTCACGCGTTTTGAAGTTGTCCGACATGCTCCAACGCAGTTCCGTTTTCGGCTGCAGCAACGACAGCAAGCGTTGTCGCGTTTTAAGTTTCTTTAGGTTTCCTTCTACTAGCCTGCACCCGACGAAGCGGCAGCTGTGCGTGGACTCAGCCGATCCGGCGGAATAATGCGAACGGCTTGTAAAGGCATCCTCGAAAGCACTCCGGCGTTTGCTGTTGAAACTTCAAGGAAGATTCATGTTTTGGTTCTTTTAGTTTTTTATTGGTGTGTAAATACAACTGAGTAGATTGATTAGGTATGCTGTCGTGTCGCTTATGTGCCACGCAGAGCGAGCGTCTCGGAGTTCGCGTTTCTGTGAATGTGCGTTTGACTGGCGCACGTTTTTGCTCGCTAAAGTGACCGTCTCGCGTTGCTACGTAAACTAATTGTCTCTTTTTTTGTGTGGTAAATATTGGAATCACCCAAAGTTACGAAATAATCATAAGGCATTAAGGTGATGCGCCTGTGCTGCGCAGTTTGTTTCCATGTGCACATCCGGAAAGAGAAATTGAAGCAGCCGTTTCACTACCACGAACGCATCTGCTGGTCTTGTGGTTAAATAAGGAAGAGGAAACAATCAACTTGATGTGCGATCTTCATGCATGTATTCAGTAAAAAAAAATAGTTTTCAACATTGTATACAGGCGGGAGACTCAAAAAGAAAGGGTTTGGCCGATTTCGTGTATTTTCTTCAGGACCTACAGTCACACACAGCTGTTGCCTGAACTGGCGTGACATAAATGCCGACGCTCGCTCCAGAATTGGCGGCTGCACGTAGATAACTGAACTGTTTATAAAAGATGTATTTTAGTGGTGAATTTTTTTTCGACCTATTGAAATTTAAAAGTGTTTGTTTAAGTAAAACAAAAACGTGACCAACATACTTGCCAGGGTCAACAGCGCTTGCAAACGACTCTCTGGTCCCCAAACTCGTCCGCCGTTGACCCGGAAAAGTTTGTTGGTCGCATTGTTGAACGGAATATAGCTACGCTTTGAAATTTCGCTAAGAGAAATCCACCACTAAAGTACACCTTCGATAAAATTTGACATCGGTAGGTGCTGGCGCCAAGTTGTTCGGACGATTTTAGAGTCAGCCTTCAGATTTATGAAAATACGTTTTGTCAATGAAAATTTGGAAACAGGTTAAAAAAATAGCTCGCGACTCAAAAAAGCTTGCCTTAACGTGCTAACTAATATTTCCTGAATTTACTGCCGATAGTGCATATAACATGAATCTTAGTTTAATGTAACCATTTGTACTTTCTATCTGGTCAACCGGAGCTTCAATCGTGCCGTCAGTCGGAACGGGCGCCACGGCGAAGACCGTCGTCCATTCATTTGGCAAAATATACAAACGAACAAAGTCGTCCGT
The DNA here is from genome assembly GCA_013358835.2 of Ixodes persulcatus. NCBI lineage: Eukaryota > Metazoa > Arthropoda > Arachnida > Ixodida > Ixodidae > Ixodes > Ixodes persulcatus. Next base: position 267,022 of record JABSTQ010009711.1, read on the forward strand.
ATTTTTCATAAACAAATGTACTCGTCGACCTTGTTGGATAGAGGAAAAACGAATGCTGAGCGCATTTACTGACCGCGTTCAGATAGTCAACGTAGCTTGGAGCGGGCACAACCGGAAGCAAGGCAGGCCATCAAAAACGTTTTTCCTACTTGCCGATAGGTGGCGCCCAACATTTGAGCAAAAGGGCCATTGATCAGACGGCGGCCATAAAGGCCCCAGGCCCCAGTAGATGCCGTCTGGGCGATTACAATGGGAAGCAAATCGGTTAGAACTTGAATTTATGCAACCCAAATACGTCCCCCGATCATATGGTGTCGCTCGTTGGTGGCACTCGCCATGCCTGAGAGTTGCACCAAAACCAAAAGCGACGCCAGTAACTAAGAATCTGCGTGTATACAAATTGCTACGTTAGGGGACCTTGTTTATCAACATTACGGAACGTGGTTTAGCGGAAGGAAACAGTCGTTTCGTGGAACCACCCTGCAACTTTCATTCACAATATCTAGAGCGGTGAAACGGAGCAAGCACACGCTAGAGGAGGTATCTTAATATTGTTTTCTTTATATATTTATAACCGGTTTCAAGGGCGTCCTGAGCACTGGCGCATGTATCAGGGGCTTGGAGCATAAGTGAGCGAGGGTTTCAACGAATTAGCATTGTGCCATTTCGGATATTTTAGTTCTCTGCCTGATGCACGTTTGGAAGAGTAAGAACTACAAGAAAGGAGTCACTTGGAGACTTTAGGGCTTTATCCCCCGCTTCACGAACAGTTTCCAAGGCCTGAAGAAGCTCTTAGCGCAACGTCAGTTGCTACTCTGATGCTTCTAAAAGTATTCGGACTAGTGTAACCATAGAAACGCGAAAACATAGAAATTCGAAACCTCAGCTTACAAAGCTATGACCAGTACTTCTAGCAAATTGATGATTTACTCATCGGGTTCTGTCCAATGGTCGAAAAAAGGTGAGAACCGCGAAATGTGCGACAGCGTTTTAGGTTTACGAGAAATCATAGCGGTCAGAATTCCCGACCCAAGGTTCGTTCGACCGTCTCACCAACGTCCTTCGCGCTCTCGCTGGAATGTTAATTCCCGAAGAAGACTCCTCCTGAAAGAGACACCCTACGAGAAGATGTGGGCGGCGTCCGCCGGACCCTGTAGCCGAAGCGCCGAACACAATAAAAGCCTCGAGGCGCATTTCGTTCCACAACGACCGCGCGGAGCACTCGACTCCCGGGTTCGCCTTTCCCTCTCCCCGGCCCAGTGCGAGGAGGTTCAATGGCCGGCTCGGGTTCGCCTCAACGTTCGCCACGGTGTCCCCAGTGCCTCCTCGGCGCGATGGAAACCATATCGCCGTCGGCTCCCCTCCCGCGTCCCCACGTTGGGCGCCAAAATCGAGTTAGCGCTCGACAGATTGCGGCTTTCTCGACGAGCCCGGCGCCGCTCGATCCTAACGTGGTTATGGCGCAGCGGCGGAGCTGGAATGTATACTGGAAGAGTACCCGCGCTTTGCGACAGACCCCGCTTTATGCGGCTCTCCGGATGCTCCTTTCTGCGTGGATGTCTGAAGGAGCACCCAACAGCGGCAGCTGACATCCTTTTCTCTCCGTGAACAGACTCCCCCTCACGTTTTATTGACGTTGATATGTCCCGTTGGCTGAGGTGTCCCCTTATTTTTCGCTTGTTTGTTTGCTACTGTGTTTAGCGGAGAGTGGAGAGGTCTTCTGTTACATCGTCTACAGCCTTAAGGGAGTGTTAGTAATAAAAAAAAACAACACAAGCTTGATTAAGCTGACGAAGACCGGGGAGCACTAAATACGTTGCGCGCAAACTACCATTTCGCAGAATCACCTCGCGGAAATTGACGTTACGTCCTGAGGTCACATGACGTGATTTCTTTTCTCGTATAATTCGGTAGATAAAGCACATTTGTATAAAAATAATAAAAAGGAATGAATTGTATGTTAAATAACTCCCAGTTAAAACGCATTTCTTCTAATAATTAGTCGGTTACGACATACCCAAAAGGAATTTATTTATTTATATATTTATTTACCCTCAAGGCCTGGGGCATTATAGAGAGGAGTGATTTACATTTCATAAGATAGTACAACATTGTGCAGTTATTTGTATAGACAAATAAGGGGCTTATAATTTTACAATAATAGCTAAGGCGTTCTTGAAAAGATTGTGATCTTCGATGGCTGTCGTTAATGCGGGAAGGCGATTCCACTCATCTGATGTGCGTGGGAAAAAGGAGTAAATAAAAGCTTTAGTTTTGCAGAGGGGATATACGGGGGAGGTAAAATAAAATCGTGGCGCGGATATGGGTGCTGAAAGAGCTTGTGAAATAGACATAGTCGAAATAATTTACGGCGAGATGCTAGAGTTGGTGGGTTGAGGCTAGATTTCATTGGGCTTATGCTGGCAGTTCTGTTATAGTTAGATAGGATAAAACGAACTGAATTATTTTGATCCGTTTCAAGTGAACCAATAAAAATTTCTTGGTGAGGATCCCACACAGATGAAGCATATTCATGTTTTGAACGGATTAGTGTTTTATATAACAAAGGTTTTAAGGACGAAGGGGCCTTTGAGAAGTTACGTCGGATGTATCCAAGCATTCTGTTAGGGTTGTTTATAATAACATACGAGATGTGAGCGGTCCAGGTGAGATCAGCTGTAATGTGAATACCAAGGTATTTGTAAGAGGTGACGGCATCACGGGGATGGTGATTTAGAAAGTAGGTAGGTAAAATATTAGCTTTTCTAGATACGCGCATATATTTGCATTTATTAACGTTTAGGTTATACACCATGCTGTGCACCATTCAGAGATGTCATTAAGGTCCGACTGAAGGTTAGTTATATCGTCATCAGAAGTTATTTCACGAAAAACCATGCAATCATCGGAAAACAAGAGAATGTTGACTGATTAGTACAGTAGTAACCGCCACTATTCGAATTACCTAATAAACACAATCGGCGTCCGGTTTATAGATGATTACTGGAACAGACTCAACACCAGTATTAATACTGAGTCAGACTAGGGGAGCAGCAAACAACTAACACCCCTTGCTATCGATTGGACCTTTTTGGAAAGATGAAATGCACGCAGAAAGACCGCTCGTTCACAAGAAAAACATCTCTAGCCTTATTTAGCACGTCTGTCAGTAGTAGTTTGTTACTGTACGTCTAGTTATTTGAGACTTTTTTTTATTCTCCATTGAGCTTGCCCAAAAAGTTACCTATTTCGAGCTATGCTTAAGCAGAAAAGCGTAACTATGGCGGCCGAGATGATGACGCCAACTCGACTGTCATTTCCGTATGTTTGAGTACAGTCATGTTACAACAAGTAAAAAATGTAGATATGCATATCTTGTCATGTCAGCTCTGAGCGGGTTACCCATGGCCAGAACTTTGCGAAAGGCACTTCTAGTTCACTTACCATTCACCAGGTGGCGTATTCAGCTCTAAGTTTTACTCAGTGTGCAAATTACCGCCAAAGTGGACTGTGTGCCGAGTGAAAAAAAGACAGTAACATAAAGAAAGAAGAGATAATTAGTGTCTTGAGCTTTCAACCTACCGATAACTTTATCATTCTTCTTTACCATTTCGTGGCGATACTGCGATCTAAGGAAGACTTTAAAACTTCTAAACTCTTGCCCAGAAGTTATCGCACGCATTTCTCTAGTTCTTATTGTTTACTTTAGCGCGATATGGGTAGGTAACTTCAGATATAACTGTGTTGTGACTGAGTATAGGGTATAAAACGTATGCTTTTATTAGTAGTTGTTTCCGTACAAGACGTATCTAAGGATGAATTGTACAAGACGTATACAAGGATGGATGTCGAATCTAAGGATAGATTGTAAGCTTATATATTTCAGGTACACAATTGTTTTGCGCGTTGATATATACTCACCTTCAGCCTGGTGCAATGTTGTCACTAATAAAGAAAAAGAGCAGGTCAATTTGCATAAAAAATTGCGTTTTATTGGACAAATTTGTGCCTACGGACGTAAAGAGAAAGGTGCCACGCATTTCGCTTCGGCGTCGGAAGGGTGACTGACCCGAAGAAGCGCATTATCGCTACTTTCATACACGCGGCACGTTCAGGAATGTTTTGAACAAGAACACTGGATGATAGTCGAAAATCGACATAACTTTTTCTAGAAGACAAGAAAATTAATAATAAGGACACTTAAGACTGGTTACCTGTAGGAATACGAAAGCATTCCTACGCGTATGAATGCTTTCGTACGTAGGAATTCTTTCGCTTGTAGGAATGCGCTGCGTGTAAGAATGACCTTGCATTCTTGCACGCTGCGCATCGGACCACGTCTTCCTTTTTCACACGCCGCTCCGGCGGTGACATCACGCTCCCCCACTGCGCAGGCGCGGCACCCCCTCCGGCTCTACCGCTTCCGTGACGATAATAATAATAATAATAATAATAATAATAATAATAGTTTTATTAGCACAAAATCATTCACATACATTAATTACTGCCTCACGAAAGCACTTGCGTGCTTGTGTGTGAGAACAGTCAGTCCATACATAAGAGAAAACCAAATCAAACAGAAAAAAAAAAACAGAGAAAAACAAACAAGCGTAAAATAAACACATCTCAATTTTGACACTACATGTTACAAACTTAGTGCACCTGCGTTGCTGCGCATTTCTTTGTGTTTTATTTCCGAGGCGCGTCCGCTTTGACCTTGAGCGGCCCCGCCGGCTTCCGTGAAAGAAGGATCGGATATTGCGGGTCGCAGCCAATGGGGATTCATTGCTCGTTTCGATGCTGCAGACAACGCCGGCTTCGCTCCACTGGGACAGTTGATTCTTTCGCATTAATAAAGTAAAAATACAGTCGAACGGGATTCGAATACCATCCCTCTGTGCGGCAGCGGCATGCGTTACCAACTGCGTCACGTACGCGGAAATATCGCCCAAACTCTACGAGCTGATGGGACCATTCAGACAGATTCAAAACCGCACCGTCATGGTGTACGTCGCGTTTCTGTACGTGTTCTATCATCGCTGAACCAATAATAAATAGGAAAGACCCGATGACTCGCGCTTATGACGCTGTTTGATGGGCCCATCAACTTGTAACGTCGGCTGCGTCTGGACTTAAGCTGAAACCAAGCATAAAAACTATCGTTTATGCGGAATTTATATTATGCGTACAGGGTGGCTACCTTAGGCTTTTCACATTTAAAAAAAAAAAAATTTGTTAGGGCTACACAAAAGCTGTAGGTTCACGTAAGTCATACGGCTAGGGGGACATTATATAGAGGGATAATCGTCACGATAAGTTCAGTATTGAACTAAATTTTGTTGAATAATTTCAATTAGTCTAAATAAACCTACTGTTCAAATAAGAGAGCCTGCTGAGCGTCATCGAAAACTATTAAATTTGGAAATTAAAAAAAAAAAAAAATCTCCGCACGTAGTGAAAACGTAGGTGGAATGTAGTTACCGCTAGTGCAACAGGCGCGCATGGCTGGCGGTCCGGAAACACGGATGATAATTTCATCATCCGCGTCCATCAGGCTAAATCGTAAAAATAGATGCATACCGAATAGCATCGCCTTAAAGTGGGGATGGTACGTTCGTTTCTAGGCATTCGTTCGTCTTCTGAATTTTGGGAACGCGCTCCGCGCCTGGCAAGTCTTTGAGAAAAACTCATTTCCAAAACGAAAGGTAAAATAACAAATGTAGAGCCCTCGATCCCACCCTGGATTGTGGCGAATACTTAAATCAATACTTTCTGGAAGAAAAAAAAAAAACGTTCTCATAGTAAGGATGGGTTGGCCGTTCTTACGGATTCGTACGTGTTTTTAAATTTGGGCACCTGCGCCCTTGCAAGGAATCTTTTTGAAAACAACCCAGTCCTCAACTAAAGGGTGAATATAAAATGTAGAGCCCTCAAGTCCATCCTGGTTTTGTGAAAAATACTTCAAAATAAGTCATTTATGAAAAAAAAGGTCACAGAGTGAGGATGGTTTGGCCGCTTTTACGCATTCCTTCATCTTTTGAAATTCGGGCACCGGCGCCTCCGCGAGGGAACGTTTTTAAGGACAACCCAGTTCCAAACTATAGCTGGAATCTAAAATTTAGAGCCGTCACGCACATCCTGGTATTATGGCAAATATTTCCAAATAAGTTTTTTTTTAGAAAACCGGTCACAAAGTGGGCATGATTTGGCGTTTCTACGCATTCTTTAATCTTAGGAAATTTGGGCACCCGCGCTTCGCCATGTAACTTTTGGAGGACAACCCACTCCCAAACTAAAGATGGAATATAAAGTTCAGAGCCCTCGAGCACATCGTGGTATTATAAAAAAATACTTCAAAATAAGTCCCTTATAAGAAAACCGGTCCCAAATTGGGGGTGGGTTGGCCGTTTTGACAAATTCGTTCATCTTTTGAAATTCTGGCACCTGCACCTCATCGAGGAACTTCTTGAGGTCGACCGAGAACTCAGCTGGCAACAAAATATGAAATCTAGGACGCTCGACTATACGCTACTGTTATGTCAAATCTCTAAAATGAGCCATTTTTGATTAAGCTTTTCTCGAATTGGATATGGTTCGAGTATTTCAAGCCATTCGGTGATCATTTGACATTGGTACACCCGCGCCTCATCCAGGAACTTTTTGAGATGGACAGAGCTCTTAACGAATGACTAAATGAAAGCTTTATGGCCCTCGACTACAAGCTGCTCTTATGGCAAATCCTCTAAAATGTACCATCCTTGAGAAAACTTGTCTTGAAGTTCACATGGTACGGCTGGTTCCAGGCATTCGGTCATCATTTCGAATATGAGAACCCGCGCCTTGTCCGGGGACGTTTTGAGATCAACCGAATTCTTAACTGGCGACGAAATATAAAATTTCGTGCAGCCGACTACTAGCTGGTACTATTTTAAAACTTGGGCTTCCGCCCTCTTCGAGGAGTGGCGTATCAAGTCGGATACTTCAAAATGCTGTTCTCCAGAATATTTTATTTTGCTACATGTGTGCAAGGCGATTGGGATAGTTATTTTAATGTCAACATTTCGAACGTGATTAAAATTATTTTTCATTTGTGAATGTTAAGATTACAAGAACAGTCATACTCTCATAAAGTGGGTACTAACCGCGGTGCTCCAAAATCACTTTTGTTATAATCACGTAACATCAATAATTAGCAAATGTATATAATACAATTTTTATACTTTTAGATTTTTGCAACACTATAAAGCTGTTTTTATATGCTATTTTATTGATGTAGGTAGCGGAATACTGCAAATGCTAGTGAATGTCTAAATGAGAAATAATCCACCGTATTTGTCGAATTGGTCTCAAGACACAAGAAAAATAATTTGGGGAACAAACTAATCGTACACTGCAGATTATTCATTTTTCTGGTTTACTGCAGTCGTATGGCAAATTATTTACTTTGTTGTATTTTTAAATTGTGCTCCTTTGAACTTTGTTGTTTCTAAAAAAAATTGCGTTAGGTGCGTTAGAAATATATTTTTTCTACAGATGTAATACACATCTTAGACACAAAAAATAATTTGCCATAATATTTGGGAGGGATTCTATTTAATTTATACAATAATAGAGAGATATTTATACCCAAGAATAAACTGTACACTTTGATTAACTTGGATACTATCCGTAGTGGCAATAGATCAAAAGGTTTATTCGATCGGGGAACATGCAGTTTTCACAACATCTTCCTGAAAGTTTGGCACAATAATAGCCGTATATGATAGAATGGAGTTGTAGCACGAAAAATTGGACCAGGCGTAACGTTTCGGTGTTATGGTAATATTTCTGTATTAAATACTTGGGCTTTTATGGGAGCGCTGCCGTAACCCATTCAGAGACGGCTCGAGCATACGATGGCACACATTTCTGGGGATGATTAACATGACGTCCCTCTGATGCTCTTACGGTCAACCGAATAATAAATGGTAACTTCCCCACAACCAAAAATAAACTGTCTTTGTTTGCTAATAGATTAGTTCACAAGGCTTTATATTAATAAAAAATACATATAAAGTCTTAAGTTGCAGTCACAGTGCCATACATCATGCAAAACACTCGGTGTTTGCTGCGGACATGGTAAAACAATTGTCTGCGGACACTCCTTAAGCATGTTGGAAGAATGTTTGCTTGATACATTTAAATGCTTCGAACATGTCTGCGGAAAGTATGACCAATGTTACCGTCTTACAAGAGGCAAACAATTCTTCAGAGGGTGTCTGCAGACTCATTACGTATTAGGAGTGTGATTGCGGCTTCGCGTTTCTTCTGCTCTAAACAAGGCGCTTTCTTATTTTTTCTTTTAAATTTCAACTCCTCCGCAGACGAACGGCCATCAAGCCAGCGCGACGTCGCTGCAGATCTTCCGGAGCCGCCGCCGCCGTCGCCGGACCTCTCGGTCTCATCAAGCTCTCCAGCGGGCCGCAGCCCCCCTCCGGCTCCGAGCCCTTCCGGACGCGCAGCCTCCGGTAGCCCCCTGTCAACCCTCACCCGCGTCTTCCCCAGCCACCGGCCGGGATTCCTTCAGCTAGTGCTTCGCAGCTGTGACGGTGACCTCATCCGCGCCATCGAGCAGCTAGCCCACGCGCCGCCCGCGCGCTCGGCGTTCAGGGCGTTGAGCCCCCCGATGGCGCACCAGGGCACCTTCTTCAGACCCGCACCAGGACCTTTTTTCAGACCGCAGGGTGCTCCGTTCCCACTGGCCTTCGCGGCTCCGGCGTACCCGCTTTTGCTCCCATGTCCGCCGGGCTGCCCCCAGTGCACGGGCACGTCCTCAATGTTGGCGGGACTGGCGCCGTCGCCGCTCAGAGCGGGACATGTTCAGCAGGACGCCTGGTCCTTCCTCGAAGACACGGGACCTGATAGACTCAAGGACAATTGAACTTGGACGGTTAACTCCGAAAAAACACTGTGGGTTGGTGCCGCGATACTGTGTGAAAGCGAGGAGGGCGTACAATGAAGGACCAAAAGTGTAAACTCTCCCGTTTAAAGTTCTGCGTCTCGTGTTCTGTGGAGCCTACCTCGTTTGCTCGTTCGCTGTACAATGTATACTCAAGTGACACAAGAGGCCGTCGTGCCAGCAGCTCGTGACCTTGGGAATGCTGCTGACTTTCAAAATGACTCGAATATTTGTTGTCTTCTACGATCGTGTTAACGACGCAACGTTCTGGTCGGGTGTCACTATAGGAAGCCTTATCATTATGACCATCTGCCCAGAGTTCACAACGAGATCAGGAAGTGTGTTTTGCCTACCTGCTTTACCATAACTTACCGTCTGCTGAAAGTTTCTGACTTCATGGGGTACGTGACTCTTTCTTATCCCATGGGAACGTTATTTTGGCGGCAGTCGAAGCGCTGCTATAGCGTTTAAAGGAACAGCCCGAGGAGGGGAGCCTGCTTTCCCAAGCTTGAAATCGCGGTTGCAGTGTGGAGACCCCCAATAGACCTCTTCCGAAATCGAAGCGATGCTAGCGGCGTAATGGCGCACAAAGCAGCTTGGAAACCCATTGAGCGCTAAGGTTTGGTCTTGATTGGACAACCATACTTCACGGCATTAAATCAAGACCAAATAGAGTGCTTGCATTTTCAAATATGTGACTTTTCTTAAATTTACAATAGTGTAGGTTTTGCCTACCAATACAAACCGAATGATGGGTCACGTTTATTCAGATTCCCGACGCTCCGGAGTTTGTGTGTGGATAAACACAGGACGAAGATGATCCATTGAAGAAGTGTACTGGGCCGGCTATCCTGCTTCATTAGCTCCACAATGCCCTAGATTTATTGAATTATCGGTGCACCTCTAGGGCCATATGCTGCACTCTGGAGTGGTAACCAGGCCGCCTGACAGGTACGTAATGCGGCAGGCCGTTCTCCTACCCCTCGTTAAACCTAGGCAGGCTCTTAAGGCCACTGGAGATGAGAGGATGCAATTGAAAGCGTGCGCTGACTTTGTTTTTATGCAGTGCTGAGATGCACTACGTCGTAAACGGGGCGATCGAAACCGATACTATGCCATTCCTCTCCGTTTACCAATTACGTCCCATAAGGCAACGTGCGCATTTTTGCGTGCACGAAGTTTTGGAAGTAGTCTACTTCGCAGGTCGGCCAATCTGCACTTGTTGTCCCCGTTTCGCATCACGGTCTATGGGTCATGGCCGAAATCATCAGCTACTGGACGGCTCATTCAGTAAAAGCATGATGCCTAACGATCGAATCATCCAGTCACTTACGATTTGGGAAGTCAGCTATGCATCTTCGCTCAAAAAGGTGGCGATAAGTGCAGATTGGTCCTCCGGCAAAATTGCTGGGGAGTCCACTGTTAAGTCGCGAGTTTGAACTTGAGCGAGCGTCCTCCCTTGCTCGGGCTGTTCCACTGAACGCTTCGCCATGAGTAGGTCCTTGGCTACCGTCAGGATGGCGTTCCTGTTAGATAAGAGCCTGTTCATGCGCTCCGTACAGACGCCTTAAATAAGAGCCTAATTGAGCCGCAATGGCCGACCTTCTCTTGTCTTACCGAGATGCCGAGCCACTGAAGTGGTCGTTGACGAGTTTCCACCAAGCCTCTACTGTGAAGACGGATGAAGCAACACATAAAGTGGCAATAAACTGTCCTGCTGCGGTAATTACGAAATAAAGCAAATGGAGTAAAAGGAAACAAAAACCGAAGGTTGGTTGTGACTGCGGCCGTGCACGGCTGCCTGAAAGCGTCTATATGAATGGTGATCACTGCACGTAATCATCGCAAGGAAACTTATTTCGGGGTTGTGGAAAGAACAGGAGGGGGTTGCCAACGCAGGTGAATATGCTCCGTATTCATGGTATTATACTTAATATCAAAAGCAGAGGTGTAAGCACGTCTCACGATCCTGGGGTGTTTACTAGACGCCATATTTGAGGGCGCTGTTTAGAGCGCATGCTCAGAGTGAGCTCATTTTAATAGGTTGCTAAGACCATCAATCTTGATGGTGTGGAATGTACGTTGCAAAAGAACTGTGGAAGCTTATCATCAGCACGCGCTCAGCAGTCGCGCACACAGCTATGGCCGCCAGTGAGTACCCGCAATACCCGTGGGCAATTTTCTGTGAAATTTTTAGACAAGAAGATTGTGCGTGAACGGCTCTAATCGGCATTCATGCAGGTGTCCCCGTATCTTCGACCGCTTAGCCACAGAAAGTGATCTACGACTGTAGAAACAATGTTTCCATTCACGCTCAAGCAAAACAACAAACAAACACTAAAAACCATTGCGCCACTTGAACATTCAATATTGAGCATTATTCCCTTTTATGTTTTTGGAGGAGTGGTTGCTTTCATTATATTCCCAGTAACTTGCAGTAGGTTAGTATGGCTTTTTTATTTGAAGGTCGGTCTCATAAATAGTGACACCGTTCATTGCAGCTGTGTGCGTTCGTACTTAAATAGGCATAGTGGCAAACCTTTGCAAAAACCCGTTGTTTTTGTACATGTTTCAAAGGGACCATGAGATTATTTTTCAACTTGTCCTCCTTAGCTTTCTTCCCGAACTCAAAATCAACTTGAAAAAAAAAAAAATCACGTGGTCGTGACATAGTATTTTACTGAAACTAAGTTCGTCCAGCCGTCTGATCGTCGGTGGGGTTAGCCGTCCGTATTCCTTGCGTCTGATTCAGTGCAATCATAAATAAATTATGAGCAAGAGCGACAGCCATAACAGCCTTCTTTCCGACGTGGTGGGCCTTCCACGACTGGTCAGACTGATTAATTTTGTTTTCATCGACATAAATGTGAGTAACATCAGATTGTCAACTGTGACGATATGTGTTTCGGTTTGCGATGACTCCTAGTTTCCACCGTGTTTTGCAAGCACACCATGAAGCTTGTCATTCGCAAGTGATGAGTAATGCTGTCATGGTGATATTATTGGCCACGAATGCGAATCCCAATATTCGTCGACGGATTGATTGTTGACGAGCTCATACGTCCGAGTGACGCAGTGCTCGTGTGCAATACGTTTGCTGGGATTGACCGTCGTGCTTTGTAGCTCAGAATGTATTACAGCGAAATGGCTGGAAACTTTTGAAGAAAAAAAACAAAAAAAGTAGTTCGCTCTATTTTTGAACATTTATACCGTCCCAGCGTTTGCCAGGTTCGCGTGAGGCAAAGCTCCCGCGCATGCGCAGTGCCGACAGCAGCGCCACCGCAATGGCATAACATCAGGGAGTTGAGTTGATGCGTAGACATTCTCACCCTCCGTTGCATGGGCGCTGCCATCTTGGAAACACTTGACGCGGCCGCCATAAGGTGGCTTCAGATCGTCGCTCCTGGCTCCACTCCACGCCCACGCCCTGGCGAAGGTTCGTGTTTTTTTATCGCGTTGTAGGGCGCTTTTTTGCCATACTTTGTGAAGTGTCGTCTTTTACTTATTTTTACTACTTAACCGCTTGCCATCATTATAGCATGTTTTGACTATTTGCACCTTCGGCGTACCGGATACGTCTGAGGAAAGGAATCAGCGTCAACAATTGAGTATAACGATTCCTTTGGTTCACACGAGAGTTGAGAGGCAAATCATTTATGACAGCGCAAATATGGTTAGGTGATGGTGGCTAAGTGATAGTGGCGCTATAAGAAAAGCAAGGTATATCTATGATCACGCATTTATGATCATAAAGGGGAAGGCAAATCTAGTGAACGCAAGGAGTCTGTGTTTCTTAAAAGCATCGTGCTCTGCCTAGTCTAGGAAGTGTTGCTATGATGAACATTGGCGACATATGATCGGGTCAAGATCACGTGGCCGCATTTTCTGGCATGGCCTCCTCAATACTCACAACGCCTGGCAGTTCGACGACGGAGCCATAGAGTGCCCGTTCGCAGATTTGGAGCGCGAGGATCTGGTAGCAAAGAGCATCAAAGAGCTATTTCTCGGGGAACCTGACGTGAGCGCACAGCTTTTGCTGCGGCGAAGACCCGAAACACACTTCTTCGCTCGTGAGAAGTGTGTGCTCGAAGTCTCGCCGCAGAGGGGCGCCAGTCACGTGGCTCTCCTTTCATGCATTGTCTGTCGCTCCACCCATTCTGTTTCGGCGGCCGCTTCTCGTGGCGATCTGCCAGGCGTTGCCAATATATAGGAGGCCATGGTTGTGGTTACGAGTTTAGGGGGAGAACGCGGCTCGTTTTAGAGCGCAGCTCTTAGGCTCCCGTTTCCGGCTTGAGCGGCGTCACCGTCGGCGTCGCCGACGGCGCAACTGTGACGTTACGTGACCCCCGTGAGGTCACGTGACCCCCGTGAGGTCACGTGACCCCGGTGACGTCACGTGACCCCGGTGGCGTCACGTTAACCCCCTGAAATCACGTGACCCCCGTGAGGTCACGAGGGTCACGCGATGTCACGATGGTCACGTCACCTCAAGGTTACGCCGGCGGCGACGCCGACGCCGCTCGGAGTAGCAGGCAGGATGAGGAGGTGAGGAGGAGGGAGGAGGGGTATACCTTTCCCCCAGTACCCTTCCCTCCTCCTCCTCAAGAGCTGCGCTTTAATTCGGTGTTACAGGGAGTTGTAAACGGCTTTCATTTTTTCTACCATTGCACAAGGAAAAACACTAACGCGTGTTTCTTGGGTTATAGTTGCCAGCGATTCATTTTAAGTAGTATTGAAGCAAACAAGAAAAATATTTGCACCGCCCTTTTTAAAGCGCACTCTCACTGCCCATACATCATTCGAAAGAAACCGTCTGCTGATATGATGACAAAAGTATTTGCGGCCGCGCCAAAAACATCTTCGCTCTTCGGCGCACTTTTTCTGCTCATACAAAGAATATACGTATATATATACTTAGAGTAATGAAGTCGGACCTAGAAGCTTTGTTGGGGTTTTAAAGCATTTAGTGAGTCAACGTTTCGGCCTGAGACAGGCCTTCTTCAAGGCTGGTTGTTGAAATCGATTACAGAGTTGGTTTCGGTTTACACACCTGGGTCAAGTCACGTGTCAGATCACATGTAAAACTGCCTAAGTAAACAACAATGCTATAGTCCCCCCCCCCCCCCCCCCCCCCCCACCCGGCCGCAGCAGACGCCACCAGCCATCGGAGCCATCAGTTTCCCGTCACCCCAGGAGCGGAGTGCCCTCACGTGCGGAAGGCGCAGTCACGTTCGCAGAGTTGGATCCACTCGGATGTCAACGACAGTCTCAGAACATTCCAAAAGCAGCAACAGGTGGAAATTTCCTGTCGAAGGTCATGACCCGCTGACTCGTCGACAGGCAATACAGAAAAGTAAACGGGAAAAAGAAAGGGTTGTACTAATAGGATTGAATTAGCCACAGTCACTCCGTTACAGGTGGATCCAGGTTGATTGCATGCATAGATGACATTATACCGGGATCTTCATTAATCCCGGCTCGAATTGAATTAAATTTGTAAATAAGATAGGATTCTCTCTGCTCACGATCACGGGTGCTTTTGAAATTAGATTGTAAAAATTTGATGTTTAGTTTGTGAAATGTGTGTTTGGGTAAAGCCATGTATTTTGAAAGGGGGAGTTTGGGAAATAATTTTACATGTGTCCTGTGATTGTTAAATTTCTATTGAAAAGATTTGCTGGTCTGGCCCAAGTACTGCTTATCGCAGGTGCCACATGTCAGGAGGTATATCACATTACTTGTGCCGCAGTTTAAGTTTCCGTGGATAATGTAGGTGAAATTGTTTCCGTGGATTATATAGGTGAAACCTGAATGGTGCGGGTGGCAGAGCACACCATAGTGACAACGAAGTCCGGGATCCAGTGCAAAGAAACTGTCGAAAGAACCAAGGTGAAGCTGGAGAAGTGAAGAGAATTTTATTTATTATTTTATTTCTCGACCAGATACCAACTCCCTTCGGAACGGCCGTGTTCAATGGAAAAAGTTAATATATCATCATTGACATTATTATTATCATCATTATCACAATAACAGTATGTATTACGTTTCTTTCCGGAGTTCATGGTGCTTGTAGTGGGCGGAACAACGTACTCCGGTTTAAAAATATTAAAAATGATAGCACGCAGAAACGGCAATATGAGAAGGATTAAAAAAGTTCACTGTAGTGCCCTCGTGGATAGGCTACTCTTTCTAACTTGTTTTAGTTATAGATGCATGGTATTCCTACATTCTTTTTCTTGTGATTTTCCATATATCTACGTACTCTCTTCTAGAAAGTAGCCGACTCGTTCGATCGTTCAACCCGTGCAATCGGTTTTTTCACCAAGACAAAAGAAAACAAAAAGACTATAGGCACAGATTTGTTCATCACGAGAATCCTTCCTCCACACACTCATTGACCCTTCAATTACAAACACCCTCTCTCCCCCCCCCCCCCAAAAAAAAAAAGAAAAGAAAGAAAAAAAAAAGGAAAATCAAAACGGAGATAACAACTGAGCACGGTCGGTCGTCTAAATCAAATTGGCCTCCCATGGAGCTCCAACCATGTGCCCAATTGTGGTTGAAGCCGTGACACCTCCACCCCCCCCCCCCCCCCCCCCCCCCGAGGCACTGCCGCGGGCACCTCGCGGTCAGGCGGTCCCTAAAGACCGGCTAATTGGCTAATCGTGCGAAAACACAGCGATCGCAGAACCCGCAGCCCCACGTCTCCCTCCCGTGTTCCGCTTACTCTGTGCCGTTCTGAAGTCCGCCAGCGGAGTTGATTGACAGATTGCCGCTCCCAACGAGGAAAAGCGGGAGAAGAGAGAGAAGCAAAACAGAAGGAAACAGAATAACGAAGACCCCGATTTGTTCTCGGGGTTGGGAAACAGATGTGTGCATTCGTCAGCGCATTCCGTTAGCTGGGTCCTTTAGCGGGGTTAGTGTTTGTTTTGGAGAAGCTTGTGGTTAAGTACTTTACGCTGTACCGACCCCGCTGGTCGCTTTTAAACCTTATCGCTTGTAGAGATATTGGTACAGCATAGCATCAGATAATGAAGTGATGTTGGCAAGAATGAAAAAAGATGGACGTATGTAAAACTGAAATTAAATGTTTAATGATACTAATGTGCCTACACACTAAAACAGAAGGTACTGTAGTACATCCTGCGACGGCGACGGAGGGGTGTACTACGGTAACCCCCCCAGCTACAGCTGTGACACCAGGTGCCCGAATGGGCGTCTGGGGTCTCAGCAATAGGTGAGCAATTTAGCCAGTGCACTACAACCGCTTGCCTGGGGTCTTTAATGCGCACCACGCAGTAGTGACAAACAACCACTCGCCGGTGCGATGCTCATCCAGATCGAAATGGGCAGTGGTGGGAATTGAACCCAGGATTTATGGGTTCTGCAGCGAGAGCTTTCGCTCCTTGTGCTCCGAAATGATGTGCGCTAGCCCACTCGGCCACCGATAGCTCAATAAATGTATATAAAAAAAACCAAATTAAAAAAAAAAGAAAAGGAAAAAGACGAGCACTGTTAGCGTTTTTATGAAACGCTGGAAGTGGAGTCCTGTTTTTTATTGATAGTAATGGTCTAGTAGCGCGGGTGATCAGATGCTTATGCTTATACACATTTTCATTGTTCACAAAATCACAACCTCGCGCGCTATCAGACCAGCACACACTTGTCTGTTGCTTTGGAAAGCGAACAAAGCACACACAAACGCCGAAGATCGCACCGGCCAGAAGCTTTTTGCTTACAAAATGCTGAGCTGGAAAGGTCGCACCGCATAAAATGCCGTCTCCACAACTCATCCCGCACATGTTCGTCGATTACAAAAGTGAGCAAAGCACGCGCCGTGAGTACAAGCCTTGAAAATGGCACCACTGTCAGAACCCCTTTCCACCTATACGATCTGACTCATTACAGGCTCGCGTGTAAAGGTTGAACTCTACGAAACAAATTTAACTGAGAAATTCGCGCTTCAAAAGTTTATTACCACACACCACCGCGTGTTGCTTGGCACCTAACTTCATGTGACGAACAAGCGATGAACGCCTCTGAAACCGGTACATGATGCCAAGGGTTGCGTGGGCGACTCTATACTGGACTCAAATGACGCCACTGCAAACATTGAAAATCCGAGTGCAATACCAACGCACTACCAACGCATTACCATCATCAAATAAGCGGTTCGAAAAATACGTTTGAATGGTTCAAACATGGTTCCAACTTCGGAGACAGTCGGAAATCAAAGGCAGTCAATGCACTGCCGGTAGCGGCAGATGCTGAGCGTACAAACCCTAGCTGGCATAGATCGGCGGTGAACAGCGCGTGGCCCGAGTCAAGCTCGAGCCCCGTGTTGCATGCAAAACTGGGAATCCCCCCAAAAATAAAAAAAAATGAGCGCCTATCTATGGGGAAAAAACCTACAAAACAATTCCCGGTGAATCATCCTTAAAGAATTGGTGATCAGCTGGCGATCTCGGCTGTGAGCACGAACACCGGCGTGCGCTGGTTCGGAAACACTTTACAGTGGTACTCTGGCGATTTTTCAAGCTACCGCAACTAACTATATTTTCGGAATCCCTGACCTTTGCCCTTTCAGGTATGCTATTTAGTATCGCGAAATTCAGAAGGGTTATGGTGAAATCGGCAAGTGAAAAGTGATGCCGAAACCAACATTTAAATATTTCCGCGCTTTTCAGTGCCGTGACGTCTATGGAAGGCAGGTTTACAGGTCAAGCGTGCAGTTTAAAAATGGAATATGCCGAGCATTTGTTTCGTGCTGCTGCGCGGGTGCTGAAGCAAGCTTTCAAACAGTTTTATTTGACACCATGATCTGCTTGATATCCGTTTTGAACTAAGTTTACAGTCCAAAGAATAATCCCCTGCCTACCGCTGACGTAACTTTTTTATTCTTGCCAGTAGAAACGCTCACTTCCAAAAAACACAGTGAAGACCAAAATTGTAATTTCAACAACTTCGCGAAAAAAACCATTTTTCCACAATATCTGACTTACTATTTCAGCGATGTTTGTTGGTGTCTGGCAAATTTTCAGGCAAATCGGAGGGTACAAAAAAAATGCCGGAGAACCCCTTTCAAGGAGTTTGTTTTGAATACATTTCAAGTGTTCCTAAAATAGGGGTAGTCATCAAAACGGCCAATTAGTAGGGGTGTGCGAATATTGGGCTTCGAATATCGAATTAAATATCGAATATGTGTCTTGTAATGAAAAATTACAAAACAAGAGTTAACAGCAGGTTTTATTGCCTTTTCAAAATAAATCAATGCAACTGCATTTTACTGGGCTGCAGCAGGCTAAAGATGCTTCTAGTAATGCACTCATTACAAATTATTATCTAGGAAAATTAACTGTTCAACGTGTTCAGAAAGCAAACGCTCCCTACGCGCCCTGACAACATTTCCGCCAGTAGAAAGACCCTTAAATCGGGAAACCTGCGAAATGTCCCTCAAGTTCGAAGAAGTTTGACTTATGGAGAGTGTTGCCCGGCTCCTACACGAATATTTCGAATTTTTGGAAACAAATAATATAGAAAGTAGTTGATTTTATTTTTTATTAGATGGTAACCAATGTTTACTCTATATAAAAGCGAAAATATGCGCTTTTAACGCTTTCATTAGTTATTAATGTGAACCTGTGATGCCAATAAACCCAACAAATATTGCATTTTCCTCCGCCAGTTGAGTCAATTAGTTTTTTATTTTCTTTTAATATTAACGCATGCGCAAAAAAGTAGAACTTCAGTTGAACCTTCGTCGAACATCACGTTGAAAGGTCGAAAAAGTCGAACTTAGTCGAACTCGAAACTGGGCAGGTTCGCTATATCTCTAATTTTGACTGAGCGGGAGTGGCAGGCACTGGTGGCAGGAGTTGTTGTCGATGGGGATGCCATGTTCTGCTCGCCCCTAGCTTTTTGTTTTTTTTTAATTTTCTAGCATTTATATTAGATGACACTCTCGAGATATATTTTATATTTATATTTCACTATCGAGGTTAATTTTATTGCATCAAGTTATAGAACGTGCAATTGCATCACATATTTCTATATAAGCGCCACACAACAAAGGGCTTGGTGAGAAAGAAACTGAAACTGATCCTGTCTTGCTGCCTTCGGACAGATAGAAACGGAGCAGACCGATAACGCACGGATCATGCGCCTTTCTCAGTGAATAAACATATTCATAGGGGAATGCGTGGCAAGCAGATTATTCGTTACATGCTCGAATATTCGTAGTTTTTTGCGAATATTCGCCGTTTTTCCCGAATATTCGGCTTTGACCGAATATTCGGGAACTTCCGAATATGCAATTTTTGAATCGAATACGTTTCGAATAAGGAAAATATTCGATTCGCATTCGAAATTTCGAATATTCGCACACCCTTACCAATTAGTTAAATGTTTTTTCCGCTTGTCGGTTGCGACCCCTTGTTCTCTATTGTTTGTATTCTTGAATTCGCCACCAGAATTTGTCGTATACGTGTTACATCCCTTCCGGGGATTGTCCGAAATCGCGCCAATAATAAACCTACCAAGCAAAAAACGAAAAAGGAAAGAAGAGCGAGGTAAGCGTAAAAAAGGAAAGACTCAGAACAGCGGGGTTGCAGTTGTTGTGACAGACGGTTCCGGTCCCGACAACCCCCGGTGTTTGTGTTTCGTCGGTCCCCCGCCATCTCTGTCGCCCTGATCCTCCTGACACACCCCAACCGCGCCTCAAGCCCCGCAGAGAGACAAATCAACCTTAGAGGGGATCAGAACGAAGCGGGAAACAAGGTTTGCCTCTTTCCATCTCGTTCTCTTGCTATCTCTCTCTCTCTCTCTCTCGTTCTTTTCGGTTCTCTAGTGTCGCTTTTTTACTGTTCATGCTCATGGAAAACAATCCACCCTTTTGATGAAATGTGGCCCCACCTATCGACAAGCACTGAAACCTGGTTTTGACTAGGTTCTGAAGTTTCTTTGGTTGGAAAAACGGGTACCATTAGGATTGATTTCAACACGTCGCTATACGTTCGTTTTCCAGCACGTCGGCTATCTGCGTAGTGTTTGTGGCTCTGCTACTTTTCGGTGACGAATGAGGATGTCCGAGGAAGAGAACATCCCGTTCCCGGTTTAGCCTGACGCCTCGGTTGAGATGCCAAGGCTGTTAGCGGGCCTATCGCAAGACGAAATGTGGCGATACCTGCTCTACAATACGGAGTCACTGCGACAATCCCACCTAGCATACGTTTTTAAGGAAGAAGGCTATGTGTTCGAAACATGAGGGGGAACACCTCAAATTACTCATGACATTTCTTCTCTATACTGACAAAGCCTGGTAGATCGTCACGAGACGCGGCCGCCGAAAGTTAAAAGGTAGAGCGGCAGACAAGAGGCATGTAACGGGCGCCCCGCTGCGGCGAGACGCCGAAACACACTTGGAATGTCCAATCGTCCTTCTCGCGTTCCTCGGGCTACCGCCTCTTTTCCCGTCGTGTTTGAAAATCACATTTCGGGTCCTTGCCGCTTCAAAAGCTGTGCGCTGACTACAGGCTCCCCGAAAATGGTCTGTGCTGCTAGATCCTCGCGCTCCAAATCTGCGACCGGGCACTCTATGTCTCCGCCATCGAACTGTCACGCGTTGTGAGTATAGCGAATGCTATGCTCTCGGATATGCCTCGTCCCGGTCTTCTGCATTTCGCCAATTTCAGAAGGTGCCGTACAGGGTATCCGCGTGGTCCTCGAGAAGTAGAGGGAGCGTGGTAAGCGGCACACGTGGACTGTAACTTCCTAGCTTTGGTAGACACGCGAGCTTTTTATCGTTCGTAGCGACCAAGATGGCCGTTTTTTCGTGTAAGCGAACACAGTCGGCACAAATTTTCAGGTGATCATAACGCGAGATCGTCAGCCGCAGAAAAGCCGGCGTCAGCGCCGGTGTGGTGGGAAAAGTTTGATTGGTCGATAAGGTCATGACGTCACAGCCACATGACGTTGCGCGGGAATTTCAAACAACCCACAACGCTCACTGTGAAACGTGACGTCACTTGTAGAGCAAAAGGGATTGAAACATGACATGTAATGCGAATTAAAGGTCACCGCATGTCTCAAATGATTTCACTTTAACAGTAATTCATGTGCCTTAAAGGAAAAATATTAAAGATTTTAGGCGATATTCGAACGGTTGCGAGCTAGACACGCTACTTACTAGGCCACGCAGACACGCTTACACAGCCTGGGAACGAGGGGAAGTTTATGTGTTCAGCTCCCGCGTTGCACTCTTAAGGGCGAAGCTTTAGCGCCCTCCTGTAACTTTTTTTCTTCAGCGTTGGTTTTCCTGTTTAATAAAGCGACAATGTAACGATCCCGCAACTTTTCTAGCGTGCGTTTCTGAGGTATTAATAAAGCGCCTGATTTGTGACAAAGTGAGCTCTGCTTACTATAAGCGGCTTTGTTCTCGCGGGCACAATATTTCGCAAATTTTAAGAAGTGTGTGTACCAGGGAAAATTTCGAGGGTACAAATTTTGAGATTGGGAGTGGTGTGCTATGCATTTTTTTATCATAGTGTAATATATTCGCGGGATTTACTTGTCGGGATAATACAGTCAAGTCCCCTTAATATGAATCCCGTTAATGTGGACAACCGACTACATGGACACCATTTTCGAGGACAAACTGGGAAAATGCGTGCATTTTTGTCTCTTTAATATAGACACCTCACATTGTAGACGTTTTTCGTGGGGAACGGAGGTGTCCATATTAACAAGGCATCACTGTATTAAGTCGAGAAATTCGCTAAAATTAGGTTCTTTCGAAAATTAAGCCGTGTACAGTCGACAGTAATGTCTATTTGTCTCCCAAGCCTTTGACGGGTCTGGACGGTCAACCCTTTTCACCTCACAAACCCACATCATTCTTTGATCAGTGTCAAACATCTTCGAAGGAAACAGAAAAAAAAAGCTCGTCCCCTCGTTTGGTCGGTCCCGATTCCGATATCCAGACGCAACACAGTGCTTCGCCATCGTCCGAGCACACCGAGACTTACACGCCACCGTTGACAACCAGCAAAGGGGCAGCCCAGTTTTTTTCCCCATCCTAAATCGGTCTGGCAACACGTGCGCTGAGTACTCTCAAAACGACACGTCGGGAAAGGGTGATTTGTTTACATACGTGGTGCAACCCCAAAATAAATGCATAATTGGAACGTTTTGAAAATTTTGAATTCCAATCCTACGTAACTGAAATTGAGCACACGAACCTGGTTTGGGGAAAAAAAAAAGAAGTCTTTTCGATAGATATTTTTAGAGCTGACCTCAGAGGTGGTGAAGTCTTAAAAGTAGCACAACAACAGCTGCACTTCATCACATACGTTTTATACGTGTCTGTTCATTGGCTGCACACTGACTTTTAAGCTCGATGACAGGTGACTTGCTGAACGAAAATTAAAATAAGAAAACGCCTAGAACGCAATAGAAGACGCTGGCAACGAGCAGAATAATAGTGAGAAGTGATAATTTTAAGAAATTGAATGTAAGATGACCATCTGTGAGTGAGCTCGCAAACCAGTGTGCAAACGACGAACATTTCGTATAGGACAAAAATGCATTACTGCCGTTTTTTTCACCTTTTTTAAAGATTTTAACACCTTTGAGACGAGGTCGCAGAAAAATAGTCGTAACATGTTTTGTTTTAATAAAACGACGTTCCCGCGCCTAATTTTAGGTCTGTACGTTTGCGATTTCAAATTTTGCAAGGCGTGTCAAATGAGCTGAGACCGGATTATCAAAACTATCTTAGGACAAAAAAGTTCGTAAATATAACCCACGCAAAAGTTACGTACTTTTCGGTATTCACGAAGCAAAATGTTTCCAGTTCGTGCGTAAGTTAAGACAAGATCCTACGACAAGGGTTCAAATCCACGTATTAATTTCTTCGCAAGCATTCGACCAAAACGGCTGGCAAAGTCGCGCCCGTGATTGAGCAGCAACACGACGCTTGAAGAAATTTGCGGCAGCATGGCCTATTGGGGACGTGTCGGCGACTAATGCGATATCTGATCACCACCTTGAGCGCTACTACCAGCTGCCGAAGCCCGCTGTGGCATTTCTGGGTCCTGGGCTAAGACTGTTATGAGGCCCCTACCGACGATAATAATTAATCACCATGGTCACGATCGTGGTAGTGGAGGTAACGACTACAAGGGCAATATGTATATTCTCACGAATGACGAGGTGACGAAACGAAGAATAACTAAGAAAACTAAAGCGTTTAATGGGGTGAACTTGTGCCCAAAACAAAAAGAAAACAGAAGATAGCAACAGAGCGCCGCGGCCGTCGAAGTCGGCCTTACAGCAGGATCGAACGCAGGGGCGAGACTGCCTCCAGCGTGCCTCGCGAAGCACGTTTTGCAGACGCGTGGGTTTCTGAAACAGTCGTCCTAGAGCGTTCGACGCGTAGAACATTCGTAACTCACTCATACGTGAAACTTCTCGAATTTGCGAGAACGCCAAGTAGAAAGAATAAATAAAGGATCATTCCACACACTGAAATCGAACCTGGATCCTCGCGCGACAGCCAAGCACGGTAACCCTTCGGCCACGCACGCGCTCGCTCGGCGACACGCGTGGCAATATTTTACTACTTGTAAAATCTTTGTAAAATGTTATCGTATGATTTTGTTATCTCTTCTGTGGACGCGTAGATTCAATTAAATTCAAGTTTCTCTGGCTGGCAATGAAGTGAATGCTATTGTTGATTAGAAGCTGCTTCGCACATAATCAAATGCTCTAGGAATTTATGGAGTACTTTTGAGATACAAAACTAAAATCAATAAAATAACGGGAAAAGATATTCTGATCTCTCATTTTCATCCAGCAGCTTCAAAAAAGAACCTAACGAACTTCCGTCGAAAATGTTCACTTAGTTCATGAACTTGTTTGACAAGAACTACAACTCGACTGATGGACTACTTGTTCGGGCCAGCTTACACAAATTTATCATGATGTCGACTTCTTGCACAGGTAAATTTCTTGCTAACATGTCGAGTGACATAATTATTCTAACATTATTTAAGTTGACACTAACCGAAATAATTCCTGCCAAATTCCCATTATAAAAAAACAAACTTTCGCATCCCCTAAATGGCGTGTCTCGCAACTCAACAACTTCTACAAAAATGTAGAACACTTACTTTTTTAATTGTATCGAATGATTGCAAGTTGTCTATCTAGCCCTTTGTTAAATAATTACTGACGTGTAGAGTCAAGAAAGTAGCACAAGCAAGAAAACATTCCGGTGGTTGAACCAGTCTTTAATCGATCAAGCTGCTTCGTCCACACTTTTCTAATAGCTGAACCATCATATCAGGAGCAAACACTGACTTGTACATATAAACCTTAAGAAAAACTGCATGCGATTAGAAGACGTAACTCAAAAAGGGGAAAAAGTGCATGAAAAATACAAAAATAATACTGTCGTTCGAGCACATTTACATTTAAAACATTTGTTATGAAAATGAAGGAGATATTTTTTTTAATTATGTACGTACCTACACGCTGTCCATTTGCAGGGACAAAATGTTCTTTGATCAGTTTAGTAGTGTCCTTGTTCCTGGTAAGTTCAGTAATTTAAACCTTAGCGGCCATTTGGATAAACGGCTCAAAGTTAGAAAATAAGAGTTCATACCTCAAAGGTTGGTGAAACCATTGCAGTACTCGTCTTATCAGACGCTGGAAGAAGGTGTGTTGATTCTCACTGGCAGACCAGACACCGACTCCAGGGTTGTGGCTTGTAGCCAGTGCCTACCAAAAACGGTTAAGGGGTGTCTCAGGAATCGGCTTCTTTAAACGGCTGTTGGTATTTATGAAGCGAAGGTCCGAAAGGTTTGCCAGCATCTTTCTTTTTGTCTTAAACCTATTCTGGAGTAAACTCTATACGTTACTTCGCTAAAAGGTAAAAAAAAAAAAAAAAAACTGTTTGCACTTAGTGTGTTGCTCGAGCAGTCATTGGAAACCATTGCTTAACTTCCGGCACACGATGGTCCGCAAAACGTCAAGGGGCCTCCGATCCAAAAGAGAACTCCATGGCCGTTTCTCCCTCGAGTTTTAATTAGAAGAGCCTTTAACTACCGCCAACGTCGACAGCTTTGCCTCTCCGACAAGCGGCATGATAGTCCGCGATTTGTTTCCCCGAAACACTCTTGTACAACGAGCTCACAAACACTAGCTTGTATTGAGACGGGATCTTTATGGGACACCCATCTGCCCGTTGGAAAAAGGAAATGAAAACGAGAAGGTCAAAGCCTGAGTAGCCTTTCTGAATGTTCCTTCTCCTTTTAGTCTCGGCAGTCTAAATAAAAAAACGACTAAAACTTCATTTTTAATTTCTAGTGGCCTTAATCTTTCTAGTGGCCCCTACCTTAATCCGGCCCTGTGTGGAGCGGCTCTGTGATGCGCCAGCGCCAGCGCTTGGCCGGCCGACAGTTCGGTCGCATTCGCTGGCCATAGACGCCCAAGTCCTGCTGGCGCTCCAGTGACAACCTGGCTGCTCTTGAGGGATGCACCTGTGCGCCGTTTTAGTGTCAAGTAACGGGTCAAAGTGGGATGCAGTTTGCCCAAATGATCCCTTACATCACGACCCTTCGTTAGGCTAGTTGTTTTATGCTAAAAACTAATTAGATAATACAAACAAGACCGGACAAAAAAGAGCGTCAAGGACTAGCGATCACTTCCGTCCTTTTTTTTTGCAATGTCAATCTGAGCAATATCACCCATTGTCGTTAATAACTGATAAAAAATCAAAAGGAGACATTAGCTGCTGCTAGCTATAGCAGCGCCGGCTACTCCTTTCACCCCTTGTCGAATTTTGTTCACCTAGCGAAAGCTACCACCATATTATTCATGCGTTCGAATGTGGGTTTGTATGAAGGTTACTAACACTAAAGCATGAGCTTGTTGCTATTGGATGTATAAAATATATTTTAGAACTGCGCGAATAATTTCCGTGTTTGGAATTAACCGGTATGAGCAAACTTGAGCGATAGGCGATATACCTCATTGCACGCTTGGGTAGATGTCCTTTGTTGCTGACCTAGACGGACAACCTTCTGCAATATTTGTCAGCACTCAGTTGAAATAATAAAATGCGCTCGCATGTCGACTCGGCATTCAACCCGAACGTTTCGCACACAGCGCGACACTGTTACAAAAACTGCGAGTGTTGTAAAAAGTGATGATTGGGGCAATAACCTAAGTGGTAAGCCCCTTCGAAGTGAAAGGTGCCCGCGTTCCAGCCGACAGTGTCGTGCAGTCTAAGTACGACCATGGTACGACGCATACCGCAACAACGTATTTCGCGAAGTCTAAGAAAGTTCAAAGGAGGTCTTACCTCGCGTCTTGTGGAAGCTCTTATAGTCGGCCCATTTCTTCTTTACGTCGGCGACGTATCGTCTTATTCCGGAAACGGCATACATATCCTTAGTAATTTGCAGCCAAACCCGCTGCTTGGCGGCCGAGTCGTGGGGACTATCTCCCTTCGCGTGTCCCGCGATCCTATGTTTCTCGTATCCGTCTACTAATGCTTCCAGTTCTTCCTCTCTGAAGTTTGGCATCCGACGTTTTTTGCTCTTTGGCTGCGTGGTTATTGTTCGCGGAGTCACTACACAGGACCTGTCACTACTGCTTTCGATGAGGCGAAACACGTGGTGCGACCAAGACGAATCCTGTCGTCATCATAGCAAAGCTTCGCTCTCGCAGCTCTCGTTGGTTGTGAGCATCGCGAGACACCAAAAGTTTCGCTCTTTCCCTCACATTATTTTGTCGTAACCCGCCCGCTCGTAAGGAATTCGTAATAACTGCTTTGAGAATATCCATTCCAGCACATCTTCAAGACCGAGGACCAATTCGTGCATTCCACTTTTCCCTCGTTTCTTCCTTTCCGGTCTTTTACAGTGTCCACCGTTGCCTGTTTCCTTTTCATAATGGAACAGCGCGAATTTTACAAGAACAGAGGAAGGAACTGGACAGGACGAGCGCTGCCAGTTTCTTCCTCTGTCTTTGTAAAATTCGCGCTATTCCATAATGAATACATACCAACTCGCCTTGTTATCCTGATTCATTTCCCCCCATGAAGAGGAGGTTCTTCTGCCTGGCAGAATAGCAAGTCTGGTCGTCGGCCTTTAAGAACTTCTTGAGTTACAAACTTTTTAGAAAAAAAATGTTTTAAAGGTGCACTGAGCTGCTCTTGAAAAAAAAAAACAAGTTTTTTTCGGGTGTTATTTGTCTAAAAGGTGTTAGTTAACATCTGTATCTAGTTCCTAAGTGCATTATTGCATGCTGATCTCACGGCAATAAAAATAGTGCGGACCTTTTTCATTCCTGCATCCTCATACCCTTTCTCTTCACGACAAGGCGTTAAACCGGTCGCGTCGTACCCCTTCTAAATATGAATTAAACGTATCCAACAACAACTACTTGTTGGAAGCTCTTATCCAGGGACTTTGCTTGTGCCCCTTCTTCAGGGATCACTACCGCCATTCTTGTCCAGTTCGCTTCCCCCTTTGCAAAAATGGCACTATCATCATAACCTTAACACGCAGGCCGTTAATCATTGTTTTTGTTAGACTGGTGGCAGCTGATAAATCCCGTTGTTTCTACTGACGTCCAACTCCTGGTCAGCTCAGTTGGTAGAGCGCTCCACTGGAAATGGAGAGTTCCCAGGTTTGATATCAGGACCACGCGGAATTTTTTCAGTCACTCACCAGTCACCTAGATATATGTGTGGAGGTTTGTGTTTGCCCTTTGTCCCCCTTGTTCCCCTTCTCCAGAGTTTATTGTCGTCATTCTTGTCCAGATTTGAAATAATTCTATTATAACCATAATCTTAAAAATGCAAGCCGTTCACCCTTGTTCGTGTTAGACTGGTGGCACCTTGAAAAAGGCGTTCTCTCTACTTACGTGTAACCCCTGGTTAGCTCAGTACGTAGAGCGTACCACTGGAAATGGAGGGGTCCTTGGTTCGGTACCAGGAACAGGCGGATTGTTTCGGTCACTCACCAGGCACCTAGCTGTTTTTGGAAATTTGTGTCTTTAGAGATTTCTGTCTGTCCTTTGTCCCCCTTATTCCCCTTCTCTAGGGAATATTATAGTTGTACAATAACATTATTTTTATTTTGAAGGGTGTAAAAAGGGTGTTCCTGAAACCCACACTCATGGCACCACCTTTTCAACACCCTTATATTGTATAATACACAATTTAAATTATCAAAAACGCGATGTCGCATGGAACACTTTTAATTTTTATGAGGTGTAGAAACAGAGTGAAAAAGGGTGTTAGGGTGAGGTTAGCGAAATCATTGATTAAAGGGTGTTCGCCGCACTGGCATACGCTTGAGACATTTTTAGCGGCTGCGTCCGATAATGGTTACCTGTACCGATGCGTTTCACACGAAGATACATTCCTTGAAGTTAGATGCGTATATTATTCTTTGCGTGAAGTATTAAAGGGAACAAATCAACGGTCTTGTAACCTTCGCAATTCCGGAGACTGTTTCTCTTAACTGGTCGGATATACACCTTTGCAAGAAAGGCTCCTGCGAGCTGCCATTGTGAGCAATGTTGGCGCCGCGTAACGTTTCCGCCATGGAGAAGATGGCAGCGTCTGCTGCATCACCGATGGCCGACGTTAGCGCATGTTAGCGACGTACTTACTGTTTTGAAACGCAGGGGAGTTATCCACACACACAATCGTGGCGTCAAATATTGTAGGATGGGACATGTTTAAGGGTTGGAGCTGACTTTATAGCTATCGCAGCCTTTATTCCAGCACATTGTAGAAGCCAGCGCTGCCTCAAGCGCAGCCATCGTTGATGCAATGGCGCGGCTCCTAACGTTCCTCCCATTTGTATTCTTTGGGAGCGTTTATATTTTTGTTCTGTTTTTAACTGGGATGAAAATAGCAAAGTAACACGCGCTAAAACGTTTCCGAGAACAATAAAGGTTCTTTTTTTTTTTTTTTCTTAAAATATATCCTTCTCTTTCGCAAGCTATGTTCAGCAACATTGTACGACAAGCAGCGAACGTCCAGGCTGGAGGGAAGGTTCGCCTCACCTGGGCGCGCGGTTCGAGGTTAAGCCATTCAACAGGGTCGTGATTCCTCTCTCGTGCACGTGAATGTGCATTTGCCTTTCCTGCGCGTGTGAGAACTGCATGTGGTGCTTATTTCATGTAAACTCGTTGCTCGTCAGATATATTCAAAGTTCAATGTTTTCCGCAAAAAAAAAAAAAAGTTTTTGAAATTATTTTTGTTGGATTCGGCTTTAACCGAAAAAGTTCAGTTTCTACAACCCTCGGGTGCAAGGGGGGAGGTGAGGGGGTTACGTTAGGGGGGGGGGGGGGGGGGTTACGTACTTTTTGCGCACTGTTTTCTGCACAAGGCACGTGGAAAGGTCCTTCTCACTTTTGTAACACCCGCTCCCAAGCTTCATTTAGTAATTTAAAAAGAAATTCTAACAAAATAAATTATTGCGTGGCAGCGTGGGCTCTGCTTCCCGCAGAGCCCACAAGGGCCTGCGGGAAGCAATGAGAAGTTTACATGTTGCACACGACGGCAGAAGGGCGCCGAGCGCGACAACACCGAAAAGAAAGAGACGCCATGGACGAAGTGGTGCAGGGAGTACAACATTGGAACTGACTGATTTACCTCAAGAAGACACATTGGCCGAAAACAAGAACACAAAAAAAGTGTTGAGCTGTAAATATATTCACCGATAAAAACCGAAAGTATGCGTTGAAAATAAAAACATAAAATTATGCCGATTTAAAAAAAAGAAAGTAATTAAAAGCCGAAGACGCTGCACCCTGTGCGTATTCCTAGTAGGCTGCTAAAGTCAAGCATTTTAATTTAGAGTGTTCACCAGCACCCTATATTCCGTACACCCTTAATCTGAGACTAGAAGCCCCGCCTTCAGCGCGAGATTTCTGCCCTTGCTAACAAAAGTCTGAAGGCACGCGCAACATAAAAGCACTGCGGAAGCCAGCGAGTTCGCTTTGGCTTCAGCATTATAGGGGGTGTCTCCTTTTAAACCCATTGCGATGTTAACCCTGGAAGAAGCTAATTTCCACTTAAGGGCGTAATAACTTTGTTGTGCAGTAGAGACCAGAAAAAATACCAACTTTTGTTAGCTGTATTTTTGTCCGTGTCGACTGTGCTAACAGAGGATATTTTGAGTCAAACAGTTGGGTAGCAATTTGAAGCCATGTAAAAAAAAAGCTTAATTACTCCCCAAAGCCCAGGTAACTCACACAATTATCTTTGGATCGAATAACGAGTAACAACAGTTACTTTGTTTTTCAGCAACGTTTTCAAGTCAGCCAAAAATTATTTATATTAAGGCCTTCATATTGATCATTTGCTTCGTTGCAATGGACTACATTAGGAGCATAACGTGTTTAGTCACAACTACGGCAACAACAAGCTAGAGAATTCTCCGAGCCCCTCAACCAAGTGTGGAACTCGCTGCACACATCGACACACCATTCTTCCACCAGTCGGAGAACAAACAGGCAAAAAAACGGCCACTTGCGAAGCCGTGCCGCCATCCCGCAGAAGACCCCGTTGGTTACACAGGGAAGGAGCGGGGCGGAGGACAAACAGGGCCCCGTGCCGACAGCAGGCCAGCGGAACCCAGCCGACAAAGGATCCCCGTCAACGGAGTGAGCAAACACACCTGTCTCAAGAAGCGAAGCTTAACCGCGAAAACATAACCAGCCACCCGCGACGCGACTCAAAAAGAGGCGGATAGCACGACTGCGATATGTTCTAACGTATACGCTGAGAGCGAACCGCGTCCCGAACCAATACCACCTAGAAGACAAGGCCTGCCCAAGACGTCGTTGTTAGTGGACCCCCTCACCCGCCCCTAGCGGATAGCACGCTGAAGCTCAACGAGAGACACTGCAAATCGGCAGGCGCGTTCGTCCTGGCGTCGCGTTAGTTGTGAGACGCTGCAAGGCAGGTTGGTGACTGACCTGCGTGAATGCGGCAGGGATGACTAGAATATCTGAAGTGGTGACGTCAGGGAGAGCAAGGCACGTGCCTTATCTTCCAGGTTTTCTGGTAAAGTCAGAATGCCGAGTTCTGATTGTCTCTGATTGAAAGGATAGTGGGCAGACGTCAAAGCAGGCTGCCTCGAGGTCTACCCTCCATCCTTCGATCGGAGCCAATCAGAGCAAGGCGTTCTGACGTAACTACAACCCTTTTGAAAGAAGCAGACGTACTTGGGCTCCGCATTGTCCGAACGCGGTGAGCCGCTTGCACCAACCAGAGAAGCGGACGCGTCCCACGTGACCTCACGTTCGACGTGTCGTTGAAACAGGCCGCAGCGTGACCAGGTGCTCTCTTGAGACGCGATCGGTAAGGGTGACTCCAGGGCCCACACCTCGCACACTCCGGTCCGGTAGTGGACGCCACGAGCCACCCCAACCAATCCAGCGCTCCGATCACGTGTCTATAAACGCGCTCCGCGTGTCCCGTTGGTCACGTGACACTCACATGGCCTGGCATTGGCGGCGAGGGCTCGCATAGTTCGCCGAGGTCCACCGCACGGGGAAACGGAGTATAGCTGGGTGAGAGTCGATGGTTGTGCCGCCCCGCAAATATGGCGGCTCTTGAGCAAACACGCAGACGCGTGAGCCAGGAAGCCGCGCGGCCACGCTTCTCCGCGGCCTTC
Source organism: Ixodes persulcatus (assembly GCA_013358835.2). Taxonomy (NCBI): domain Eukaryota; kingdom Metazoa; phylum Arthropoda; class Arachnida; order Ixodida; family Ixodidae; genus Ixodes; species Ixodes persulcatus. Next base: position 298,663 of record JABSTQ010009711.1, read on the forward strand.
TACGTCCGGCGTGTCACCGCCCGCGTAAACTTCCCAAAGCGCAACTCTACGACGGTATACGGCCTTTTTGTGAACACCGAACAAGTATCCTCTGGTCGGAGCTTTTCCTGGTGTGTTTTACGACTTTGAGAAAGCAGGTTCGACGCGTGTGCGCGGCGCTTCCTTTGACGGCATGCGAGAACGCGGTGTGTTCTACTGGTAGGGACGGCTTCAGTGGCTAGCGCTGTTGCCGCTGTGTCCGGGCCGCATAAAGCTCGGCGTGAATCTGCAAGGTGTTTCTGGGCGCTGTTCGGCGTAAACGATTCGTATAAGTAAACCTACATGAATACATTAAAACTTTTAATAAAGGTTCCATTAAGTAGTCCATTTATCGTAATATAATTAGTGCGGTTTTCAGAAAAAAAAAAATATGAGCCTAAAAATTCTTGTTTATTCCATCCGCGAGGAGAAAAAGGCATCTGGTTGAGGCCGCTAATTAGAGATCGTACCACACACGCTGAGATTTGCTGGATGTGCTTTAGGTTTTTATAGTAAAAAATCTTTCACGTTTTTGCTTTATTTTAGTCAGCTCTGTGTGTATCAGCATGAACAGTGAGTTTTTACAGTTTGGTTGAGAAGTACCCAGTACATGAAAACACATTTTTAGAATCACACTAAATAAAAGAGAATGATGGATGCACTACGTATAGAGAACTTTGAGAAAAGTTGAATTTCACTCAGTTATTGGCTTGTTTATGCGACTATGTTTTTTTTATCGCCTGACTAACGTTTGGAAACACCGTGTAGATGTGGGATTTCAGGCAGCTGAGACAGATGGGCCTTTTCCCCGCTATTGCCTGTAGAAATGTGTATTACAGCGGAGCCATTTTCGATTGAGTGTAATAAAAACATATAAAGATGCTCGACATGCTTGCGAAAGAAAACCGGATCCCAGAAAGGTAAGATAGATAGATCGGAAGAGCGATGATGGTCACTTGTTGGACCGAAGTCAAAGAGGCTGATTTATGAATGATATTAAAGTCTTTGTAGTGTTTTATGCATGAGTTTGCATGAGTGTTTTTCTGCTTCAAGTATTTTGTGCAGCTTCAAAAATATGTTTGATAGCATGATATGCTTGAACGATAGCTACGCGAGCGATAGCCCTAGCGTTCGACTTTTGTCCCATCTTCCTAGACGTTTGTGTGAGTAAAACAAATTTAGAAACACTCGGCACGTTGGCTGAGCAGTTTCTCCAATACTTTGTAGACAGTTCGGTCAGAATACCACAATGTAGCCGATGTAACAGATTTTCAGCTGCTCGCTCCAGGACTCTCAACAAAAACAAAATAACAAAACGTCACATCTTGGTTAATATTTAGATGAGCACAGTATTAGCATAGATCTCCCTAAACGCTGAAGTAATTTATTTTCCAATCTTTTAGATCTTGCACTTTTCTTGCTGTTGATACAAGAATTTCAACATTGATTTCATTTCGTCGAGCTTCCTTTGCGGCTTTTGATGATAGCACAAAGAGGCAAATGGAGCGATAGGCAGGAAAGCTGCAGGATTGCCACAACAACCGGCCTGGTCTCCAAAGAGTGAGCCAGGCAACGGTTACTGGGATACGTAGCCTCTCCGACTGTCTTCTTCTTAGGCGGTAGTCGGCGGGGCTGTCAATGCGGGGTCTGTGTCTTACCCTCAAAGGGGACACTGTTTTGGCATCTTTATGGCTCCCTGGCTTTTCGAACCGCAAGATTTCCTGCCCAAAGCTCCGGTCATCCGGTATTGGTCTACCAAGTACACTCTTAATCTGGGGCCACCTAGGGAGCCACCTATAGCCGTGACAAGTTGAACCTTGCCGGCCCGTTTTTTAGCTGGCCCGTTTTCTAGCTGGCCCATTTTCTAGCTGGCCCGTTTTCTAGCTGGCCCGTTTTCTAGCTGGCCCGTCTTCTAGCTGGCCCGTCTTCTAGCTGGCCCGTCTTCTAGCTGGCCCTTCCTCTAGGTGGCCCGTCCTTTAGGTGGCCCGTCTTCAAGGTTGCCCGTTTTCTGCTGGCTATAAAAATGTCCCGTCGTCCACTCCTCCGCAGAGTATCTCGGAGGGTCCAGGAGTGTTATCCACGAAGAAAGCCAGGGGATTGAGAAGTAGAGGAACTTTCCATGGTAAAATAAAGGTGTGACGTGGCACTGAGCCTGACATCTTCTTGTGAGACGTCATGCACATAGTAACGTCGCAACTTTATTTTTGAGCCGTAGAATATATTGGAAGAGCATGGCCAAGCTCAGTTTGTATATTTTAGAGGTTGACTTCCCGAGTGTTCTAGGGAAAAGGTAATATACAGGAATTGTTTCAAGGGCAAGGCCGATGGTTTCTAAACATTTAAAAGAACAGTGGGTCCGCAGGTAAACAATCAATTTATTTGTTTAAATTAGATGCACAGCTGAAGATACAGGTGCTTTGTTGCAATAAATACCACATTCAAACAATAAAATAGAAAAGTATATGAAAACTTGCGTCACTTGCTGAAACATTGGTGGAAGCATGGCCGTTGCTTTCACTTGACACACTTGGCGAACTAGGACCCGCCGCACTTGAAGGTGCGCTATCCGAGCCAAGTGTGTTGCAGTCAGCTGGAGCTTCGTGGCACAAGACGGGTCTCCGCGGCACGTCCGAAGGCCAGTTGCCCCTATCGTCAAGGCATGATGCTGCTGCGTTTAAGAATTTTTATCATTTTATTATAAGAGAATAAGGGAGAGAGAACATGTCTTGTATCTTAATTACGATCTAAAATTTATCAAACAGCTGTTTTTTTTAGAAAGTAGCTTGCTGGACGCTAGGGTCTATTCAGATGCTGAGTCATCGTTCAAAAACATGGCCGCTAACATAACGTTTATTCATATGCACTACGGAAAACAGAAGAAAGCAAAAGAAATTCGCCAATTAGATAACCGCATTTGCTTTCAGCGGCCATGCTTGTTTGTAGTTACTCGACATTAAAAAGACGTCATATAGATAGACCCTATAGCAGACTTGTGCCTATCTCAAATACTCTACTCAAGATACTGTATCTTAAATACTTTTTGGAGTATCTTGGTATCTTGCAAATACCTTTGATGGAGAGTATTTAATACTCTATTTTAATTACAATTCAGAGTATCTTGTACTCATTATCTTAAATACATTTTTGACATTCCGCCATTTTCCGAGTTTTTCGGTATGAAGTGGCGTGGGCGTGGCACGAGCAAACGTGAACATTCTTTCGAGCAACCGAATGATTAGCTACGGTGACTTTAACTGAGCTCGTGAAAATATCGCTTTTTTGCCGACTGTGACTCATATTTCAGCCCAAAGTTCGTACAATGAAGGTTCTCCCCTCGCCTTCCCAAAGGCGCCTTTTGTTTCTTTAAAGTTTCCCCCCAAAAAATCCTCAAACAAAAGGTGTGGTTTTACGGAAGTAAAGATGCCACCCTGAGGCGCAAGCAGACCGGGAAACGACCAACGAGAACAATGCAGACTTGAGTGTCAACAAAATAACAAATAGAAAAAAATGAGAAGTGGACACACACAAAAAAGTTGACATTTTTGTTTCGCTTTTTGTATATTTGACCCTACTCAGGCAAAACGTCAATTTTTTTTTCTTCTTTTCTTTGTGTTGTCAGTCCGGCACTTATTGCTCTCGCGAACACTGTCTGTAAGCGAACATTGGTAAGCAGAGAACAGTACAGGAAACGAACAAGGAGCTGGATGACTCTCAAAATGCCAACAAAGTGTCCCCCGACGTTGAGTAATTTTCTGAACGCAACCTACTTGAAGAAGGTGCGACCACTGCCGTGGCTATTATGTGGGTTCTCTTTTTTATTCATTCACTCATATCCGTGTCCCAAGTTCGTTTATAGTGAACTCCCCGTATAGGGAATATGTAGTTAAACGATGCGTCTAAGGTGCGCCGCAGGATGTGATATTCAGCGATGTCACTATTGGCGAAGCGCTCTGACCCGTTTGTCACCCCCACACCTCGGTGTTTACCCAACACAAGGCCTGCGCGCATGCCCACAGGCCTTGTGGGCATGTTGGTGTTATCTTTTTTTAATAGAGCGCAAGGCACAGTAATGAAAAAATACAAAAAATTAGTGAAGTGACGTTAAGTGCCGGATCTCCCCCGAAAGCAGTTGCCAGGGGATGCGAACTTGACCCACTTGCGCTTTTGTGCTGAGCTGGGCACTGTGCATGCTGCATTGTACATGCAGGCCGGAGTGGTAACAAAAGAGCCTCTCTTTCCCCTCACCGGAGAACACGAACTCCAGCCGAACGCTGACGCCGCGTTCGGTTAAGTCAGCCGAGCGCTGAGCCATTGTATTTGTTGTCCCCATCCATCTAGTTCTAAAGTTAACCGCTTGGGGCGCCACGGTCTGATCTCCTCCCCAATAGCTAAAGCGACCTCTTTCTTGTTGTCCCAGAAATGTTTTGTAACATCTATCAGTGATATTGCCACGCGCGTTGTCCAGCGAGCGCATGGCCGAATGGTTACCGAGCTTGGCTGTTGCGTGGACGCTCTCGCGCGGAGGCTCCGGGTTCGATACCGGAAAGCCGACTTCTCTTTTATTTATTCCTTCAACTTGACATTCTGGTAAGTTCGAGAATTTTGTCGTCTGATCGAGTTACGAACGTTCTACGCGCCGAACTTTCTACGCCGAATGTTCCAGAAACCCACGCGGGTAAAAAAGGTGCTGCGAGTGGCGGTCCGGACATGGTCCGAAGTCAGTCTCGCCCCAGCGGTCGATCTTGCAGTTTCGCCAACATCGACGCCTGCGACGCTAGCCTTTCTCTATTTTGTTTCGGGAACAAGTTCGGCCCCTTAAACGTTTAGTTTCTTTAGTTATTCGCCGCCTCATCATTTATCATTCGTGACAATATTTTGCACTTTATAGTCGGACTGCATAAAATAGCCCTATGATACTTTTTTTTTTTCGTTTTGTGTTGTTGCGTGCTAATAAACCCTTCTGGTAACCCAGATTTGCGTAGCTGCATAATTGTCGTTGTCAATGACGTCGATACAAATTAAGCAATGCGGAAGTATCTTCAAAAGTAACTGAAATACATTTCTAAGTATTTGTACTCTACTCAAGATACTTTGCAGTGAAAGTAACTTGAGTAGTATTTTAAATACTTTATGAAGCAGGTATTTAGTAACTTAACTTAAATACTTTTATCGAGTATTTTGTCCAACACTGCCCTATAGCTTTGGTGGCAGTTTGAAGAGTGGGAACAAAATAGCAAATTTTGATGCCACCAGGCAGGAGAGCTGAGCCTGTCCACTTCCCAGGATGTACAGGTCGATGGCTATATCATACAGGCTGCGTCATGAAATGCCAGCTAAATCGTTGCTCAAAAACTACACGTTGCACATAAAAAGCTAATTTTGTTTAATATAAAAATTCATAAAGCTTGACGTTCAAATAATTTTGGTGTCAAAAATTTTGAGTAATTAACTTTGCGTAATTACTAAATTTAAAAGTATAAAAAGTATGGTCAGGTCAGGGCAAAGACCATGCTAAACTGCGTCAAATATTGTAAAACAAATAGTTTGACTTTTTTTTTCTAAAAAATATTGTGTAATACAGACTTGTACTTAATCCGTTACAACTAACGAAATTACTTGTAATCCCTTACATTTATCAGTAATTTAGTAACGGAATAATTACATATTTTCTAAAGTAATTTTAAAGTAATCCCCTTACAATTTTACGTAACGGATTCCTCGTAATCCGTTACTTTTTTTTCAGGACCCCCCCCCCCCCCCCCCTTTTTGTAAAGAAAGGGTTCTTTTTATACTGGCAAAGTCGAGCGCAGTGACACCGCAAAGGGAGGTTTGGCACTCTTCAGTTCCGCAAAGCCTTTTTTTTTTTTTTTTTTTGCAACCCTAATATAAGAAGGAAAAAAAAAGGGAGGTGGGGGGGGGGGGGGGCAAGTTATATCCGCTATTTTTAGTCCCTTTGTTTTTTCTTCGCGATCGAAGGCGGGGCGAGGCGGACACCAAGTGATTGTGTGCCTCTTCGAGAAGCTCGAGGTGGTAACTGCACAGACAAGAATTAACAATGTCTTTCTCGGTTATTGTGACTACGACCATTTTCATAATGTCACAACACGAGACAACGCTCCGACTGCCCTAAAATCTTCTAAAAGGGATGTGATAATATGTGGAGGTGTTATGGCCACAAGCATCCTCGTTCGTTGCTGCACCCTTATCATCTTCTCTTAGAAAACAGGATGTATTTTTTTCTGCTTCTTTCACCTTATTTGACCCTGTTTTAAGAGCTACTTACTCTTTTGTAGTCCAACTTCTAGGGTTGGCCCACTTCATTTGTGAATTCCAGCCACGTTATCTGCATCTCAGTCACCATTTTTGTGAGTCAGCTTCTTGCGAGCACTTGGAAAATGGTAATAGTCTTCCTTTTTTCTTCTCCCTGTTTTTACCCCAGCAGGACGCATCTTTTCTCAAGCTGATATTTTACAAATAAAACATAATGGTGGCTGACGTAGACTTGATATTCTTGGCTCGAGGAGAGAGTGAAACTCGTGAGCGGTGCCATAGCGCGGCTTACTTAGTTCTCTGCCCATCGCTGCCCGTGGCATCAGCAGACGTCTATCTGGAGAACATCGGTGTAAACTGCAGTCGGTTCGTGCTCTGTGCGTTTTTGAACGGCATCAAGAAAGGCACACACGGCAAATGTGTGTTTACATTTCCTTGTTTTAACCAACGTTCTAATTAATTGCTGTTATGAGTGTCATTTTTTTTCTCGATTACTTATATTTATATACTGGAAACCTTTTTTTATTCACCAACGTCTCAACCGAGGCTCGACCTGCTCAGAACCAAAGGAAGAAGAATATCGATAATACCTTACTGTTACAACTATGTTTTGCTATTGTCTGGCTGTATGTTCTTGTATACTAAGACGGACATAAATTAATTCTTATTCTAGTTTTGGCCAGATGTATGGTGACTTCTACAGCTTCGCGATTTTGACAATGGAGAATTTCAGTAGATTGGTCCGATGACTCCGTTAACGATACCCGATACTCCGCCGCCGCACATGCGCCTTCATCATAACGTTATGGGGGGTATGGAGGTATCGGAACAATCTACTAAAACTCTCGAATATCAGGCAACGGCTGCTGTGACGAAGCTTTGCTCTATCTTCGAAGTAGATAGTACTTCCATTGCTTCGCTGAAGAAGCTCAATGCAGAGCATAAAGCATTCGTTAGGAATAATATGCCACTCCCATACAGTGCCTCAATTCAAAGGGTGTTCAGCGTAACAGTCGACATCTTCAGTAAGAAATAGTGCAAAATGTCTCACAAGACTTTCGAGAGTCCGCTGTTGCTCAAAATACTCAAGGACATTAAATGGAACCGGTTGCAACAATAAGAACTTGAATAACCCTCTTCCCTTTGTTTCTTAATTGTAGACAATATTGTTGAAAGTAACGGATTACTTTTTGAAGTAACGGTCACATACTCTTATGAGAGAGTAATTGTAATTGTAATAAATTACAATTTAGCCTTGAGTAATTGTAACTGTAATTCCTTACTATTTTTCAGTAACGTGTGCAAGTCTGGTGTAATACAATACATTTCTTAAATTCGGTTAGCCTAATAAAAGCTTATAAACTCATTCACACAAAAAGAACGTTTCGGCCGACGTCGACGGTCGCGTAAGCAAGCGAGGGTGCACGCACAAGGGCAAACTTAGTGTATTCTAGTTGTTACATTCATCATCAATTTTAATAAAAATGTTCCTTGTGCGGCCGTCTTCCTTTGCTCAACGCGATCGTCGACGCCATCCGAGACGCGCGACTATATACCTCGGATGGCAAGCTGGTGAGTGCGCCGTATACGCCGTGTTCTATCGGCGGACACTTCGGTAAGAGAAGAGTACCCCCCTATAAACTATTTACACCTTGTCGCTGTAAAATGCTGCAGTCGTGGCCACCGTCGAGGCACAGCCGGCTAGCTTTTTTTGCTTCACCTTACCATAGGCAAACAGTAAGGGCTGCGATTTTGACCCGATAACTTTAAAAATTGTCACCCGCCACGAGTGCTTGCGCACAGCCGAGCCGGCGTCAAACGCGAAAGTCCGCGCTTGTAGCCGTTATGGTAAGTCCATGCTAAGGTGAAACGAAGTAAACCTGCTTTCCGCTTTCCCCCGGCGACGCCAGGCGGTATCCGAATGATATGAAAAGAGGCGATTCCAAACGTGCTTCTTAGAATACAAAAATATTGTGTATAGATACCTGTATCGTCCAGGACAGTACCCACTTGTCCTCTGTTGGCGAGAAAAAAACTAGATAGGAACTCTTTCAGCAATCGACTCTAATCCGTTATTAGCCAGTGAGCTACACAATGGACCTCTTGGCGAATATGTGCTGCCATCTAGACACGCGAATCGGTTCGAGACTAGGTGACTGGAAAACAACGCGCGCCCAAAGCCTCTCCCACCCGTTCCACACCCAAAACGTCAGCTACATCCTGTTCACCCATTGAGGCGATGTGACCTAGATACGGTTCCCTCAAGCTCACCTTTGTCCCCATCGTGCGTAATCTTCTGCCCCGAGGTCGACACAACGAAACCGCTCAAAGGCGAGAAACGCAAGATGGCGGATTGTTTGGAGCTAGATACTCTCGAACCCAGGCACATGAAATAGTCCGCGCATGCGCACCGCGTATTTCTACAAAAGGTCCATTACCCAGTCGGTTGTGCTGAAGAGGACTGCGCCTGCAGTAACGGCCCTAGCCGAGTTGGCTCAGTAGTGGTGGTCGTGCTGGTGGTGCCGCCAGATCAGCGGGCCGTGTGAACCCATCGCATTCACATGTTTCCTCATGGTTACACCGCCCGCGTCGAATTCCTTTGGTATCCTTCGACGTGAGCATCCTGAAGAACTAACTCACTGTCCCGCGGCTTCGGCGCATTCTCTAACATAGGCTTACATCACCATGATAAGAAAACAAATGTCACCCGCAGATGCTTCCGATTAGATTCGTACTTCGTACATTCGAAATTCATCGTCCTTGCACACCGAGAAGAGAAATGATCGTTATGCGCATGCGTGCCCGCTGGCTGCGCCCGCGGGGAACGCTGGGCGGCCTCGACTGCCGCCATTTAGCGGAGAGCAGAGTGTTTTTTTCCCGCTATTATGCGCATAGCCGGCCCGTTTTTGCCGGCCCTGCAGAAACGGGCCACCAAAAACTACACGGCCGCCTACGGAGTCACCTATATAGCCATTCGCGCCATCAAAGAGGGGAAGGGTCAACTGCAGCCGTGACGTTGTACACGGCTATTTTGACGGGGCCGGATCAGTTCGCGGCTAAGTCCTGAAAACTTTGAACGTCACGGCTATGGCTGTGACGTTTGACGGCCCCAGATTAAGAGTGTAGACCCGATCCTTGAAATTTGGGAATGGTCTGCAGCTCTTAAGCGGGGTGCGTTTTGATTTTTATTTCAGGCTTCGTGGTTAGGAGTTTCGCGCCACTTCGCCACCAGGACGCATGTAAATGTGATGTTTGTTTTGTGTGGAATAAAAATGTGATTTATTTATTTATTCAGATAACCCCTCAGCGCCCGTGAGGGCAATATAGTAGGAAAGGAGAAAATACAAAAAGAACTTGACGCGAAGTACGCTGAATTGTCTATACAATCAAAAGAGGTGCCGTACCCACAGGTAATCAGATTGCAATAATCATCCACACACAAAAAAGGAGAAATCTGGTTTAACGTAATGATACTGGACTCGTTGATATTTGCAATGTGTAAGCTCATGAAAAAACAAGTATTAGGTATTTGACAATGCATGATAGAATTCAGAGTTTACATTTGTTGATACTATCTCTTCAGGTGGTGGATTCCAGCTTAAAGGAGCTGTGCAACAATTTCAGGGCTTTGCTTAAATAATTGTGGAAGTTGATGCCTGACACTTCTGCAGTGAACTACAGAAAACAGATTTTGCCTGGATACCCTAGTTTTTATTTAAATAAATGAAAAAGATCCAGGTTTTTGCCGCCTCTCAACTCGTACATCGTCTTCCGGGTCACGTGCGCAGTGACGTCACTCGAGTAGGCGCGGGGTTCCGGTAAATTCCTCTCTCTAACGCCATCAGTGAGCGGCGAGAACTCATCCGCTCACGACCACGTGAACGCGTCGTGTTGCGACACGCGATCAACATGGCCACCGGCTGCTGGAGAGGAGAGCTCAACGAGGTCGAGCTCCAGATGCTGGAGTACAGCGAATCACTGGGGCTCGTTCCATACGCGGGGACGCCGTCCAAGTGTCCGAACGAAGAGGACGCGCGAGCGTTCGGCTCCTCGTGCTAGCCGCTGACGCTGCTCGAGCTGACGGTTTTGTTCACCTCGGGTAGATGGCGCCACTAAAACACTGTATGGATAATAAACATTTTTGTCAATGATACTACGTTTTTGAAGCATTTATGTTGTTGGGACGACAATATTTATGGAAAAAATACCCTTTATCGAGCAGGTATTTGCAGAACTTGCTATTTTTTTTACAACTACCCGAGTGACGTCACGCCGCGTGTTTCCGATGACGGCCGCTCGCGGCTGCAGGTCGGGGGATATTCTAATTTTTACCTCGCGATTACACGGCGAAATCGCAACATTTCGATGAAAGGAGGTGTGTTTTCTGTCATTTGTGACAAGGTGAACAATATCAAAAGCAGAAGATGCCAATTCTTTCAACGTTAAAATCGTTGCACAGCTCCTTTAATATAGTGCGAGGGAAAAAGGCATACTTGTAAATGTCTGTTTTGCTCGTATGAAATATTTTATTTGTTGTTATGGTCAAGCCATTGAGAAATGAAGTGAAATGGAAGTAAATATTTTGTTTTGTCGATTCCACACTGATTATAGTTTATGATGTGGAGGAGTTTTAGGCGGGAGAATTGACGCCAATTCTGAAGAGGACATTTGAGCTCTTGTTTGATGGCAGGTACGCTTTCACCACGCGAGCAGGCATTGAGGACAATGCTGGCGGCTCTGTTTTGTATTAGTTCTATATCTTTCATCAAGTACTGCTGGTGTGGGTCAAACTTCTGAAACATACTCTAGAATGGGCCGAATATTTGTGAGATATTTTTTACTTCCTAAGGACGGGTTTTGAAATTACGTCTGATGAAACCTATCATCCGATTAGCTTTAGTCATATACTCAATGTGGAAACACCAGGACAGATCACGGGAAAAGCAAACAACCAAATATTTTACCTGAAGTGACTTGTTTATGGAAGTGTCGTTAATCTTGCACGTGTTGGTGACAATATTTCGCCTTTTGGTTACACGGACAAATTGACATTTGTTGGCATTCAATCTAATTCCCCGAGTGCTACACCAGTCAGTCATGGGGTTGAGGTCATCCTGCGGAGCGATACAATCGCTCAAACTACTGACGGGTCGATAACTTGCGCAATCTTCAGCACACAGGCGTAAACCAGAACAACATGTTTACAACAATATCATTAATAAATATTTAAAATAAAAGCGACCCAAACATAGAGCCCTGGGGGACTCCAGAAGTTACTGATATATAATTAAATGATTTGCCATTAATTAACAGTGCTTGAGTCCTGCCATTTAGGTAATATCTTCACCATTCAAAAACCTTATCTTTTATATTTAGGAACTTCATTTTATGAAGGATAAATTCGTGTGGTACAAGAACGAATGCTTTTCGAAAATCAAGAACGATACAATCTGTTTGAATGCCTTCATCGGTCATTTTGAAATTCGACCAGCTGAGTTTTGCATGACAAGCCTGGGCGGAATTCGTGTTGACATGGAGGGACCAAATATTTGATTGCAAATGCTGAGCACTACTAGTGTAGATCACGTGTTCCATCAGTTTAGATGACGTGCTTAGCAGCAAATCGGGCCTGTAACTTTGAACTTTGTTTTTGGGGCCGCTTTTATGCACAGACACGCATGAGCTTACTTCCAGTCTATAGGCAAACGACTATCTGATAGAGATCTGGTAAAGAGGACGTACAAAACATAGTCAGTATACCAGGACATTCCTTGAAAACGTTTTTGGGAATGCCATCAGGACCGGGAAATTTTTCAGAATTAAGTGACCCCAAGAGTTTAACTAAGCCGTCAGTGTAGAAATCAATTTCAAGCATGTCTCGCAACTCGTTTACTGCATTGGGGAACGCCAAGTCCACCGCGGTTTGTGGGGGGAAAAAACTGATCGGAAGTATTTACTAAAGCACACTGCTTTAGTAGATTGCGGGTTTTATTTTTGTTATATTCTTTTTTGGCGATCTGTGTGTGCCACTTTGTGTTCAACGGCATGCAAGTCGATGTGGAGAACCAGCCACAAACATACTCTCCACTTTTCGACTCTGAAGATCGCCCTATAGTCACCGCGGCACTGAGGAAGACTCAGTCTGTGCGCCGAGTGGCTAATAATCACCGCGTGCCAGCCCTGCGATTGTTGTTGGTGCGACGTTCCGTGCCACCAACACCCTTCGCTGCACCTTGAGGAAAGCACCATGACAAGGCAAATCCGAGGAACTCTGGCTGCACTACTCAAGCCCCGTCGTGCTGGACTGCTCCAGTATATGCTGTACCGTCGATATCACTTTATTGTGCTTTTGTCCCTCGCCCTCCGCTTGGTGAAGTCCTGTAACCGTAAGTTCAGGCCGTATTGCATGCATTGTTTGAGTTATATATATATATATATATATTTTTTTTTTTGTGTGTTCTTTATCAGAAGAGTACTGTTGAAGTGAGTTTTAAATGGTTAGGCTTTTGTGTATCGAAGAAGTATCGCTGAAGAAATGTGTTATATTATCGCGTTCACACCAGAGTTCTTGACTTCGTCCCCTGAAGCCTCCGGAGCCCACGAAGTGTGGGACACCGGGCGTCCGAATCCCTTTCCGTTGCGACCCGCACTACCCATACCTGCCAGGGTATGGGTAGTGCGGAAAAAAAAAAAAACGACAAATGAAATGTGCTTTTTATCTATAGTGGTTTCTGACTCTCTTCACGTCTACTAGAAAAGTAAGGCAATATTTACCATGAGCGCGAGTTTTTTAAAACTCGAACCTAAACAAATTTATATAAAAATGACGCCGACGAATTTATAGGATTTTTAGCGCGCAATTTTCTTCTTCTTCTATACGCCAAATTAGAATCATTGGCCGCACATTTATTCCTCTTCGTTGGGCTACTGCGGGTATTACAAACCATTTTCGCGCCTGCAGTATATGAGGACACTTATTTTGAAGACTTCTTCGACGTTGAGATATCACTTTTGGTTTTTACTGGGCCACGGCTGTAGTCACAAACAAAAATAACAAAATATAAGTTCCCGAAAACTTCCAAGATTCAAGGACAGAACGAGCGGGTTGGTAGGGATAATTAAACTTGAGGAAGAGAACGAGAAGGGATGAACAAACACAAACTTCCAACTGGCAACAGCATTTAATGACACCAAGAGTAAAAAAAGGGGGGGGGGTGGGAAGGGTGGAAAGGAGGAGCACTATGCCGTCAAGAGTACGTCGCTTTGGTTGCGTGTGCCTGCGCGTTCACACTTCTGTTAGCAAGGGCACAAAGGTCGCGCTGAAGGCGGTGCTTCTAGTTCCAGCTTACGAGTGAACCAAGTATATTTATATGCTCTGCCTCGCGCGCCGTAAGCCCCGCGAACAATATGAGATGAAAAGCACCCGATTTGGCCTTTTTCTGCGTCTGCGGTCCCCGAAAGCTTTTTGATAACTCAATTTGTCAAATCGTCCGAAGTATGGGACCTTTAATTCGCATTTTATTTCTACTTCGGGTGACAACTCTCAAATAGAACTGGCAGGTACGCGAAATATGTCTGAAGGACTGTTTGAGCTCACATTGTTTTCAATAGTTCATAGGATTAAAAAAAAAATGCTATGCGCCATTTTTTCGATGCACACGGCCAAAAACCCGTAATACAGCTGAACAACATAAAGCATATCAAGTGATACAAACTCGACGTTACGATGCACTCCTCGTAATCCACGTCCCTCTACCCAAAACGCAGAACAAGGCTGAACCACATCGTCGGGAACGAAGCCCCCGAAACACCTCCCGTTCGTTGGGTGCTTCTTATGTCAACAATGGCCAATTCAGCCGCAGCCTTTTTTGTCGTTTTTGTCTCATTTGCTTCGATGAGTCGGCCCAGGTTTTGATGCCTGCGAGCCGTGTTTTGACAGCATACATCAAATGGCTGCTTCACGAAGCAGAGGGTTCTGAGCAGAACGAGCCTAATGAAGTTAGCCTGCCGCCAGTGTGGCCGCGCCTGTAACGAGAATCTTTAGTGCGGCAGTCGACCGCTAGGGCTCCCGCTGTGCTCCCATTCGTTCGAGCGCCTGTCGCAATGAGGCACTCCAGTCGTTAATGTAGTTATTGCTATTCGTTCCCACCCGATCTCATTCCACTCGTATTTGTTGCATTCGTGTCGAATGCAAAAGATAGTAGTTTCTATTGTTACCGAACACTATACTAACGCAGATGACAACGACGACGATTGTTTTCTTTTCCCTCACAAAGTGCCTGCACCGTGAAGCCTTTCGTATACGTGACATGTTAAGAATGCTGCATATGTTCGCCTCAAGAGCGTGCCTTCTGCCATTCGATAACACTTCATAGCTCGCGCAGCCTTACCCCTTAACTCCAAAACAAAAGTAACCTTTAATACCGTAGTCGGGCGGCACACTTCACTTCAGTTACGCTTGACCACAGTTACCATTCTATATTCTTGGACAACTTTCGGTGGCTATGCCGTCAGTGTTATGGGCGCACGTGTGCGTGCGCATCTTGAATGCCCATCGAAGCTGTACACAAGCACTCTTCACTAATTGTGAAATAGCTGTCTGAGAATATGCGTGATAACTGTGGCAATTCTAACACCGGTTTAAAATTGACCTACTATCCACTCGTCGGTGAACTAATCAACTGAAGCTTTTAGATACCATTGTTCATGATTTATCTCATCTCTCTTTTAACAAATTTATTAAATTTGATGCCTCATATCAGACGCGTAACAAACATGCAAACACGATTGTCGTACACTTAAAAAAATTGTAAAAGTAACGGAAAGCACTAACAGAACCAGAGCCGTACTTCAACCCGTCGTCAACGGTATTGTACTAAGGTTCAAACGGAGCATGTAACGTTTGCGAAATGTTTTCGGCTCTTCAGCAGCACACACAGTTCTCCTTTATTGATTATTGATGGCATTGTTAACGTATCTGCTGAGTACTAATATTTTCTCTCTTATATTCGCTCATTTATTTATTAAAATCTGGCTCTCAACTTGCATGTGCGGATGTGGCCATCCTGACAGTGCGTGTGAAGGAACCTAGTCTTCAGGGGCAGTAACACAAAACGTAAAACGAAGGGAGCGGTCACGCGCGTTTGGTCGGCATTTTGAAGATTTACTGGTTCGCTTCTAAAGACAAGATTTTTTTTTTCACGGAGTTTTTATGCTAAGCACAGTCATGGTAAAAAGAAATTCGAACTATGCAGCGACTACCGAACGATAAGTAGAGTGGCTCATAGCGATGGATGCGGGCAGTGCAAGAGATCAGTTCATATTTTTTATTCGTCGCGACCCATTTTATCTTTTCGATTCACCACCAATGGCGCTGCTTTTACACCGTGTTCGTGGATGAATTGTTGCGAGATTGATGCCGCTGCTTTATAGAAATTGGTGACTCCACGGCGACTGATTGTGCAGCCGCAGGGGCAGCACATTTTATTGAGAGATCGGCTGTCATTCAATATAACTCACTCTTGTTCTGTTTAGAGAAGGTGTTGTTCTTCAATAATTCCCAGGCACCGTGGCTTGTGAGCTATCAGTGAAATTATAATGTTGCAACAAAAGACCACTTTCTTTGATTGGAACAGAAAAACATATCGTGAGTTCACTGCACTGCAATGACAATGCTCAATTTTGCGTCTTCTCGTTTCCGCGATAGCTCACTGACGGCCCTTTGAATAAATAAAGCAGAAGCGCAAGGGTTCGCCTAAAGACGAATCGGGGAGCGTCGTGCCACGTCTAGCCAGGATCCAAGATTATGTCACGTCACAAAACACCGACAGAAATCTTGCCGTAGAAATACCACAAAGCTCCGCAAAAAGATTCTGCAGGCTCGCGATGGCCCGCGCTCCGGTGCTCAAGTTTAGTTTGACCATGACCGTATATTCAAAAGGCGGTGGTATGTTGTTAGTAGCTGTAGCACATTCCCTGCTAGGTGTCAAAAATCACGCCGCGTGACTGTACTGTTTTCTGTAAACCGTTCCTTTATCCGGACTAACTTTGGTTTTCCGCTCAAGCAGGCGCTGTGATCTTGCGTTGTGGCCAGAGGGAATAACTTAAAGGGGCACTAAAAAAAAAAAAAAAGCGAAATTTTTTTAAAGGTTTATTTTTGAAGAAGAGTAATACTACTATTTTTTAAACAGTTGCGCTAAAGGATAGATTGATCAATATTTACGTCGTTAGATGCAATATTGGTCGAGGTAGTCCGCCATAGGCACCGCCCAGGAACGTAATTAACTACGCTCCATTTCACGGCTCTCATTCGTTGGAGAGATGATTCACGTGTGAAGTTTTTGTCGTAAAATTGATTCCCCGTTCCCAATTGGTATACTTTGTCTCATCCTACGATGGACTAAAGGCCAAAGCCACGGACCGCCAGGTCCAATCACGTTCCACGCTATACTATGACACTTTTAACATTGATTAGGGGTGGACGAAAAATGCTCGAATCCAAAAGCGCCGCATCTTTCTATGGCTTCGACGCTGCAAAGAGCCTATATGTCGTGGCTTTCTTTGCGATGTAAAATTGTTGAGTCACTCAGTGCTCTTCGGTTCGAACCACTGTCCACCCGTACCCTCATCAGTGATCCAAGAGGCAGGCACCGATTCGTGCACCGAAGCGAAATACGGCACAATTTCTTAGTGGCTCGTGATTGGATTTAGCGGTCCGTAGCTTTTGCCTTTAGTCCATCGTAGGGTGAGACGAAGTATAGTTTTATCGACAAGATATGTTTATTTCGTGAGCAAAAAATAATCTGGATTGTTATCATTTTTTTCAGAAGGTCATCATTGTTTTCAGAAGTACCCCAAGATTGTCTCTTCTGGACTGCAAACATGGTTCCGGGCGTCTCAGGAGTGCTCAACGAGTGCAGCTCGTCAAGCACGTCTATTTTCATAATTGGGACTGTTTTGCGTTCATTGACTTATTTAGAGTAAGATCTCAACCGACGTGGTTCTCAACAAACTGTCGCAAGTAGGCGCCTTTGGAAGCGATGTGCGTGCGTCTGTTTTCAAAGCTGTACTGGGCAAAGCCTAGCGTCACTGGTCAAGTTTGTTACTCGATTTGGCTTGATTTGTTCGTTTCCGCGTGTTGATGTTGAATAAAAAAAAGTTGGTTTTTGTAAAAGCGGTCCCTCTGCATTGTGAATTGTGAAACTTTCGTGATTGCAACCATGTTTTCAATACCAAGAAGATTCCTACTCAAGTGAGAATATGCGTGCCATTTGGCTGGAGGCAGTCGGGCGATCGCCACGCATCAAGTTTGTAAACCAGGTTTGTTCTCGTCATTTCGCTCCGAAAGTCAAGTAGCTCACGTTTTGCAGTAGACGTGGCAGGCCAAAACGAATATATTTAGGTCGCGTTTTGATTCTGCGACATGACGCTCATTCACCAAACTCGCGGACGCCATGCGAAAAAAAAAAAAACACAAAAAACCACAACAAAAACAAATGTTAAAGGACTGCATATTTCTTGATTATTTCGTAGTCCTCTCGGCCGCTTTTTTTTTCGTATATCGACAGAGACTGACATACATTTGTATTTAACCATGGCTCGTGCATGAGGAGACAGTAAGTTTTATGTTAGGCGAAGAGAACTTCAGGAGACGTTTTAAGTACCACAGCCGGCGGGTCGCCTTTGTTGCAATATAATCGATGTGCTTGTATCATAATGGTACATGGGTGGTTCAAGTCACCAGGCTCGATCTAAAATGAACCGTAAAAATCGACGCCTGCACGTAGCCGTCTAAACTTTTCGTCAAAGGTGTATTTCACAGGTCGGTTTTTTCTAGTAAAATTACAAAGCGCAGCTCTCTTTTAGTAAAAAATAGGGCCAAGAAACTTGCCAGGGTCTACGGCGGGTGGCGACCCACACGACCTAGTCCAGTAGCGGGGTGTGTTTGGCGTTCGTATTGATAGATGGCGTCGGGAGCAGCGTCTGAAGGTGCAGCCGACCAGCGAAAGATAGCAGACGACATGCAGACGAAATCCGTTGGCAGCAAAAGCGCCGCCGTTATGCAGACGCGTTTTTTTACTTTAAGGTTTGCTTTTATTGTTCGCATTTATTTTTTAACCGAAGGTACATTTCAAAAGGATTATATAATCATTTTAATAAACCACGGTGGTCGCGAGCCGTCGCGATAAGGAGGTAGCGCCATCTATCAATACGAACGCCAAACACACCCCACTACTGGACCCCTGTCGTCTGCGTTGCTGCCCGCCGTAGACCCTGGCAAGTTCCTTGGCATTATTTCTTACGGAAAAAGAGCTACGCTTTGTAATTTTACAAGAAAAAACCGACCTGTGAATTACACCTTTGACGAAAAGTTTAAATGGCTACGTGCAGGCGTCGATTTTTACGGTCCATTTTAGATCGAGCGTGGTGACTTCAACCACCCTATAGTTTGCTATTAGGGTATAACCCAAATACTTGTACTCTTCGACAGTATCAACAATTTGGCCATCAAAAGTAATATGAAAATTCAATGGGACACATTTTCCGCCTAATTGACATTGTTAGAGTTTTCGAGCTATTCAACTCCATTTGCCATTCCTGACACCAAGCAAGTATCTTTTCCAAGCAATTGTTAAAAATTTGTCCCCATACGCTTTGAACAGTTTCGCAGTATTGCAAGTTCTTCTCTTTAGTCCATAAATTTAATAATTACTGGTCTTTATTTTCCTTCCAAGCCTGTGAAACCCTTCGATGCTCTTGATATCTGAAACTAACAATGTTGAAAATATTTCATCAATAACGTACCTAGTAAGGCTATCTTCCCTTTCTGTTTGTATCTCGTGTATACCGTGAACGATAAAATATTTACATCAGCTTCTGTTTTCAATGTTATGAATAGCTGCAGTAAACTCTGCTACTGTCTTTATAGTTTTATTATTTGTTTTTCAGTGTTGTTCACTTTATCTTCCCGAGATTGCAGCCTTTCCAGCTTAAATTACATCGCGGTTAATCTTCCTTCTATTTGGGTCATCTTCCGCTGAGTTTCTAGGTGTGACAGTTGATTTCGGCAATATCTTCAAAACTATTTCGAGAGGTTCCTCAATTTTAAGGTAGGGGTTTTATTCGACATTGTCAAATGGCAGCAAACATTTTTTCAAAACAACATATAAATATGAGCAAATTTCAAGTAACAGTCTTTGGCCCGGCAGCAGCAGCAAACACGCATTGTTGCTTCTACGTGATTAAGTATCAGAATAACTAACGCCAACCTGAACGCAAAAAAAAAATGACCGCATCCCCACAAGGTGAATAATGTTGATTGGGGCGAAGCACTGGTGGTGCTGATGATACTGATTTTGTTCATAGTAGTGCTGATGGTGCTGATTTTTTTTATTGCTCATAGGTAGTGCTGAGTTCCGGGTTGCGTTTCGACTTCATTATTACAGCTTTATGGTCGGTAAAATGCAGAGCCAGTGGTTCTTCTAGCGAATCCATCCATTTTACCGCAACGCCCTCTCGTCTATAAACGTTGAGCCAATGCATGCAAAGTTAAACGCGATTATATGCGCATTTGACCGCAGCGCCCTCTCCCGTATAGACGTTGAGCGGCTACATGCAACGTTTCATCCATGACATTCCCAGCTCTTGAGTTACTACCATATCTCAGAGCCTCCTACTCGTCCCGCAGTCGTGGCCGAGTGGTTAAGGCGATGGACTAGAAATCCATTGGGGTCTCCCCGCACAGGTTCAAATCCTGTCGACTGCGCAAATCTTTTTTTTTTTTTTTAAGAAGACAGATGGGACGGATGGGCGGACGGACGGACGGACGGACGTACGTACAGACAAGGCTAGACCCTAAGGAGCTTCGCCCCTAAAAAAAAAAAGAAAGCTCGTTAGGCGTTGTGGCTCCGCCGCGGCAGCCATGCCAGCTGAAGTGGCGGTTGGGTTGAGACTTTTTTATGTCTTCAGATGTTGGTGACGTCACGGGAAAAGGAAACTCCAATTGGTCCAGGTAACGCCCGCTGATCTCCGGTGACATGGTAGAACCGAAGGGTGATGCAGCCAAAAATCCGAGACCGTGGACTGCCGTTTTCTGGGTGTCGAGTCGATGTCCGGTAAGGCCGTCTCCAATGCACGCGTCATCAAACAAAAGCTAAACGGCGAAAAAAAAGAAAAAAAAAAAGAAAAGCTTGTTAAAGGTCATGTTTCCACCGCTCACTGTTTTTTACTCACTAAAAAAATAAGCATCTCTTTAGAATGGCTGGTCTAAACAAACAAAAAAAAAAGTTATTTAGATATACTTTAAAGGTTTAAATATACAGTATTCCTTTTTCGTATTGGTTTCACTGATTCAACATAATGATTACACAATCTGCCGTACTTAAAAATGCATATAGTGGTAAACAATTTTTTTTTCTAGCTACAGTAATTTAAATCAACCTAATCTGATATAAATATTATTATACCGGTATATTCCAAATTACATCCGATTTAAATCATATAAATATCTTCTTTTTGATTAAAAAAATAATTATTTCTTCTACATCAGCAATAAATGTACTCAAATAGCAAGGTAACCTAGAAAGGGGGCACCGCAGTTGAATATATTGTGATAACATAATTGAGCAGTTATGCAGCTCACTATGGCGTTTCACTTTTCAAATTTAAAGTCCTATTAACACAGAATGTTGATAAATTATTTTTTATAGTTTATGCCACTTTCGGATAGTACAGGCCGCGGCGTAAGAAAAGGGAGAGGTGGTTGAACGCTCCGCTTCTCCAATGCGAAGCGAACGACGAGAAGGGTGGGCGCACTTCCGTCGTTATACGAAAGATGGCAGCACGAGTGACGCGAGACGTCCGAGACATTATCGTCTGCTGTAGGAACACGCCGGCCTTAATGCGCTTCGCGAGCAGGGAATGCTCCTTGCTCTTTTTGCATCGCGGCGTTCTCCCAACTGCTGCTACGCATGAACAATTGCGCATACTATAGTTCGTATTTAGCGCAGACTACAGCCTGTTCCGTTGGAGTCTTGCAGTGACTGTGACACAGTCGCGTCACGAGGGCCAGCAACACCCGGGGCGGTAGCCTGCCGCGACACCCCCCCCCCCCCCCCACTCTCGCGTGGCCCGCCGCGACTCCCCCCCCCCCCCCCCCACTTCTCGTGGCCCGCCGCGACACCCCCTGAGCGCTGCACCCGGGGCGGTCCGCCCCCCCCCCCCCCCCCCCCCTTGTGACGCCACTGTTGTGACATGAACTACTATTGGGCGAAATTACTTCGCTCAGCGCTGCACAACTGACTACAAGACGCGCAACGAAAAACCGTCTCGATTTTCGGCTACAAAGATCCAGGAGCGTCTCAAGCTGGGAAGAAATGCCATCCCGTGCAAGGACCGTCTAATTGCGAACTTCGGACTTTTTATGCGAAGAGCATTTTGAATCTCACCTCGTCTTGAACACGTGGGAAGTTGTGTACAACGACCACGTGATTGCGGGTGCGCCGCGGCGAGCGTTGCGTGCGTTCCATGAAGTGCCAACGGGGTTCCCTAGCTTCTGCAAGGAGCCAAGTAATATGGCATAAATAATGCTTGGCGTGGTACATCTCTACACCAAGTGAATCATCGAAGCAACTGTCATGAAACACTCTTGTTGTCAAAAGGATTTTAGTACGTTTTATTAAATTCATGCACAACAATGCATACAATTAATACAATTATCCCCCACTAGGGTAACTACATGTTTCCGCTCCGCTTTAGGGTGGCGCCAACTTCTTGTTACCCTTTCCCAGATCCTCTCCCATCGCCATTTTTTCCCACTTCTTATTTCGCTAAACGTAAACAACGTAGAGTTTCTGTACTTTCGAAATCCCGGCAACACTGTGAGGCCACTTCCGTTTCCGCTCATAGGACGAGTCGGAGGAGCGGTCGGAGGCTCACCGGGATGGCGGTCCTGCCTGTCGCTCTCTTTATTCGGGTGTTTCATATTTTGAAGTTGCGAGCAGGAAGTGTGCGTTGCTTTTAACGAAACGCGAGTACTATTGGCCGTCCTCACCGTCAAAGTTGTTGATCATGACTTCAGACCACTTGATCAGTTTTGCTGACTTTCCCGGCAAGCTACGCGTACAAGAGCAAGCAGTCTCCCGTTCGCGCTGCTATTTGGAATGATAGCCAGCTAATCTAACGCTACAACTTGTGCGACTACAGTGGTCGGCTACAGTAGGGGGCTTTCATGAAAGCGGACATGAAGGCACCCTATAGGCTACGGGTTCATCTGACCGACGATCCGTAGTGGTATGTAGTGGGTCGTCACGGGTCTACCAACAACTTCGTGTGTTCCTGTCCGTGACCTAACGTGTCGTGGTGTGTGCCTAATTGTGTGTTTTAAATATGTGCTTCAGCGTGTACTCGGAATGTGTTCGATACGTATCTGCTCCGATGCGTATTTAGAAACAGTGATCGACTAACTACAGGCTGGTCTGACGTGCGATTCGTAGTCGGTTGACGTGGGCTCCTCGGCGTGTTTGCCTCGTGTATTCCTGTGCCTGCTCCAACATTCCTCAGTGTGTATAAGGCATGTGGACCAGTGTGTACCTATTGATAAGGTCCCTCTATTTTTTAAATGAAATAGATACTTTTTAATGGCCAGTTGTAAATCATTGTTATAATTCAACGCTTTCATTGTTATAATTCAACGCAATTAGCATTCGTCTCTTTGTACGTGCTTTTTGGCGTTTAACATTGACCCTTTGTTCCTGTTCAGGAAAACATGTGAATAGAAGTTTAATATGCGTTGGAATAGGGGCCTCTCCACAACATATTTTTGGTAAGGACGTCCCAAAGATTGTTCCCTTGAATTGCTTTTAGAACACTTGTATAAACCATTACATGCAACGATTGCCTACTGCAGATTTCAACACCCTTCGAAAATAGCGGCACGATTATCGCACACGGAAACCTTACTAGGACTCACTTGTAGCTTCCTCTTGGCCACAGGAGAGCTCCGTTTCTATGCATGGACTTGCACACAAGCAGCGGTGTCTGCCAAACGGTGTGCCCTTGATTTTACAGGCATTCATATAATGCACCTATAGTGCACAGTGCCAAAACCCATCAAAAACAACTGCACAACCCCATAACCTTCTCACTAAGACTCGCACGTAGCTGCCTCTCGGCCACAGGAGTAATCTGTCTCTAAGCATGGTCTTGCACCTATTCAGGAGCAGCAGCAACATGTTTGTTTACTGTCTGCCGAGCTGTGCCTTTGATTTGACAGGAATTCATGAGTCGCATCTTTACTGCAGAGTTCTACAACCCGTCGGAAACAACCCCACGACTCTTAACACAACCATCTCGCTAAACTTGCACATAGTAGGGTGCCTACATGTATGTCCGCTCTGCTTTGTGTAGGGTGGCACCGCTCTTTGTGATACCTAGGGTGCCTACATGTGTGTCCGCTATCTAGGCACCCTAGCACGTAGCTGCCTCTCAGCCGCAAGAGTAATCTGTCTCCTAGCACAGTCTTGTATAGAGATGTAGCGAACGTCCCGAGGTTTGTGTTTGACAGATTTTCAGCTTTCCGAACGTAAGAGTGGTTTGATTTCGCTAAGTTTGCAACTTTCGTACAACACCAAGATTCGACTTCGCAAAGTTAGAAATTTTCTTGCACTGCCGAGATTCGAATTCGCAGAGCTCGAAGCCTTCAAGGTTCTTAAAGGTTCGCGTTTAACAGTTTGAAATATTTTTGACGTTTAGTATATGTCATTAAGCCAATTTCATTTTCAGTACTACAGCAGTATAGAACTGCCAGATCCACAGTAGTTAGTGAGAAAAGTGACAGATTTTTAGAGGCCAAAAATATTACTTCAAGATTTGTTTTTTTTTATTTATTTTTACTGTGGACGTTTATTTCTGGTAGAATAAATCGCAGGACAGAGAAAATACTGGCACACATGCACATAACAGAATCAACGGAAAACCCAACGCAGCTAGAGCTTAAGGAGCATTCGACCAGAGTAAACTTGGGGCCCCCGAACACGCTGCTCAAAAGGCTCATCGGACGAGTCAAGTAGCAGAAACCAGTCTGCATCCTACCTTATTCTTATTTGTCATGCATAAAATTATAGTTTAACCTAGTGCAAAAAAAGAAAGTGTTGTACATTGCATGGCACAGGTTTCCTAAATTGCTTATCGCCTAACATGGGTTACGAAATTTGGTTCTCGAAGCCAACATGTGCATGAGTGAAATGCGAGCAAGCTCCAATACCGCGTTTGCTGTACTTCATTGCCGCGCCCTGTGCTGCTGTCTGTACACGCCACAAGGCCTTCCTCCTATGGAGGGTCTAGATACAAGATATTCAATGTGGCTTAGACGGCCGTCTTAACTCGAGAGTTGAAACCTGACTCCACGTGGAGGCGCTTGCACCGTTCACAATGGAGAAGGGCACACCTGAGAGGTACTGCACATTTAGTCAAATATCGATCGGCCTTCTTGAGAACGTAAGCGCCTCGGCCGGATTTTGAACATGCACACCGACGCTTCTTGGCTTGCACTTTACCTTGGAGTCGCTGATGCTGTTCTACACACTAGATGGGCTCGGTAGCAACTTGCCACACATAGTGGAGGTATACACACCGTTTGTTTTTTTTTGTGAACCACAACAAAACAAGCATACAATAGCAGCAAAACCAGAACGAGACGCAGCAGTGCACAGTCCTGCAACAAGTATTGTTGATCTCCGAATAAGGGTCACAGTTTGTCAAACTTTTTCTCCTCGCAGGTGGATAGTTTAAAGATCATTGAAATTCTGAATGTGATAAGTTCAAACATTATTGAATCTCGAAATGTAATAAGTCTGAATTTAAATTTCTGAATAAGAAAGGTTAGAAAGTTTGAGATCAACCAAACTTGGAAACGTTCGAAACCCTTGGTTTGATCATCAAACCTCCGGTTCGAAAGAAGTTTCCGGCATCTCTAGTCTTGTACATAGTCAGGAGCAGTGGAACAGTGGCAACATGTTTGTTTGCTGTCTTTTAAGCTGTGTGCCCTTGATTTGAAAAGCGTTCATGGATCACACTTATACATGGCTTGCATGTGATGTCAGTCCACCCTCTTTTCTGGTGGTCAAAACCGTCTCGTTGACACTGTGAAACCTACACTCTGACGTGCTTTTTCCCCCCATTGTGTCCCCCAAGGCCCGTCTTTCTGCTGGCCAGATTAATACAGTGGAAACTATAAACTATGTAGGGTTGTGCGAATATTCAACATTTCGAATAGTTGTTTCTAATAATACACTATTCGATATTCGCTTCAGGAAGAACTGCACTATTTGCACTTTTCGAAGTGTTGATTAAGGTGGGTGAGCCCCGTTGAGTGCGCTTCTTACCGAGCACCGGTGCACTGCAGAGAAGCAATACCCGCGGAAGCGAGCTCTGCGGGTGCTGCTTCACATACACACATTGTAGCAATTTTAGAAACAAAAATGCATTTTTATTTGCATGGCACTCTGCAGTACCGAAGCTTATGGAAGTAACTATAGAGACAACAGAAAAAACCTCCAGAAATGTACATACAATAACTCAGTCAATCAATAAACAGTGCAGTGCACTAGAATTAAGCAACAACTTGGAGACATTCATATTGCACTGAAATTCCTGAAAGCTTTACAGGAATGTAAATACAATAACTCAAACAATAAACAGCACAGATGATTAGAAACACGCAACTTTGAGACATTCATATTGCACTGAAATTCCTAACAACTTGGAGACATTCACTGAAATTTCTGGAGAGGCATCCCCACCACCTGATGCAATCACCACTCACAGGCCAGTTCAATATAGTTCATAGAATTGCGAACTTTTGTAACACAGCGAAAGAGCAGACCCTTGATATTCTGTGGGATAGTTGAAGCTACTCAATCGATAAACAAATAGGCAGCAAAGAAAGCAGATCCAAATTACATGTTTAGTGTTAATAGAGCTAAGGGTTAGTCTACTTTTGACGTACAGCAACACTATACTCGTTAGGTCAAGAAAAAAGCTCCTTTTGCACATAATTCATGCCCTTCGTGAAGTACAGGATTTCACAGAAAAACACAGATGCTTTTCGAGTTTTAAATGTTTACCTTTGGTGAAATAACAGCTAACTGATCTTAAATGCACATACACTATATTAAGTTACCACCTAAAGGTTAAAATTAGTAATGCACCGTAAGGTGCCGGACTTTTTTTTTCTATGGTTCTTGAGGTGAAATGATTAAAGTTCTCGCTGCAGCCAAGAAATTTAGCCAATGCAACATGACTGCTAACTTAGAGACTAAAATGCATCATGCATAGTTCATCTATTAGTGCATACTGATACAATGTTCATTCAGTTCGAAACAGCCAGCGGTAAGGATGGAACCCAGTGTTGTTTCGCTTTACATGGTTCGAGGTAAGGTTCATTAACACACCAAGCCATAGAACTGTGGCGCACAGTGCAGTTTGCTCACACTGCACATTGACATCACAAGTTGAAATCTTCACTCTTGCATGTTTGATAGAACGTAATTTGTCCTGGTGCACAGAGGTGTTAATCATCATCGTATAATGCCCAATAAAGACACCATGTTTGCAGTTGTAATACACTAGCCAAATTGATCCTTTGTAGCAACTCTGTGCATTAAGTGAGCCTTAGGAGAGGTTCACTCCAGCGCACGTTTTGCTCGAATGGCCATTTGCTTGTTCGTCGCGACGGGCCTGCTTCAAGTGAACTTTCAACCTGAAGCGAAGATACTTTTCTAGAAGCAGCCGCTCGACATCGTCTCTGTGTGGAGAGCATGCTCCTGTATTCACGGTACTGTTTCCTTTAAGAACAGCCAGAATGGTTTTAAACGGAGAGGTCAGGTTCAAAATGTCAGTGGTGTAGGTCAGGCCCTTGAACTGCTCTTCACAGTCGACGAGAAATTTCATAGCTGCGTCGCTGGGGTATGTGAGGTTTTCACCGTCTCTGACAAACTCCTTGAGCCTAATGAGTGTTCCATGTTGGCTGTTAGAGTTCGCTGTCAGGGCTCCCTTGCAGTTGTTGCAGTTCACACTTTTGAGCACTGCCCGCAGAAGAAATCCTGCAACGTACGCCAAGATATCACCCTCTTCTTTGGTGATTGAGTCGAGCACGCCATCCATGACCTCTTCCGTCGGAGTAGCCTCTTGAGGTGCAGCCCTTGGACAAGCTGAGAACAGGTCTGCAAGGTACTCTCCGTCATCTACAGTATAACCAGATGTCTTCGGAGTGTAGACAAACTGGCTCACGCAGACCATTCGGAGAGCATACTTGAAGTCGTACGCGCTTGGCACTGGCTTCTTTATGCGGATAACAGAAAACAAATTCTCTAAACAGTCCTGCGTCATTCTTCCAGTGAGCAGATAGTCATATCCATGCTCGTTAAGCAGTTCTTCTTGGAGCTGATAAACCACAGTTGTGGAAGCAATGAGACCCGCCTGAGACGGCTTCCAGTGCGCCGTTTCACCCATGTTCATTTCGCGGAACGTCCGAGCTGCGAGGTCCAGCTTCTGAATGGCAGCACGGTATTTGTTGCCGTCAAAGTGACTGATGGCCACAACTGGGTGCCTCGATGACATGAGGGTAAACCAGCCGAAGACAAGCTCACAAAACCAAGCTGTGGTTTCTGCCTCTGGTGGTAGTTGACCTTGGCTCATCCTGTACCGTATGGCGGTTGAAGCCTCTCGAAAAAACTGTATGGCAATGTTAACCTTCATCTTTGTGAAGTGTCCCTGGCTCACATGGATTTCCGACAAGCCTGGGGCAACTTTGAGTTCATTCTCTTTGTCCATGTTTAGTGCTGTCTCAAGGTACTCCAGCTTGACTCTGGCACTGGGCAGCCCATTTTCTTCCATGGTCCGCTTGCTGAGAACGAAAACTTCAGAGCGAAGGAGTTGGCCTCGAATATTCTTGATCAAATGTGCAACGTCCACCATAAAATACAACCGGCGTCCTTGCAGGTGTGGGTGGGGAATGCTACAAGTGGTATCCTCAGTTCTCGTGCTGATGAGCCCAAGCTCACGCCACATGGCCCGGTTTGATGCACCCATATCGCTAGTGACTGCCAACACCTTCAGTCCCACCTCACAGGACAACTTCACGAGGTCCAGAACGAAGTCCTTGAGGAGTGTGCCATCAAGTGACCTTCCTGTGAAGTGGTAGGCGATCACTTGTTTCCATCGGGATGTCAGGCCTCCCAGCATAAATACCAGGGCACGATTAGCGTCGTCATTCTTTTTTGGAAGAGTCATGGACCCAAGGAAGCAGTCTTCAGACTGGTCATGCTCAAGGCCTGGCGCAATTTCCATTTCGTCTAAGAACAATACACAATCTCGTTCTGCCTCTTCCATGGCGTCAGCTTTTCTCTTTAAAATGTCGAACACCTCTCCGAGAACTCCAGGCAAGAAGTGAAAGCTCTGCATTCTCCTTAACAGAGTTCTGGTGCTCGGCAGTGGATAGCCCAGTGTTCGGAGGAGTTCGTAGCCTGTCGTTCCACATGCGAACTTCATTTGTAGGGCTTGTTTTATGGTCTGCAGAGACCATGTCATTCCCCTGCTGGATTGCTTTGCAATTACTTTCCTCTGGTCATCAGCCAGGAACTTTGGGTCCCTGAGTGCCCGAAGTTGTTCTTGTGCACTTTGTAGTTCATT
Organism: Ixodes persulcatus; assembly: GCA_013358835.2. Classification (NCBI taxonomy): domain Eukaryota; kingdom Metazoa; phylum Arthropoda; class Arachnida; order Ixodida; family Ixodidae; genus Ixodes; species Ixodes persulcatus. The sequence goes on from JABSTQ010009711.1 coordinate 327,640, forward strand.
CTTCAGAGTCTGAATTTTTTTTTTTTGCATTTTCATGATGATGTTGAAGGTTGTTATATTTCCTTGTCACGTCAGCTACAACTTTCTTTAGCTGAAGGCAGCATAGACTTTCAGTTTGTGCTGGCATGCTTCCTTGTTGCAGCTCACTGCCAGTTGGTGATAAAAGATTGCCAGCATCTTCTACCTCCGCATCTGTGCACGAATGCACGGGGACGAAGTCGTCTTGCACAGAAGTTGAAGTAGTGGCTATCGTCGTAATCAGTTGATGCCCTGTGCCACCCGATGCAGTCAAGGTCTCATCACAGGCTACATCATCAGGTATTCCGTCCTCAGTCAACGGATGGATGGGTGAGCGGGCAGTAGTCCCAGCCAATCCATTGGCGCTAGTTGCAGGCAAGCTGAGTGAGCCCATTTCTGCGTTTCCAAGTGGCCGCACAACTTCCTTGGGGCTTGACCTTGCTGGCTCGTACTTTTTGGTTGAAACTGGAAAGAATTAGTTAAGGAACATATTAATTAAATTTGAACACAAGAAACAGTTGCCTTACAAAAAAAGAACACGAGAAAAATTTGGTCGAGGTGCACTTCAGCATTGCTTGGTCATTATTTGGGGGAGAGCATCTGGACATCCTGCGCATTAGAACCAGTGGCAGATCCAGAATTTTTTTTTTTTGCATTTTCATGATGATGTTGAAGGTTGTTATATTTCCTTGTCACATCAGCTACAACTTTCTTTAGCTCAAGGCAGCATAGACTTTCTGTTTGTGCTGGCATGCTTCCTTGTTGCAGCTCACTGCCAGTTGGTGATAAAAGATCGCCAGCATCTTCTAACTCCGCATCTGTGCAAGAATGCATGGGGACGAAGTCGACTTGTACAGAAGTTGAAGTAGTGGCTATCGACGTAATCAGTTGATGCCCTGTGCCATCCAATGCAGTCAAGGTCTCACCACAGGCTTCATCATCAGGTATTCCGTCCTCAGTCAACGGATGGATGGGTGAGCCGGCAGTAGTCCCAGGCAATCCATTGGCGCTAGTTGCAGGCAATCCGAGTGAGCTCATTTCTGCGTTTTCAAGTGGCCGCACAACTTCCTTGGGGCTTGACCTTTCTGGCTCGTACTTTTTGGGTGAAACTGGAAAGAATTAGTTAAGGAACATATTAATTAAATTTGAACACAAGAAACAGTTGCCTTACAAAAAAGAACACGTGAAAGATTTGGTCGAGGTGCACTTCAACAGCATTGCTTGGTCATTATTTGGGGGAGAGCATCTGGACATCCTGCGCATTAGAACCAGTGGCAGATCCAGAATTTTTTTTTTTCATTTTCATGATGATGTTGAAGGTTGTTATATTTCCTTGTCACATCAGCTACAACTTTTTTTAGCTCAATGCAGCATAGACTTTCTGTTTGTGCTGGCATGCTTCCTTGTTGCAGCTCACTGCCAGTTGGTGATAAAAGATTGCCAGCATCTTCTAACTCCGCATCTGTGCAAGAATGCATGGGGACGAAGTCGTCTTGCACAGAAGTTGAAGTAGTGGCTATCGACGTAATCAGTTGATGCCCTGTGCCATCCAATGCAGTCAAGGTCTCACCACAGGCTTCATCATCAGGTATGCCGTCCTCAGTCAACGGATGGATGGGTGAGCCGGCAGTAGCCCCAGGCAATCCATTGGCGCTAGTTGCAGGCAAGCCGAGTGAGCCCATTTCTGCGTTTTCAAGTGGCCGCACAACTTTCTTGGGGCTTGACCTTGCTGGCTCGTACTTTTTGGGTGAAACTGGAAAGAATTTGTTAAGGAACATATTAATTAAATTTGAACACAAGAAACAGTTGCCTTACAAAAAAGAACACGTGAAAAATTTGGTCGAGGTGCACTTCAACAGCATTGCTTGGTCATTATTTGGGGGAGAGCATCTGGACATCCTGCGCATTAGAACCAGTGGCAGATCCAGATCCAACCACCCTGGAACATTCATGTGACCCGAATAATCGGAAGACATCCTTGTACTGACAAGGAAAAGAAACGAGACGTGGGGATCCAGAGCAAAAACCAGCCTCGCGGACAGTTCACTGCAGACTTGTACGTAACTTAAATACTCTACTCAAGTTACTCAGTAACTTAACTTAAATACTTTTAGTAAGTATCTTGTACAAGCCTGGTTCATTGGAGGCAGTGTTTTGTGCCGAAATAAAACTGTAGATGAAGATTTTCTTCCCACAAAGGTTTGATAAAACCAATTTGGGAATAATTTCTGTGGTTTATCGGAATGTACTGAAAAATCTAAACCACAGTACCACAGTCTTGGGTCGTGCGATGTGGGCACAGAGTTAAATCAAGATTCCGTTATCCCTTGCTTCGAAGCGGGAGGTATCGCAATTGTGTCTTGAATTGCCACACTTTGTGTCGCTGAGGAGGAAATACCTTTCTCTACTATTTGTATATGTTTAAACAAAGATCCAACACCCAATGAGGTGTGCAGTGAGTGTTCCCTCTTTGTAACTCCCACCCCTTTTTTTTTTCAATCCTGGGGTCCCCCTTCAGGGGATCCTCTGGATCCACCCCTGATTGGAACATATTAAAATTGTACAAAAAGTTGAAACCTCCTTGTTTTCTAAATTCTCAAATTTACTTTCAAGAGGTATTACAAAATACAGGGTGTCACAAAAATATTTACACGCTAAAATGGCTCGCAAAAATCAAGATCTTGAAGGATCTTGTAGTAACTTTTCTCGAAAATATCTTTAACTGGTCACATTGTTGTGCTAAAATTTCAAGTCGGAACTCCGAGTACAAAGAAAATAAGAAAATAATAACCGATTTTTTCAACGGCGGAGCGGTACCTGTCGGGGAGACACCAAACGACGGCCATGTTTCTTTGCCTTATCCAGAGATGGCGCTACAGATTCACTGGATGCTGACTGAACGAAAAAGCGCGCTTTTATCCGAGATTTTGGTTGCGTGGGATATTTGCCAAAATAAAGTTGTTTGGGTTTTCAGTTAAGTTTCACAGTGCAGAAAGTGTCATGCCATAAATACGAATAAATAAAACCGCCACTGTGTGCTCCAGAAATGACGTACCTTCGTCTGCGACGGTTCTTGTTTTGTGCATTGTCTGCTTTCGCAGTTTGACGTTTGAACAAGACACGAGAGGCAGCCAGGAGTGCGCCCAATAAAGCAGCAATTTGATGGCTCTGAAAAGAGCCGTTGAAATCTGAACTGCGGTCTTCGTAGTTGCGGTCAAATGCCTCATTTACACGTACATACTCTCTCAAGAAGAAAACAAAAAAACGGTTTGACTCCCAGCTCAATGTGCCCGCCACGAACTTTGATGCATTTTTCCAGTCTTTTATCCGTAGCCCTGGAAGACTGCCTCCCACATATCATCACTGATGGTCTCGAATGCGTTGATGATGTGTTCTTACAGCTCCGGGATGGTCCTTGATCGCCGGGCGTACACTTGGGCCTTTACGTACACCCAGACAAAAAAATCGCGAGGGGTGAGGTCTGGAGACCGAGGAGGTCAAGCCATGTTCAGAGAGCCACAGCCCATCCATCTCTTGGGAAACTTGTTGTTGAGCCAGGCTCTCACATTGCTTGCACAGTGGGGAGGGGCCCCATCCTGTTGGAATATGCAAACTTCACGTTGCATAAGTGCAGTTTCCAGCTCTGGTAAAATCTGTTCCTCCGGCATCTTCAGGTACGTGTCACCGGTCACCGTATAATCGAAAAAGAACGGGCCGACGACACCCTCTCGTCATATGCCGCACCACACGACGACTTTTGGCGACTGAACAGCATGTTTGGTCGACCAGTGCGGGTTTGTGCCAGACCACAACCTGCAGTTCTCTTGTTGACGCGGCCGTCGAGATGAAAAACTGACTCGTCCATAAACATGAGGAATTGCAGGTGGCAGGGGTTGGCCTGAATCTGCGCCAGCTTGTCCTCAGAAAACTGCACTCGCCGTGCGTAGTCCTCTGGCTTCAGTTCGTGCAGGAGCTGCGCTTTGAAAGGGTACATTCGCCGGCGAAGCACCTGCCACACGAAGCCCCGGCTTAGGCTGAGCTGAGGAGCAGCACCATGTTGAATAAACCTGAGACTGCGGTAGAAGTGAACATATAAATCGAAAGAACAGAAAAGGACAGGACGACGTCTCAAACTCAGCTACCAGGTTTATTTAGTCCGCCTCCTTATATAGCCCACAATCAGCCACCACCAACACAAAGGGGCAACCTGTAACCAGTTCAAACGCGAAACGCTTATCTCTGAGCAGCACGCCTGATTGAGAGGTGGGGCTGCGCTTCGAAAGCGTCGAGAACGGCTTGCTGCTGTCTTCGTTTCGGTGACGTTTCTACATGGTTCGGAGACTTGTTATATTCCCTCCCGTCTTGGGCAAACCTTGTCACCCACTTGATGATGGTTGGCCGAGAGGGTGGTCTTCTGTTGAAGGCGGCCCGGCACTTTGTTCGGACTTGCTTGAAGCTTCCAGTTGCTGTGTACCAGAGAACCACCTGGAACCTCTCCTTGGAGCCCAGTTGTCGCATGCTGAGGCGTTGAACAAAATAAAAAAAGAAACAGCCATAACAAATGAAGTTAACGCACTGAGGCAAGAGCATGAACGTCGAACTGCGAAAGCAGACGATGCATGAAACAAGAACCGTTGCAAACAAAGGTACGTCATTTCTGGAGCAGACGTTGGCGGTTTTATTTATTCATATTTATGGCGTGACACTTTCTGCACTGTGAAACTTAACTGAAGACCCAAACAACTTTATTTTGGCAAATATCCCACGCAACCAACAACTCGGATAAAAGCGCGCTTTTTCGTTCAGTCAGCGTCCAGTGAATCCGTAGCGCTATCTCTGGATAAGGCAAAGAAACATGGGCGTCGTTCGGTGTCTCCCCAACAGCTGCCGCACCGCCGTTGAAAAAATCAATTATTTTCTTATTTTCTTTGTACTCGGAGTTCCGACTTGAAATTTTAGCACAACCATGTGACCAGTTAAAGACAGTTTTGAGAAAAGTTGCTACAAGATCTGTCAAGTTTTTGATTTTTGCAAACCATTTTAGTGTGTGAATTTTTTTTTTTTTTTTTTCTTGACACCTTGTATTGCATACACAGTTGCCTTTCTTTCAGGGACATCATTAGGCCCGCTTCAGACGGGGCAACTTTTCCAGCAATTTTGAGGTTGCTGGCGGGTTGTTCCCTAGCTTTCCCTAGATCGACACGAATTGCTGAGATCGGGTCCGGCTCGAAACGGACGAGCAACTCGAACAACTCGGAGCCGTTTGAAGCGGCAACAGCCAATCAGGGACGCGATATTTTCACGTGACACCCCCGTGGTGGTGATGATAACAGCTAAAGACTTGGTTCTGGTTTGAAATCGATCGTTTTTGGAAATAAACCTTTTCAGAAAGATGAGTTAGTATTCTCAACGCCATTCAAAATTATAAAAACACGTTTTTAGCGCGTAGCTTTGCGTCTAAATAGTGCAAGAAAATTCAAAGTGAATGATGATGATAGCAAGTCGTAGCAATTCGGTTGCTGCGTGTGAACGCAGGACGGCCCGTGTTGCTGGTGTTGCGACGTCAAGTTGCTGGGTGAAATTGCTCCGTCTGAAGCGGGCCTTAGAGTTTTGTGTGTGAAGTGACATTTACAACTGTGACACAGAAGACGACGATACGTTTTGCCGTCCTCTCCCTGTATGCTGGAGTCTTGCTTGTTTCATTGGGCTAAAATTGTCACTTTGCTCACCTTGGGAAGAAAACAATGTTGGCACCGCAGTCTGCTTGAGGCGCCGCCACCCGTCTGCTCGTTTTTCTTCGTAACAGGACTTTTCGAAGTGTTTCTGAAATGTTTACGAAGGTCTCAGACGCAACATCATAATAAATATTTCATATATCCACGTTGACAATTCAACTCTGACCCCACATAGGTGTTTGTAACAAACTTATTCGAAAGAAGACTAGCTTTTGCACAATTTTGCCGCGAGGCTCCATCATTTACCCACATCAACAAATTAAAGATATGTGTTTGTAAATTGGGTAGTATTATATACCGATTGGGTTCAGTTAGCCTCTTCTGCTATGTGCACACCGACAGTTATATGAGGTGTTCAGCAGCACCTGCTGAATAGCCCTGAACCACATTCTTTTTAAGTTTTTTGTTGCTCTGCGAGTGGCACCGGCTGCACATTTGTCAGTATTTTGTCACTCTGCTCCAAGAAGCGGAATTTCGTCTTACACAACGACAGACCGATGTTATTAATTTTAAACGTGAACTGGAGTGAAGCTTCTTTAATCGCGGCTGAATGCACGGACGCGTGCACATAGCACGTCGCCCCGAAAGGTGGTCGAGTTCCTCAGAGTACTCGCGAGGCCACGACCGGAGCACTCGTGAGCTCGCGTTCGAAGCTCAGCCGCTCAGCGGTTCCTCTCGTCACGTATATGCTCGGAAACGGTTTTCGGTCGCGGTTCGAAAGCAGTGAACGTACGGATAAGGGAGAGCCAGTCTCGCTCGACCATCCCGCCGCACTCGTTCACTCAGGGCCTCGGGACTGAAAGTTTTAGCAGTTACGCTGCAAACGTGCGATGCCTTGGTCGGTTCCCAGAGAGGCCGCCTGATAACAGACATCCACGCCGTCCTCTTTTCTTGCTTGGTGGGGAACCTATACAACACTGCGCCATTTCTGGAGTTCCCGCGACAAAATGGAACGCAACAGAGCGGCATTGCACGCCGAAACTTCGCCGTCAGAACGAGAGCGGTGAGCGCTCCTTAGCCCTAACGGGGATTAGCGGCGTAGTGCGAGCAGTGCGAGCGCACGACCAGCGAGTGTGACAAAATGGTCAACGAAAACAGCGGAGGTTGCCATGGTAACGAGGTAGGCAACGCTGGTTTGTCGGCAACAGGTATCACAAACGTTGTCGCCACCCTAAACAGCGGAGCGGCGGAAACATGTAGGCACCCTATCCCCCACTGTTTATATGTTTGCACAATTATTGGCAGCCCATGGCCTCCGAGATCCCGAAGCGCTCGAACGCTTAACCGCCCGTCCTAGTCGTGCAGAAGAGAGAAAAAAGACGAGGAGGCGGCGTCTCTCCGCGGGGAGGCGCTCTAAACCCAGGCATTGAATTCGCCGTTTCAGCGGTTTGAGCATGTCGCAGGGCAGAAGAGTCCAAGAAAAAGTCGTCTTACGTCAAGTTGCTGCAGTTTCTACTTACAGTTTTTTGTGTCTTGTGGTAGAACGCTGAACAGCTGCTCTGGGGAAGCAGATAGACAAGTTGTGATACATATTTAATTGAGATATTCATCTCGATATGTGGCGGCTGACGTTAGAAGCGCACCTTTTCATATATTTCACTGCAATCTGTAGCGCGTATAAAACTACAGAAAAAAAGTAGCTCCGTACATAGTAAATTTGAATTTCCTAAATAAAAATAATCATGCTGTACTTTTTTTAGAGCGCAGCTCTTAGGCGCCCGTTTCCGGCTTGAGCGGCGTCGGCGTCGGCGTCGCCGTCGGCGTCGGCGTAACCAAGGTCATCCCAAGGTCACGTGACCCCTCAAAGTCAACCCAAGGTCACGTGACCCCCCCCCCCCCCGAGGTCACCTCAAGGTCGCGTGACCCCCAAGGTGACCCCCCCGGGTCACGTGACCTCGGTGGAGGAGGGGGAGGGGGGGTCACGTGACCTGTGGGGAGGGGGGGGGTCACATGACCTGGGGGAGGAGGGGGAGGGGGGGTCACGTGGCCCCCCCAGATCACGTGACCCCCTCCTCCCCCAAGGTCACGTGACCTGGGGGAGGAGGGGAGGGGGTCAGGTGATCTGGGGGGGGCCACGTGAGCCCCCCTCCCCCTCCTCCCCAGGTCACGTGACCCCCCCCCCCGGAGGAGATTGAAGAATGACGGGAGGAGGAGGAGGAGGGGTGGTATACGCTCCCCTGATTACCCTTCCTTCCTCCTCCTCAAGAGCTGCGCTCCAATTCGGCGTTACAGGGAGTTGTAAACGGCTTTCACTTTTTTTAAATCCCTAAATAAAAATAATCATGGTGTACTTTTTTTTTTAAACCTCCGCACGCTGTTTGAGGTAGCTTTTTTGAGCCTGAGCACGAGGTTTGACACTGTAAAAGTGCATTCCTAGTGTTGTCCTTTTAATGATTTCTTAAAAATTTATTACGCGCTTTACACGGGTCATATTCCGGTATGAATATTAAAAAAATCTCATTTATATGAGAACGTTTTGTGTCCAATAAACATATATGAATGGTACAAGATAAATAAGAACATATAAGAACCATATAATAACTATATAAGAACTATAAAAGATATAAAATAACATACAAAAATCATATAAGAAACGTGTGAGAAGTTTCCTATTTGGTTCCTATATATCTTATATAGTTCTTATATGGTTCTTATATATCTTATGTAGTTCTTATATGTTCTTATATGGTTCTTATATATCTTATGTAGTTCTTATATGTTCTTATATCTCTTGTATGATTCATATGTGTTTATTGACACCAGAAATTTCCTATACAAATGGCCTTTTCACTAGGGTTTGCCTTCTACTGGAAGCACCCTTAAGCCAGGGTCACACTGCTCATAGCCGCGTCCCACTAGAGCGACAAACAGCAACAAACGAGAGCGAAACACGACAACGGGCAACAGACGACACCAGAAGACAGCCTGTTTGTCGGAGTGCGCCGTCCAACCTGGCGGACAGGACGTAGAACACGGGACAAGGAAACTTGTTTCCTAGTCTGACTGGAGTTGTCAACAAAACACTTTAAAATACACAGACAAACAGAGTCTGGCGACGTGGTTTTCGTGTTTGCTCTTTTGGCGTAAAACGCGCCGACAAACGCGGTGAAGGTGGAGACGATTACTTTATTTTTTTATTAAAGGTTCCGCTTGTCTTCATTTGCCTGTTGTCAACTTTCCGCAAACAGTCGTGACAGTCGACACGATACTTTCTCCGAACTACAACTGACGAATCGTTCCTTTTTTTTGGGGGTCTTTCGAGGCATTCTAGGTGAGCACCACGGAATTTCACGCCGGTTTTCAGGATGGTTATAATTTTAGATCCGAATGATCGAGGGCGGGCGTTCTTTTGAGGACAATATGGCATCCCGATTATCGCAGAACGTTATGACAAGTCTCTCGACTGCCGAAATGACTTGCCGCGGAACGTCGTGTTCTACTTCGTGGTCTTATCTTGGTCATTCCTTGAACATGGGTGTATCCATCCTGATACACAAGATTTTCGCGAGCAAAACCAGCCGCAGCAAATTCCCTTTCGCAACACGACCGCCAGGAAGCAAGCCGCGCCTGCGACCACTACGAGCAATCGAGGTACCGGAACTGCCGGAACAATCAGTGGCCGCCAAGGACTTCTCTGAAGGGGGAGCGGCGAAGCGAGCCACGGGAGGAACGGGAAGAAGGGTAGAAGGACAGAACGAGCGGGTTGGTAGAGATAATTAAACTTGAGGAAGAAAACGAGAGGGGACGGACAAACACAAACTTCCAACTGGCAACGACCATTTTGACAGTCGGAAGTTTGTGTTTGTCCGTCCCTTCTCGTTTTCGTCCTCAAGTTTAAGAGTAGAAGGATGGGAAGAGAGGCAACGGAGGTTACAAGCGGGCGAGATGTTCCTTGGTGGGACTGCTTGCCGCGAGGCTCCATCATTTACCCACATCAACAAATTAAAGATATGTGTTTGTAAATTGGGTAGTATTATATACCGATTGGGTTCAGTTAGCCTCTCCTGCTATGTGCACACCGAGAGTTATGAGGTGTTCAGCAGCACCTGCTGAATAGCCCTGAACCACATTCTTTTTAAGTTTTTTGTTGCTCTGCGAGTGGCACCGGCTGCACATTTGTCAGTATTTTGTCACTCTGCTCCAAGAAGCGGAATTTCGTCTTACACAACGACAGACCGATGTTATTAATTTTAAACGTGAACTGGAGTGAAGCTTCTTTAATCGCTGCTGAATGCACGGACGCGTGCACGTAGCACGTCGCCCCGAAAGGTGGTCGAGTTCCTCAGAGTGCTCCCGAGGCCACGACCGGAGCACTCGTGAGCTCGCGTTCGAAGCTCAGCCGCTCAGCGGTACCTCTCGTCACGTATATGCTCGGAAACGGTTTTCGGTCGCGGTTCGAAAGCAGCGAACGTACGGATAAGGGAGAGCCAGTCGCGCTCGACCATCCCGCCGCACTCGTTCACTCAGGGCCTCGGGACTGAAAGTTTTAGCACTTACGCTGCAAACGTGCGACGCCTTGGTCGGTTCCCAGAGAGGCCGCCTGATGACAGACATCCACGCCGTCCTCCTTTCTTGATTGGTGGGGAACCTATACAACACTGCGCCATTTCTGGAGTTCCCGCGACAAAATGGAACGCAACAGACCGGCATTGCACGCCGAAACTTCGCCGTCAGAACGAGAGCGGTGGGCGCTCCTTAGCCCTAACGGGGATTAGCGGCGTAGTGCGAGCAGTGCGCGCGCACGACCAGCGAGTGTGACAAAATGGTTGACGAAAACAGCGGAGGTTGCCATGGTAACGAGGTAGGCAACGCTGGTTTGTCGGCAACAGGTATCACAAACGTTGTCGCCACCCTAAACAGCGGAGCGGCGGAAACATGTAGGCACCCTATCCCCCACTGTTTATATGTTTGCACAATTATTGGCAGCCCATGGCCTCCGAGATCCCGAAGCGCTCGAACGCTTAACCGCCCGTCCTAGTCGTGCAGAAGAGAGAAAAAAGACGAGGAGGCGGCGTCTCTCCGCGGGGAGGCGCTCTAAACCCAGGCATTGAATTCGCCGTTTCAGCGGTTTCAGCATGTCGCAGGGCAGAAGAGTCCAAGAAAAAGTCGTCTTACGTCAAGTTGCTGCAGTTTCTACTTACAGTTTTTTGTGTCTTGTGGTAGAACGCTGAACAGCTGCTCTGGGGAAGCAGATAGACAAGTTGTGATACATATTTAATTGAGATATTCATCTCGATATGTGGCGGCTGACGTTAGAAGCGCACCTTTTCATATATTTCACTGCAATCTGTAGCGCGTATAAAACTACAGAAAAAAAGTAGCTCCGTACATAGTAAATTTGAATTTCCTAAATAAAAATAATCATGCTGTACTTTTTTTTAGAGCGCAGCTCTTAGGCGCCCGTTTCCGGCTTGAGCGGCGTCGGCGTCGGCGTCGCCGTCGGCGTCGGCGTAACCAGGTCATCCCAAGGTCACGTGACCCCTCAAAGTCAACCCAAGGTCACGTGACCCCCCCCCCCCCGAGGTCACCTCAAGGTCGCGTGACCCCAAGGTGACCCCCCGGGTCACGTGACCTCGGTGGAGGAGGGGGAGGGGGGGTCACGTGACCTGTGGGGAGGGGGGGGGGTCACATGACCTGGGGGAGGAGGGGGAGGGGGGGTCACGTGGCCCCCCAGATCACGTGACCCCCTCCTCCCCAAGGTCACGTGACCTGGGGGAGGAGGGGGAGGGGGTCAGGTGATCTGGGGGGGGCCACGTGAGCCCCCTCCTCCCCAGGTCACGTGACCCCCCCCCCGGAGGAGATTGAAGAATGACGGGAGGAGGAGGAGGAGGGGCCGAGATACGACCACATCGCAATGATTTCCGAATGTTTTGTGCATAAACTGCATAATAATTGTAGGTACTGATTTAAAAGGTAGGGTGTTGTTTAGTAAACGTCTAATTTTTGGCACACGTTGCACAAATCACGGCGTCCCGTTGTGTACCTTGTGATGCAACTTAATTGATATGCAAACAGACACTGGAATGTCAAGAGAAATAACACTGATATATTTATAAATTCCAACCTTGTTCCCATCTGGTTTATTCGGTATTCCATCTTCCAATTTGGTTTATTCATAAATTCCAACCTTGTTCCAAACTGGCTTATTCGGTATTCGAATTTCTGACTTGGATTATTTAGAGATTCTAAGCCTTGAAATTTTAGATTAGACGCGAAGTACTTCGCGATGCAATATGGCTTCAAGCAGTTTCTTTCGATACGCTACCCTGTCTGTCATAGTCATCCCTATGTTGACCACGAATGGCCATAGAAACTTCTCTATCACAATCCTAGAAGTTTCTTGTCTCCCGGTCATCCTTGCTGGGCTCGGTAAAAAGGGGCCTTTTTCTAAACACAGCAAAATCAGTACTGTTAACGTTTTAAACATTGTGCTTTTATTTCTAATACGTGGAGCATCAATAGCAAGCGCCTTTTTGGCAGTTACAAGCACTGCCACAGGTGACGAGCGCGTTCGCAAATATTGGCGTTGATCGTCTGCAAGCATCTCTGCCTTTCCTCCTGTTTTAATCCTAACAACACGAAAACGTTGCGCATGCGTTGCGTTGCGTTGCGCTCCCCATAGTTTTAGATGGACGTCCTTCTCTGCTGTCTAGGCTCTCTTTGGAATTACAGTGAAGGCTACGATACCTTATCGAACCGCAAAGTATCCTTGTGTATCTTGCATCTTACGTGGAGCAACCAGCGCCAGTGTCTGCTCGGAGAGTGACACACTCATCCATAACCATAAAACTATACAGGTAAACGATGTCCCGCGACTACTCGCGTAGTTACGTGAAATTATAACGTCATGTGACACTATATTGTCACGTGACATTGTTGTGTCACGTGACATGTGACGTCGAAAGACGCCATGAAGTCACGTGACGTTACGGTGTCAAGTGACAACACGGGCGCCCTGCATTGTTAAGAATGGGGAAGAGCGCATTGCAGCAATTGCTGTAAAAAGGCTGAACGACCGTAAAATGAGCTTTGTAGAGAGCTGATTCGTCAGATAAAGGGAAACCAGCTGGGCAGTCCCAACAGAACAACCTTTTCGTTTCTCCCCACAAACCCCCAGCCCAACCCCACCACCCGTTTCGGCAGACCAGGAAGCTAACAAAAACAAAACAGACCGTGGAGCTCGGGTGAATGAAGCTAAAGCCCGCACGACCCTCCCGCAATGCCTGCGACTCCGATGGCTCGTCGCTCTGTGAAGACTAGGAGGACGTCGCCACCTCGCGGGGAGCGACGGACTAAGCGCAATTACTCTCGAACTGCTGGGGCTGGGGAGAGAGCGAGTCGAATGGGACGGCCGGAGAAGCGTTCGCGCGCTTTGGGTACTTCGAGATCTCGGAGGCCATGGGCAACCCCATGTAGTGTTGTATGCTGGCACTAGGTGCCGCTGTGTTTAGTTAGCGCGCTCATCATAAGATGGCGCCACAACCTTGACACACTGTATATATTTCACGGTTCGATTAAAGCTCCCGGCTGGTTGCTCCGGGCCATAGTCAGCTCATCTGTTCCGCCCTGTAACTCGGCACTCGGCCATTGCCTAGCAAAATCGACACCGTGCAGTGGCAACACCCAAGAGCTCCGAAAGCAGGTATTTCGCTACTGTCATCTAATGTCGCTGCTTAGTTTTTGTAGGCAACCTAGATTCACGCGTTTATTTATAAAGAACAGCTAAGTACTCGCTGAATATTGGCGCCGCAAGAATATAAAGGATGAAGCAGGGGGTGAAAACATCTTAATTGCGCTTCATTTTTTCATCCGTGAGATTTCGCCTTCACGCAAAACATCTCCAGGTCGTGCAAACCTTTTGGTGAACCACACCGGCCGAAGTAGTTTTATAAAATGAATATTGCCCCAAAAGTTGCCTCAGCAGAAGAGAAACACAGATAAAGGCTTCGAAACTTTATTTTTTGTTGCTAATATAGAATATCAGAGCCGTGTACATTTAGCCTTTTTGCAAAATAGAGGAGATACTAACGGCGTAGGGCCACGCAAAGCACTTGGGTACCATATGGCCATAGTTTCGGTTTCGTTTTGTCAAACTCAATTCACGACATCGCGTCACGATCAAATACAGTGCATGTATTTTTTAATATGTGGCTTTCCTTAAATTTACGGTGTTGTCTCACATATCAATATAATGCTGGTGCATGTTTGTTGAACGTCCCGACGTACCAGTGTCTGTGCGATGGTAAAAAATGGAAAAAAGTGCTCCGGGCCGATCATCCTGTTTTATCATCTCAATGTCCTAGCCTTCTTAAGTGATCCGCGACCAGTGCGGGTCACGCTGCAGTCTGTAGTGACAGTCAGTCCGCCAGAAAGGTACGGGACACGGCAGGTCTTACTCTTACCTCTCGCAAAGTCTAGGCAGGTCCTTACGGGCGCTGGATGTCCTTGTTTCAACGGCCCGGTTATTTCAAGAAGATGAATGGGCGCAATGCAAGCGAACGCTGATTTTATTTTTAGGCACTGCATAATGCAGTGCATAAATGCAGTGCATAAATGCAGTGCATAAATGCAGTGCATAAATGCAGTGCATTAACTGCTAAGATGTCATAATGCGATAGTTTCATCTGCTGATGAATTTGAGTTGCCTTTAGTTGTGAGTTAATTTTCGTTCTCTTGGAAGTATTTAGAAACATCATTTCAACCCTATCGGCCTACCCACAAATACTCGTATTTCTCTCTCTTTGAAACTACAAATATTTGTAGAGGGTGCAGCCGTAAGGACTAACGCATTTGGCACGCGTTGGAAGACTCGAATTGCATGCGGACATGTTTAAAATTGGGCGCGCAAACGTAGTTTAACAATAATATTTTGTCTTTTTTTTTTGAAGCTCAACTCAGGAGTAGTGAAATATTAAAAATAAAGCTAAATCGGAGGCCGTGTATTTTCCTTCATATTCCAGCCTGTATGTCGTCTGCACACTAGTTTATTAGCTCGCTCCCAGATGGCTTGCTGAACGCAAAAACACTGAGAACCCATAGTTGAGGCTGGCGATTAGCAATAAAATCGCGATATTTATGAGTTTTAAAGAACTCTATAAACAAAGACCACCTTAGAGCAAGCTCACAAATTAGTGTGCAGACGACGAACGTCCGGTATAGGGCACGCGAAATGCTTGGCCGCCCTTTTTGCTCTACTATTTTTAATATTTACCGTCCCTGAGTTTACCAGTAAAATAGATAAACATAAAACATTTTTTTTTACAATCGACGTTCGCGTGACCAACTTCAGGTATGTACGTTTGGAAATCAAATTTTGCAAGGCGAGCCAAATGTGTTATTTATGCGGCCACACCCTGTATATTTATTTATTTACTTTGAATACACTCAGCGCCATAAACATTAAATGCTAGAGTGGGTGTTAGTATACTTTGATAATCACTCAGAACAGTCGAGTTTAATACTGACCAGGCTGTAATGGTTGTTCGCCCCTCGAATGTCCGTCGACCTCAAGAAGCATACAGTGGAGATGGCCTTCACGTAGAAGTAAAGACATAATTTTAAGAACATGTTTGAAATAAAAAAAAAAAAATATCACCCTCTATAAGTTAAGAATGGGTGATGAAATATAAAATTGATGATTCCGTAGTCAGTCGTCGAGTAATGAATTATTCTGGTATATCCTATGAAAAATACATAATCGAGCTATTTTTCGACGTGGAACAAGGGAGTGTGGCTTTAATGGAGGTTAGGCTGGCAGCTCGATGACCGTTGTTAATAATAAAATGAGCGGAGCGATTTTGTACCGACTCTAGAGCACTGATCTGTTTAGATGGATGGAGGTTCTAGATGGAAGAAGCATATCGCAATCTAGAGCGAACAAGTGTTTTACATTGAGTTAATTTCAGAGGTGAAGGAGCAAGAAAAAAATTTCGTTCTAGATATCCAAGCATGTGGTTAGCGTTATTTACCACAAAATCAGCATGTGTGCCAGAAGATATCCGCAAATATATGAACACCCAAGGATTTATATAAAGCCACGATATGTAAGGGGACGTGTTCAAGAAAATAAGAGGAAGGAGCATTATATTTACGCGATATTCTTATGTTTTTGCGTTTAATCGTGTTACGTTCCATCCCCTACGAATCACACCATTTACAGAGTTAATATCATCTTGTAAATTTGTGATATCCAAAGTGTCATTAACCTCTCGGTAAAAAAAAATTGGCTGCGACCTTTAGCGTCGAAGTCATGTGATGAATGAAATATAGTGCTTAAGAAGTAATCATTTGTTTATAAAACTATATGCAGTCTTGTATATTATAGTCAAGGTCACGTGACGTCAGTTTTTGCCCTAAATTTAGTGGGGGAAACTGGATTGGTCTGTAGGTCCCGCTACTTGAAGTCACGTTACTTCTTGTTTCCCGCTACATTTATCGGGGAAATTGAATTCCTGTATATATCACGTGACAAATTTCCCTCTTAAATTGAACGCGAAATGCACGGGCGGACGGAAAGACGGACACAATTTTGGAATTTTAAGTAGCCGTAAAAAATTTCATGATTTATTAACAGAAGCATCGGCGCATGAACTAATAGAAGAATAAATTCAACATGCCCATTATTTGATACATATGAAAAACAACACTGAACCGAATACAGAACCTTGTGCTACACTACAGGGTGATTCAAGGGGCGGCGCGCGCTCCGCAGGGGGCGACAGTCACAGAAAGAAAAACAACAACTGATATGAAAAAAGCTCGCTCCGCTTTTGATTCGAAAAGATCGTCTGCTAAAGAAAAGATGCCGGCTCTCGGCGTCGTATGCTCGTTCGTTGGCGGCAGTTGGCGTCGCGACCGCTTGCGCCATCTCTTTATCCCGTGCGAAACGGCGCCGTGTTGTTTGAAGACCGGTGGCGTCGCTGCGTTCCCATAGGAGCTAAGCCTTTTTCTTTCTTCACTTTTTCCTCATGTAAGTTCGCTCTTTGCAAATTTTACAAAAAAAAAATGCACCATCTATGGGCAATTTTGCACAAAGTCGTAGCGCGATAGGTTAAGAAACCGAATTTTGCGGTCGATTTAAAGAGCCTGGCCGCCCCTTGAATTACCCAGTAGAATTAACGGAAACAAGCGGAGATGCTTTATCGTTAGGGGTTACGAACTGATACCGTTTTGCTAGAAAACAAGTTATCCAGGAAGAAACAGCTGCATCGTTAAGATTGTTAAGTTTTAGTAGTAGCAGCTTGGGGGGGGGGGGGGGGGGTGAGACACTTTATCGAATGCTATCGAAAAGTGAAGAAATGTAGTCTACCTGGGACCCTCTGCCGAGAGCTGAGTGTAAATCATTAGTAAATGCAAAAGCTGAGTTTCACAAGAAAAGAATCTTCCAAAGCTATGGTGAGCAGTACTAAAGAAGGAGCTCGTCTCTAAGAAGATAACTATGCAAAAATACTCCAAAAGCCGGGAGACATCATAATTAAAATAATAGCACCGACTTGACACAACAGGAAAAACAATTTCATTAGACGTTTCGCCTCCCATGCGGGAGGCATCTTCAGTAGTTACAAAGCAAATGCAAGGTTCAACCTCAAGTCACCGCAATTTATCAGGAATGTCCGTATAAGCTTCGTGGAGAGGGCCGCGGTTTTTGTTACACACGGATGTGTCCCTGCGGACAAACCACGATTCTAGGAGTTTCCGGGGCTCCCATCTGTCCTCCCACGCCAAGGTCGTCGCGGCATCAAAATCAAAGGAATGCCCCATTGTCCACGTATGGTCCACAAGCTCAGTCTTCAGTCGCGTCGCGTGGGATGCGTACGTGACGTCACGCTTGTGTTCTTTGAGTCTGGTCTCTCTCCTCCGTCCGGTTTCACCAATGTAGGACGCCGGGCAGTCATTGCAGGGGATTTTGTAGATAACGCCTCTCTGGACGTTCGGCGGGGTTGGGTCCTTTGGTTTGGAAACAGAATTTCCAATTGTTCTGTATGGCTTGAAAACAGTTCGAATGCCAAGGGGCCTCAAAGCGCGACTGAGAGGTTCGGAGACTCCTTTGACATAGGGGATGCACACTACATTCTTATCTCTTTCCCTTTCACACGGTTGGACATTTTGTTTCATTTGGTTGTTGACCTCGTCAACAAAACGCTTAGGGTAGTGACGTTTCTTTAAAGCTTCCTGTAAATGAGTCATCTCATTTGCGCCATGGAGCTCGTTAGATGGCACGGTATTTGATCTGCGTACAAACGATCGCACTACTGATTTCTTGTGTTGCACTGGGTGATGGGACAAAAAATCCAAACAATTATCTGTTTCACATGATTTGCGGTACACACGCGTTTCAATCCTGTGGTTCGGTTCGTCTGTCCTCATTACACATACATCTAGAAAGGGCAACTTGCCCTGCTGTTCTACCTCGCAAGAAAACTGTATTGCGGGGTGAACACTGTTTAGCTCTCGGTGAAAATCGTTAGCATGACATTTATCTAAAATGACAAAAGTGTCATCCACATATTTTCGTCGCACGGAAACAGGCCGAGGACATGGAAAAGAACAAACAGTCAGAACTGCACAACAAGAAGCTCGCACGGTTAATGCCTCCGGAAACAACTTTACAGAACGAGAAACCGACTGTGTTCAACTACTCTTCCAAGGAATTGACGGACCACCACGTGAGTCTTCTTTCAAAAGGTCTTAACTTTGCAATGGCACCTCGATACGTCCCCAAGCGTGACTTTATTGTCGAAATCGAGGAAAAACTCCGCCACATATCTAGCGAGACTGGCGTCAACCTTGCCCGGAGTCGTGTGCTGTTCATTTTGAACAATGCCAAGCCGCCGCAGCCAAACCTGGACCTGCATGAACGCAAGGCGTCGCAGGAGCTGAGAGCTGATGAGTCGATCGTCATTGTGCGTGCTGATAAGGGTGGGGTAACGGTAGTTCTCGACAAGACCGACTACGACCAGAAAATGTATAATGTTCTTAGTAATCCCACACACTTTGTCAAACTAGCCCGCGACCCAACTGGGAAAACCGAACGTTCTTAGTTGATCACCTCCGAGAACTTCGAAAGAAGGGTAGGATGAATGATTCTCTGTACCGCCGCCTTTTTTCCTCCGACGTATGCACACCCAAAATGTACGGCCTACCTAAAGTGCACAAACCAGATTGTCCTCTGCGCCCGATTGTATCCTTTATTGGTAGCCCCACGTACGACCTGTCAAAATATTTGGTAGATTTACTGGCGCCGGTGACAGGCAAAAATGGTCTTTGTGTGCAGAACTCGCAAGAATTCGTTCAGTTGGTCCGCGCCCAAACCCTCCTTCCGAATGAAGGAATGTTTTCTTTCGGTGTAGTATCCCTTTTCACAAATGTTCCTAACGATGTTGCCATTGATGTCGCACGCGAGCGTCTACTTGATGATCAAAGCCTGGTAGCACGCACGTCACTTCAGGTTGATGATATAATTTTACTTTTACGTTTTTGCTTGAACCAGTGTTTTATCGCCTTCCGTGGAGAGACGTATCATCAGGGAAACGGGTGTCCAATGTGGAGCCCGGTATCCGTTAATGTTGCCAATCTTGTTATGGAGCAAATTGAAGAGAAAGGGCTATAAACTGTTGCGTTCCCGGTCAAATTTTACCGCCGATATGTGGATGACACTTTTGTCATTTTAGATAAATGTCATGCTAACGATTTTCACCGAGAGCTAAACAGTGTTCACCCCGCGATACAGTTTTCTTGCGAGGTAGAACAGCAGGGCAAGGTGCCCTTTCTAGATGTATGTGTAATGAGGACAGGCGAACCGAACCACAGGATTAAAACGCGTGTGTACCGCAAACCATGTGAAACAGATAATTTTTTGGATTTTTTGTCCCATCACCCAGTGCAACACAAGAAATCAGTAGTGCTATCGTTAGTACGCAGATCAAATACCGTGCCATCTAACGAGCTCCATGGAGCAAATGAGATGACTCATTTACAGGAAGCTTTAAAGAAACGTCACTACCCTAAGCGTTTTGTTGACGAGGTCAACAACCAAATGAAACAAAATGTCCAACCGTGTGAAAGGGAAAGAGATAAGAATGTAGTGTGCATCCCCTATGTCAAAGGAGTCTCCGAACCTCTCAGTCGCGCTTTGAGGCCCCTTGGCATTCCAACTGTTTTCAAGCCATACAGAACAATTGGAAATTCTGTTTCCAAACCAAAGGACCCAAACCCGCCGAACGTCCAGAGAGGCGTTATCTACAAGATCCCCTGCAATGACTGCCCGGCGTCCTACATTGGTGAAACCGGACGGAGGAGAGAGACCAGACTCAAAGAACACAAGCGTGACGTCACGTACGCATCCCACGCGACGCGACTGAAGACTGAGCTTGTGGACCATACGTGGACAATGGGGCATTCTTTTGATTTTGATGTCGCGACGACCTTGGCGAGGGAGAACAGATGGGGGCCCCGGAAACTCCTAGAATCGTGGTTTGTCCGCAGGCACACATCCGTGTGTAACAAAAACCGCGGCCCTCTCCACGAAGCTTATACGGACATTACTGGTAAATAGCGGTGACTTGAGGTTGAACCTTGCATTTGCTTTGCAACTACTGAAGATGCCTCCCGCATGGGAGGCGAAACGTCTAATGAAATTGTTTTTCCTGTTGTGTCATGTCGGTGCTATTATTTTAATTATGAAGATAACTAGTTGAGAACAATTTACATGCTGTAGCATCTTACATCGAATGTTAGTGAGTGCAATTGGTTGATAGTTATACGGGGAATATGTAACACCTTCTTTATGAAATGGCACCACTTTTCCGATTTACCAATAACCAGGCAACACTACAAGCTCAAGCTGAAGCATTATTGGGCTCTCCTCTGAAACATTAAAAGCATTATAATTCTTGATTTATCTGCAGTAATTCTAGTGCTAGCTCCTTACTTTCATGTCTGTATATTGCTATGGACTGCTGCATACTTCTACTCTTTTATGCCATTAAATATATCATAGTATGCATCAACCCTGGAATACTCTGAGAAAGTTTCTCTCCTTATCTAAATTAGGCTGGATCCACTGGCGGATGCAGGTGTTTCCAGAAGGGGTATGAAGGGAGAGAGAGGGGGGTGTCAACGTAATAGATGATTAACATCGCCCTTTCTTTCCTCCGCCCCAAATGTTTTGCGCACGCGGTATTTAAGGTAAGGGTTAGGATATAGCGTCCCCGCCCTCCCCCCCCCCCCCACACACACACAGACACACCTTAGATCAAACCCAAGACCGTTCTTTTCTAGCTTCTGTCCCAACACATTCAAATACGTCATAAATAGTGTTGGTGACTACAGACAACATTCTGTGAGACTCCTCTTGATTGCTATCGGTGGGATCTGTTCCCCTTCTCATGATATCATTAGAGCTGTATACGCCTTTTAGCAAATCTATCACCTCCGGTTCCGGCTTGGCTTTTCCTAAGGCCCTCTTCAGACGGGCCAATTTCACTCAGCAACTCGACGTCGTAACACCAGCAACACGGGCCGCCCGCGTTCACATGCAGCAACCGAATTGCTACGGCGTGCCATCATCATCATTCAATTTGGTTTTTCTTGTACTATTTAGACGCACAGCTATGCGCTAAAAACGTGTTTTTATATCTTTGAATGGCGCTGAGAATGCTAACTCATCTTTCTGAAAATGTTTATTTACAAAAATGATCCCCTTCGAACCAGAACCAAGTCTTTAGCTGTCATCATCACCACCACACACTCTCAAGAAAAAAAAATGTAGAAGGGTGTATCGTTACACCCTTTGTCCCATATAATACACCCCCAAACTTCAATTCGACGTACAGCGCCCTATAGTCGAACAGACGGTCCCAAATTTTACGAGGGGTTTGATAACGGTGCGATATAACTTTTTAAATAGCTAAAGTACGTATCTAAGACCACATAAAGAAAACACCGAGTTTTTACAGTAGGGCTACGAAAACCCCGATTATATTTTTTGTAGTCAGCAAAACGTACATTAGCTATTTTAATAAGTTGTACCACACGGCTATCGAGCCCCTCGTAAACTTTCGGGCCGTCTCTTCGACTGTAGGGCGCTGTACGTCGAATTGAAGCTTGGGGGTGTATTATATGGAACAAAGGGTGTAACGATACACCCCTTTACACCCTTTTTTTCTTGAGAGTACAGGGGTATCACGCAAAAATATCGTGTTCCTGATTGGCTGCAGCCGCTTCAAACGTCTTCGAATTGCTCAAAGTGGCTGGCTTGTTCAAGCCGGACCCGATCTCAGCAATTCGTGTCGATTTTGGGAAAGCTAGGGAACAACCGGCCAGCAACGTCAAATTTGCTGGAAAAGTGGCCCCGTCTGAAGCGGGCCCAAGATATTCCACAGCTTATTTTGGGTTTTATTGTTACACGTTTTGACACCTAAAACCCTAACCCGATTGATAGATCTTCCTTTCTACAAATTGGATGCACTGCGTTAAGGTGAATGTATTATCCTCCAACCTTCTGAGCCTTCTAAGTCCTTTTTTTTTGTTCGCCTTGTATTTAATTTTGCAGCCAATCCTCTATCGTACCCTTCATTATTTACATTTGTAGCTCATATATGACCGCCGTCACTGTTATTAGATGACGAGATCCAATATTAATTTTTTTCCTTTTACCTCTATATGTAAGATTCATTCTTTTCAGCCTCCAATGCTTTCGACTTCTTCTGTCATTAAAACCATCTTGATTGCCTCTCAGGAGCTTTATCACGGACTGCAGACCCAATAATTTTCACTAGTTTGATCGGGTTGTCATCAGGGTTGTTGAGGTTGTCATCGGGTTGTCATCAGGGTTGTCATCAGGGGCATCATCAATGTTGATGATATATTTCCTTAAAGTGATATAAGGTAATTTTATATTTTTTTCGTTCAATTACATGACACAGAATTCTACTGCAGAAATCTGCTTGCTAAACTTCCTTTCGTTTGACCATGTTCGCGTATTTAATTGCTGCTTCCCATTCTATTTATTGCCTTTAATCAAAAATCACTGCTTCCTTTTCCTTGTCTAGAACAGGGGTGCATAACTCAAAAATTACGCGGGCCAAAAATGTTTAGTGGGAAGTGCGCGGGTTTTCAATATCTGGCAGACAGGTTTTATATATAGCATCATCGCACTGGTTGCCGTCTTGGCACATCTCGCAGTGTCATGTCTGCGGGCACTCCTGGTCTTGAAGATACTGTAATTCTTTGGCTGCTATCCAATCCTTTCTGTTTACTTTTGCCACCCATTCTTATGTTTTCCATCCATTTTTTGTTTATCACGCTGTATACCTCCCTTCTAAGTCAAAAATTCTATCCACCTTGTTTCTACGTCTTCTGATGACTCCTCCTTTCTTTTTGTTTGACTATGCTCTGTTGACGCAATCCGACGTTGTGTTGAATTATCGCGCGTCCTTGTCAAACAGACGTTCTGGTCAATCCTCTACCTCCTCGCATTCATATAAAATATTTTATTACCACCCTGAATAGTCTGACTATATTCTTATAATTGCAATTTTCATCAGGTTGATTCAATATGGCTTCCTCTATGCTCATAGTCGCTTTTTCAATTGCTTTTTTATGCAAGACGTTCTGTATTAGTTCTTAATTTCGACTAGCTCCCCTTATGCAATGTTTAAAACTTGTCCTAAGAGGACTATAGTCTCCACCCAGGCTCTTACTTCACCTCTCATCTGTTTCCATCTTTCCCGGCTTTTTTCTGACATAAGCCAGTAGTCTATTTTAGACTGTCGTTTACCTACCTCCCACGTAATTTGTCCTTTTTCCTTTTTTATGGTTAACCACCACTAAGGCATGTTCCCTGCAAAAATCCATTAGCCTGTTTCTTGTCAGGTCTGTGCAACCATCAAAATCCTCCACAGGAGTGTTCATATCTCCTACTATCACAATTTCATGGTTATCTCCAAGCTCTAAAATACCCTGTGATACAACGTAAATAAATTACGTGGTTTATTTGTCACTATTACACACCGCCTGCAGGCAAATCAATTCAATGATGATAGTACTTCCGCTAGTCTGCCTTTAAGCCAAAAATGTTCCGTGCACCTATCTTATTTTCTTTCAATTGTCTGTCTTTCTCACAAGGGCTCCCATTTCACCATCTTATATTTGTTTGCTTGTTTTATTACATCCCTCCCACACATAGCTAGCGTTAAGTGGAGGCTGTTAGATATCTCGAAAATGGGTTTCAACAAAACCAAACACTAATTTTTTCGCCTTTTAGCTGTTGTTCAATTTCTTCCCGCTTTATTCTGTTTATACTGCTCCGCATGTTTATATAACTAATGTCTACTTGTCCTTCGCATCTGCGTTTTATAGTACTACGTTCCTCCATTCCGCCCCCTCCTCTCCCTGCCCTAGCTTCAAGGTTTCCTTCATCAGGTTTCCACGTAAACTTAAAAAAACTCACCGGTCTGTATCCAATCCTATGACCCACCCTCCTTACGGTGGGCTCATGGGGATGAATACCGTCTCCAACAGATGAATAAACAGGAGCTAGCTGCTGTACCTTTCTGTTGATGCCCTTTGGCTCATTCCATTGCACTCACTTTATCGCCTTTATGAGAGCATCTTCTTGAACCACTTTGGCAACAAACTCAGTGGCCCCATCTATCGTGTTACCTTGGCACATTTTTGGTTTGGGTATCTTAAAGTGTGACAAACCAATTCCTTTTCCCCAGCCTCTTCCTCTCCTAACCGTTGCTTTCTCTCCCCATCCTCCCCCTCCTAGCAACACCTCCTAGATAGCCCTATAGCGAAGAAGAAAGGTTGTCTTCCTGAGCTAAGTATCGTCTTCTAATAATTTCTGTTGCCGGGAAAACGTTTAGAAAAAATTCCCCGAGGAACGTTGGAGATCTCGTGTTGAGTGCCCGCCTCTCAGGTCCCCCGCTGGAGTAGCGCCACGGGCTCGGGCGCTGTTTAACCCTTGTGGCTCTGGCAGATATTTGTCGCCATCTGCCTCTTTATTTTGACCGCCACAAAACCTTCCCCTAGTCACAAAGGGCGAATCCGTTGCGTGCGGCAATGTGGTGGAGCAGTGGTTCCAGTCTGTCCGGTGATACTGTGTATTCTTTTTTATTGATGTTCAGACTGTAATGTTCACAAGATTATGGAACCATTTTAAAAGGTCCTATGTACGGCCAATGTAACGGTCGTCGTACTGCACCATTGCACACAAACACGTGAGTTGTCGTGTCCAGGTGTGGCCGCCTCGGTGGCACCGAGGCGAGAGCGCTGGCCTACGGATCCCATGTGGCGGGTTCGAATCCCGGCCGAGGTGCCCGCAATCTGACGGAGGCTTATTGCGGAGGAGGCGCCGTGTAACCGAGCTTTCGGTTGCACGTCTAAAGATCCCCAGGTGGTCCAAATTAATCCTCAGTCCTCCGCTGGGGCGTGCCAGATGCCCGTCGTTGGTTTGGCATGTAAAACCCCAAAATTTGACTTTTTGTGTCCAGGTGTGCTTTCACGAACTTTGGGTGACATGGCTTGCGAAAGGGAACGGACTGGAGAGCTTGCTTGGCGATTTTAAGCCTTGTAACACAGTTGGGCGGAGCGGGAGGGGGGCCTCAGGCAACTCCGAGTTTGATGAGTTAACGGAAAAGTCACCTGGCATACGGAGTGAGCATCCGTAAACGTGCTCTGCTACGCTGCTTGTGGTGTCCTTTTTCAGTGTCCTAAAAGGCCTAGAAAAATCAAGGGGAGGGTCTCTGTTCATGATGTAGCATCTGTCTGACAACTCCAGTGATGCTTTTATATGCCCATGAAATCGTTAGACGAGTTCGCTGAAAGCAGGATGGTATGTGCCGTGTATTGTGTGCGTGCCGTGTAGTGTGTGCGTGTTCGCCACGCACAGCGAACACGACCTTTGGTCCAAGCAACGGCGTGCGGGCTGATGTAACCGGAGACGCCGGCGAGTGAGAGCGAGCCGGCGGTGAAGAACGTGACGCCTGCGCGAAAGAACAGACTGGGTGCGGTCGCAGACCGAAGAAGACGTTGTCAACCGAATGTAATCTACCAGTTAAATAAATATATATCCTGCATTATCCTAAAATTACACACAGCTTTCACTGCAATGCAACTTCGGTGTTTCCCTCAACGACCGACTTCGAGACAAGCTCATTGACGGCATTAAGGACGGAAACATTCTCGAAAAGCTGCTGGCTGACCCTACGCTGACGTTCAAGGCAGCGGTGGATCTTGCCACTTCGATGGAGGTGGCCATCGAAGTGCGAAGAAAATAAGGAGCGAGACCGAGACCCAACAAGATGTCAATCGCTTGGTGCAAGGGCAGAAATACAAGACGTCACTTCCGAAAAAGGCAAGCGAGGGTAAAGGAAAATCTCGCACAAGCAGGATGCCATGTCACCGCTGCGGCAAAACCAATCACCACCCTGAAACCTGCTTTGCAAGGAACAAGACTTGTAAAATATGCGGAAGAGCAGGACACTTCCAAATGGTCTGCCGCGACAGGAAACGAGATCCACAAGACTCAAGAAAAAAAGACAAGCCAAACTTCACCAACCATGTCACTACACAGAACTCGGGAGACGAAACTCCGTTTTATTTCATCGACTCAAGCTACCCGAAACCCATCACATTAACTGTGGAGATTTGCAACAAACCTCTTCAGATGGAGATTGACATAGGCTCACCCGTGACTGTGATCAACCTGGAGACGTTTCAAGAAATTCTTCCAGACATCCAGTTGAAACCTTCGAGAATAACGCTGAAGCCGTACACCGGCAAGCCCATCGTTCCAGACGGAATGGTTCAAGTGGAGATGCGGTACAACGGGCAAGTCAAGCGTCATGAAATCCAAGTGGTGAAGAATGGGGGACCTCCCATACTGGGAAGGGCATGGCTTCAGGATTTTCAAGTGAGCTGGAAGAAAGTGCACAACGTGCGTGCAGAGACCTTAACTCTCGCAGGTGTGCTACAGAAACACAGTTCCATCTTTGAAGGTCCGGGAGAACTGAAGGACCACGCCGTGAAACTCTGCGTGAACGATGATGCTCAACCAAAGTTTCTCAGACCAAGGTCAGTTCCATACGCCCTCCGACAAAAGATTGAAGAGGAGCTGGATCGTCTTGAGAAAGAGCACATAATCACTCCCGTGATGAGGAGTGAGTGGGCGACTCCAATCGTTCCAGTGATGAAGGCAAATGGACAAGTGCGCATATGCGGGGATTACAAGGTTACTCTCAACCCAGCCTTGAAGCCAGATAAATACCCACTACCGAAGACTGAAGATCTCTTTGTGAAGATTGCCCATGGGGAGAAGTTCACCAAGCTGGATTGCAAACAAGCCTACTTCCAGATCCCCTTAGCGGAAGAATCAAGAAACCTCACTGTGATCAACACACACAAAGGGCTCTATCAGGTGAACAGAGTGCCATTTGGAATAACCCCAGCATCAGCTAGCTTCCAACGCGTCATCGAAGAACTCGTTGGAGACTTGCCGTACACAGGTGCATTTCAGGATGACATCGTGGTAACTGGCAAGAACGATCAACATCACCTGCGGAACCTGGACATCGTACTGCAAAAACTCAAGGAAAGTGGCCTTCGCTTGGGAAAAGAAAAATGCTGCTTCATGCAGGACTCCATAGAGTACCTAGGACATGTTGTAGACAAACAAGGGATCCACCCAAATCCCAAGAAGGTGGATGCGATCCTACAAGCGAAGACGCCCAAAGACCAAAAAGAACTCGGAGCATTTCTGGGACTTCTGAACTACTACGGGAAGTTCATCAGCAACGCAGCCGACATCTTACATCCGCTACATGAACTGCTGCGAAAAGATAAAAGGTGGGAGTGGTCGAGATCATGCCAGAGAGCCTTCAACGAAGCGAAGAAGCAACTCACCAAGCAGAGTCTGCTAGTGCACTATGACCCTACACTTCCTCTGGAACTGCACTGTGACGCATCGAGCCATGGCATTGGTGCAGTACTTCAACACGTACTACCCAACAAGCAACGGAGGCCGATCGCTTTCATGTCAAGAACGCTTTCTAAAGGTGAGCGAAACTACTCTCAGATTGACAAAGAAGCGCTGAGTCTAGTTGAGGGCGTAAAGAAATTTCACCAGTATTTGTTTGGACGCCATTTCACGCTGTGGACGGACCACAAACCCCTGGTATCGATTTTCAATCCCGGTAAGGGAATCCCAGGCACGGTTGCAGCAGGAATGCAGCGATGGGCAATCATCTTGTCAGGGTATGACTTCGACATAAAGTACGTGTCGACTGATAAGAACGTAGTCGCAGACACGCTGTCGAGACTCCCAATGACTGACAAGGGCGCAACAAAATCAGAAACTGCAAGAATGGACGAAATCAAATGTCTCTATCTGGAAAAGTTTCAAGCACTTCCACTGACACATAAGCAGATCAGCAGAGAGACACGAAAGGACACCGTGTTGTCTAAAGTTATAAGACTCACCATGGATGCATGGATGGCCGGAACAAGTGGATTCCGAAGACCTCAAGCCTTACTTCCATCGCAGAACAGAACTAACCGTAGAGCTCGACTGCTTAATGTGGGGAATACGCGTCATCGTACCCTCGAGGTACCGAAAACACGTTTTGAACGACTTGCATCAAGGTCATGTGGGAATCACAAAGATGAAGGGACTGGCACGAAACTACGTCTTGGCCGCTTTTGGATCATGACATCGAAACGATGGTCCAAAGTTGTCGGCCATGCCAGGAAGTGAGCAAGGAGGCACCCAAAGTTCCCATACACCCGTGGGAATACCCAAAAAAGAAATGGCAACGCCTGCATGCAGACTTCGCAGGACCCTTTCAAGGAAGGAATTTCTTGCTGATCATTGATGCATATTCAAAATGGCCCGAGGTAGTGCCCATGACTTCGACGACTTCGGCAGCCACCATAAGGGTGTTTCTAACTCTCTTTGCAAGATATGGACTGCCAGAAAGGATTGTGACAGACAATGGCCCGCAATTCCGATCAAGTGAATTCCGAGATTTCATGACAAGAAACGGAGTGCAGCAGTCATTCTCACCCCCAAACCATCCCGCAACGAACGGTGCGGCAGAAAACGTCGTGGGAACATTCAAGAAGTCTGTCAACGCAAGCCTGAAGTCGGGGCTGACCATGGAAGAGGCATGCCATAACTTCTTGGTGGCATACCGGACAACCCCGCACACGACAACTGGCTCAACACCTGCCAAAATGATGACGGGAGACGAATTTCGCACAAGGTTCGATCTTCTTAGACCATCAATAACGGATGTCGTGCGATCAAAACAGGCGCAGCAGCACGCCTCGCGCAACTCTAAAGAACGACACCTACATCCGAACGACCAGGTCTGGGCAAGAGACTACAGGAATGGCAAGAAATGGTCAAAAGGAGTCGTCGTACGAGTTCTAGGAAACCGAACATATGAGATTCGCACGAACGACGGAAATACCTGGAAACGGCACATTGAACAGCTGAGACATGTACCCAAGAAGGAAGAGGGAATATCTCCGAATCAAGACGATAGCCTCAAGAGCGCGAAAACATCGAAAATGTCCGCCCCTTCCCACGGCGTCAGTCAGCGAAACGGTTCACCGTCTCCGATTTCCAGTGACGGCTTCCAAACCACAATTCAGGAGAGCCAGAACGATCCTGCAGCACCGGAGGCAGGCACTCCAAGCTCGCCAGTCGCACCGCTTAATGGCACACGTGGCCAAGGCATGGAGGGCAGCCCTCCTCTTCTCAGAAGATCAACGCGGACGCGGCAGCCACCAACGCGGCTGGGCCTGTGAAAACGTGAAGTTTTTTTAAGGGGGAGATATTGCCGTGTATTGTGTGCGTGCCGGTAGTGTGTGCGTGTTCGCCACGCACAGCGAACACGACCTTTGGTCCAGGCAACGGCGCGCGGGCTGATGTAACCGGAGACGCCGGCGAGTGAGAGCGAGCCGGCGGTGAAGAACGTGACGCCTGCGCGAAAGAACAGACTGGGTGCGGTCGCAGACCGAAGAAGACGTTGTCAACCGGATGTAATCTACCAGTTAAATAAATATATATCCTGCATTATCCTAAAATTACCGGTACATCACAGTATGCTGTTGTTTAAATATGTTTAAAACCGAGTTTATGTGGGAGTTTAATGAACAGTCAACATTTGAATTGCCGTCCTTGATCCTTGTGATTGTTGTTGGTAAACCAAAGCGACTGAGTCATGTTTCCAGGAAAGAATTCGTAACCGTCTTAGTCCGCGTATACGATAGCGCATACCACAGGTCGGTTTGTAAATTAGTCGACCTAAGTCAACCCGTAACAGTATCTTCTGATGGTGATAGAGGACCACCGAGGTTTGTGTGCACATGCGCAAATCCGCATTCGGAGGCATAAAGGCGAAGTGCCAAAAGACTGGAAAGTAGCAAAAGTTGTGCCAGATCATAAACGTGGAGATAAAAAGTGCGTTTCGAATTACAGACGTGTCTCGCTGCTGAGCACATGTAGCAAAGTTCTTGAGCATTTTCTCTTTAAACACACTGCACCATTTTTAGAATCCGCAGAATATTTGGTAAAAGACCAACATGGGTTCAGACGTGGGTACTGAACAGTTACTCAGCTTCTCCACACAATCCATGAATTTGCTGCTACAGTGGATAACGATGGTCAAGTGGATTCGATCTTCTTAGATTTCGCGAAAGCTTTTGACAGGCTGTCGCATCGGAAACTACCTTTTACGCTGGGTTGATTCCTATCTCACGAACCGTCGACAGTACGTTACTGTTGGGAAAGCGGAGTGTCTGGATTCGCCAGTCATGTCAGGAGTACCCCAGGGCTCGGTGCTCGGTCCTTTGTTTTTTTAGTGTTTATAAATGATCTGCGTGTAGATAAGCCCGGGATTCAGTGCCGTCGTTTCGCCGACGACTGTGTTTTGTTTGCCAAAGTGTCATGCACTTTTGATCAATTATGTTTGGACAGTAGCCTACAATCTGTGTTTTCCTGGTGTCAAACACGGCAGATGGATTCGAACGAAAAAAAATGCGTACAAATGACAGTAGCACTAATGAAGTCTCCAATTTTGTTTTGCTATTCTATCAACTCAGTACCGTTATAAAATATCACTTCTTATAAATATTTGGGCATTACCATCAGATATACTTTAAGTTGGTCTGTTCATTTAGAGAACATTATTCCAAAAGCGTCTCATAAACTGTGGAGTCTTCGAAGGACTATGCGACATTGTACCCCGGAAACTAAGGTTGTTGCGTACACTACTTTGATTCGTTCATTATTGGAATACGCGGACTTTTTATGGGACCCGTATTCACAGTCATTGATTGACAAACTTAAGGGAGTGCAAAAAAGGCACTGCGATTTATATATAATGCATACGGCATGCATACGTCTGTGTCATCCCTATATGCATTATCCGGATTAACCCGGTTATCGACCTGCAGAAAAATGAAGCGTCTGAAGTTTTTGTATAAAATAATACAATGTAAGATTGGAATAAAGTTCGAAGACTATCTGGTGTACAATTTCAGTCGAGTCACACGGCAGCAGCATGAAAATCTTCTTCGAGAGTTTCAATGTAGAAAAGACATTTTTAACTACTCTTTCTTTCCGAGAACTGTCCGAGACTGGAATGGCCTGCCTCACAACATTACAGGCAGTGCCACCTTCGACTCGTTTGTCAGCGCCTGAGATGAAGTTTTAAATCCATTTGACTAATCATTTGCCAAGTGTAATACCCCTGCCAGACGGCGTTCTAAAGATCCTTTTCACTAAGCTCCTTTAAAAAATCGGTTAATCAGCTCGCGATATGGAGTGCGCACATGCTCTACGGCGTGCGCAGGTGCGCTACGGCGTGCGCTGGTTCGCCGAATTTATAAAGGAGCTTAGTGAAAAGGATCTTTAGAACGCTGTCTGACAGGGGTATTACCTCTGTTTATTGGGAAGCGTTTGTATTATATGCCTTTTACTTTTTCTCAAATATGTTTTTTGAAGCCACGTATAACTAGAGCTATGCTTTGTATATGTATGTATGTATGTAGTCTTTATTTCAGACGAAAGAAAAGTCTGGGGGGCTGGGATAAAAGAAGACAAACTTGTCTTCTGACGGGACCCCAGCCCCTAGTTTTTTTTTACAGCACTCAGCACAAAACAAAACAAACACTGAAATGAATTCCGTTGCCAACGGGCATATCTAGAAAATATATATGAATGCAACTCAAAAACAAGGATACGAACTGCAGATCATGAGAGACTTAAAATATATTTTACAAGGTTATTTTTGAATGTCCGAAAGGAACCATTGTTTTGCACCATTTGAGCTATGGTAGGGTGTGTATTCAGTGTGACTGGAATTATATATGAAAGTTGCTGGAAGCCATAGTTCGTACGAGCTTTACTTTTTACATAATGACTACATCGTAGACTGTAGTTTCCAGGGTTTTTGGGATACGTGTTAAAAAATAGTGATTGATTCTGTCTGATCTTGTTAAAAATATTGATTGATAATTTTAGGGTAATAATTTGCTCTACAGTCAATATCTTATACTCCCGAAAAAGTGGCATTGAGTGATCATATTTCTGAAGGTTTCCAATAAATCGAAGGGCCTTTTTTGCAGTATTAGTAATTTGCTGATATTTGTTTTTGTAGTTGCACCCCATACTAATATACAATATTGCAGTCGTGAATAAATAAGTGTATAGTACAGTTGTAACTTTAACCACTTAGGTAAATATTTCCGGAGTTTGTTTAATGACCCTATTGCCCTTGATATACTGATTCTCATTTTCTCAACGTGGGGAGACCAACTGAGGGTTTCTTCAAACAAGACACCTAAATATTTGTGTGTTCTAACGCGCTCATTTTTTAATCCTTCAAAACAAATATTTAAGCCGTAGGAAAGTGGTTTATTCTTTGATCTAAAAATAATACATTTTGTTTCACTAGCATTTAGAAGCAATTGATAATTTTTTAACCACACAGATAAATTTTCTAGCCAGTAATTGGAGACTTGTTCGAGGTGAAGCAGGTCTCTACTTGAAAAAAAGACATTCGAATCATCAGCATATAAAATAATATCGCGAGATTGAGGTATAGTGACAATGTCGTTTATATATAAAATAAATATTAAAAGCTCAAGAATAGAGCCTTGTGGAACACCGTACCTAATGGGTGCCAATTCCGACTTAAAACCATGCAGTGTTTTATATTGAAATCGGGAAGATAGATAACTACGAAATATTTCCAGCGCATTCCCTCTGATTCCAAATGACTGACATTTTAGTTTATAGAATTCGGTGCTTAATTGAATCAAACGCCTTGTTAAAATCTAAGAAGAGTCCAATTGTATAATCATTGTTTTCTATATTTGAAATTATTTTGTCTTTAATCTTTATCAGCGCAGATTCAGTTGATTTTTCCTTCTGAAAACCGAACTGGTGGTCAGTTATCAGTTTATTGCTTGCACAGTAGTTATACAATCTTGAGTTAATAACTTTTTCCGCAACTTTTGAAAAAAGAGGCAATACAGATATAGGTCTATAGTTATTGAGATTTTCAAATGTACCACCTTTGTGGATAATGCAGACTTTTGCAATTTTCATTTTACCTGGAAAAATACCCGAAACAATAATTTGATTACGGATATAAACTGAAGGTGGTAACACTAAGTCTATTATAGCCTTAATTGGGATAACCTTAATACCATCATCACCGCATGCACAACTATTCTTAAACGACATTATTATGCTACGTATTTCTAATTCATCAGAGGGATGAAGAAAAATTGAGTTTGTCATATGCAGCTGGTCGGTACAATGATAATTCGAAAATTCTTCTGACAATTCACTGGCACCAGACGACAAAAAATATTCATTAAACTTGTTCGCCAACAAGCTCCCGGCGTATGTGAAACCGTCAATTTCTAACTCTTCTGGAATAGCGACATGATTTATTGACATTAGTTTTTTCATAGTGTTCCAAATTTTTGTAGGGTCCCTGATTATTTCTGAAAATTTATTTTGATAAAATGTTATTTTTGCTTTTTTAATATCCAGTGCAAGTTTGCTCCTAAACTTTTTTATAGTCACTTAGTAAACTCTTATCCTTAGTTTTGATAAATCTGGCAAACATTTTATCGCGCGCTACAATTCGTTTGTAGAGTTCGCTGTAACCCAAGGTTTTCTTGATTTTTTGTATTTTCTTACTTCAAGTCATGAAAAGGCTTTATCGCAGTACTCTTGTAATTTTGTTGTGAAAGAATCATAGGCTTTCCCTGGATTTGGTTCATTTAATATGTCATTCCATGTTTCTAAGGAGACGAGGCTGTAGAAGTATTCTAAGGTATTTTGATTTATATTCCTACAAAATACTGTATTATTAGTGGTGGAGCAATTATGTTGTGAATTGTTTTTTGGAAGAAAACAAAAGATGGGCAAATGGTCACTCAGATCTGCAGTTAGAACCCCAGCGAAAACATCGGAGGTTTGACAGTTAGTGATGCAGATATCGATCAAGGTTTCCGTACATTCGGTTATACGAGTTGGGACATTGATAATATTCTCGCATCCATTTAATTGAACAATTTCTAAAGAATCCATTTTTATTGATTCGTTCCCTAGCAGATCAATATTTAGGTCACCTTGGCCCACAAAAGTAGGCCGGCATTATTATTCAAATAAATAAAAATAAATAAAATAAATAAATGAATAAATGCTAAATCGGAGCGGCTGCGCGGCAATGGATTTGACTCACTGAAATTTCCAGGCAGGCACGAGCCCGTTGTCAAACATCGACGTTCATTATTGGCCATACGTACAGTGTTGCAATTAAACACTGAGTGGCGTGAATGCCCGGATGGGATTGATACTGGTACACGTTGAAAACTGTTCGTCTAAAGTCAGGTGGGTGATATTGTGACGAATGACAATGTATGAGGTGACAAAAACTGAAACAAACCAAACGTTTAATGGGGAGAACTTGTGCACAAAACAAAAAAAGGAAACAGACGAAAACAATAGACCGTCGCGGGCGTCGATAGTGGCGTAACAGCAGGATCGAACGCTGGGGCGAGACTGATTCCGCTCGCCATGCGGAGTTACTTATGTACCCTCCTGGGTTTCTGGCACATTCGGCGTAGAACGTTCGGTGCGTAGAACATTCGGAACTTGATCAGACGAGGATGTTCTCGAATTCAGGAGAACACCAAGTTGAAAAAATAAATAAAAGGACAGTCCGCTGACTGGAATCGAACCTACACCCTCCGCGCGAAAGTCAAGTGCGGTAACCACGTGACCACGAACGCGCTCGCTCGTCAACGCGCGTGGCAATGTGGTCTGCGCGTGCATATTGGCATGTCACATGGCAGGGTCGCTGGAGGTGACCCTGCCATGTGACGTTCTGTCCCAGACAAGTGAAGTTGACAATGTCCGGAGTTGGTGAAGCTCTTAGTTGAAGTTCTCTGATGTTGGGAGTGCAGGAAAGTCAATGAAATATTTGTGGAACAGGATGCGTTTTAGCAAACTTTGATACTACATCAGCAACTACGTTTTTCTGACCAGGAACGTGCTGAATCTATATGGTAAATTAAGAAATAAAGCAAGGCCTCTGATTTCTTGGGGTGAGTGCGCGGCACTCGACATCATTGCGTAGGTGGGTGGCTTGTGGTCAGTGTAAATGGAATTCTGATGACCTTTGAGTAAATAACAGAAGTACCTAACTGTAAGTGGCCAACAACTCTTGGCCGAAAATGCTATAAACTCTTTCAGCTGTAACAAAGGAGTAGAGAGAAATCAAACCGAACGCAAGTGACCATCAAGATACTGTAGAAACACTGCTAAACTGCCATTTTACAAAAGTTCACCACCAAACACCACAGAGCGCCACTGCGTGGATGAGTGAAAGTGTACCAACAGCAAGCAATTTCTTTACTCTGCTAAAGGCAGCAGCTGCTTCATCATTCCATGAGACCGGTGCAGTTTTACACGTAATTCCATTGTGAAGAATGCTGAGCGGTTTTAGTGTCGCTGCCTCACTTGGTAAAAATCAACGCTGGAAGTTAATTAAGCCAATAAATTCTTGTAGGTTCCTATACTCTGTTTAATACTTAGCGTGCAACGCTGTGAAAGCTACTGGCGCGAGCGCGTGGCTTCATCTATAATTTTTTTTGCGCGAGAACGCGTGCAAATGGTCAACGAGATGAAGCCCCACGCTCGCGCCAGTAGCTTTGACAGCGTTGCACACTAAGTATGAAACAGAGTATTATGTTGCTGGGAAAGAAAACTCCCGAATTGCTTCAACTTGAAATGTTTGTGGGTGCACTCCATTCTTGTGGAGGTGATGGCCAAGGAAATCAAGCTCAGGCCTACCAAACTCCCATGTTTCCAGTCGTATGGCAACGCTATACTCCTCTAGTCTTGCAAGTATTGTTTCACGATGTTCCTAGTGTTCTGGAGTGTGGCTAAAGACAAGAATATCGTCCAGGTTGCACCCTTCTAGTACCAACCATCATTTTAGGCGAAAATAAAAGAAGAAAGCACCGCGGGTCGTCTGCTAACTTACCGGCCGACTAGAATTGTGATCATGTTATTTCACGTCGGAAGCCATTGACAACTCGTGCTTTTTTCTAAGTTGCCCTGCAGCCATACAGGACCTGACATTGACCGGTGGATGAAAGACACAAGCACATTAGAGTGCGCAATGCCTCTCTTCTCTTTTGTGTGCCGGTGAGGCGTTCTCACCAAAATATTATTCCATTATAAACTCCCGATCGGGCAAACAATTCCCAGAGGTTGGTTACTTGCGAACAACAGGAAGGTGTGACGCCACGTCCAATCACCAGCCAAAAACGGTCATGCCACCTTGACCAAAATTGAACACCGTGGTGTTCCGGCTGGGGCCGCACAACATCAATGCAGGGAAATCCCCGGATACGTTAAGCGGTTAAACAAATTGATGGGAATGAACGGCCACCTTTTCTATTAGCCCCAAGAAGATGGAGTGGTGCCACCTGACGGCTCCTTGTTTTGACGTAGTAGCAAAGATCAAGTGACCGCTTCTGCACTGCGTTGGTATTGTAGGATCCTTTATTGCGTGACAGAGAGATGGGTGTCTGTCACAGTCGAGATCCGGAATCGTTCTGCCGTCCTCGAGCTTCTTTCTCGCGCCTCTTGTTTTCTCAGCGAACCTTCTCGTCGTCTTCTCGTCGGTTCAAATTACCTCGCCGCTACCGGGTCCCCCCCAGCGTTGAGGTGCCTCAGAGGGGACTCGAGCGATATCAATTGTAGGGGCGTGTCGTGATGACAGGCCTGGAGCATTGCCGAGATCAAAACGAACAGTTCGTTGGGGATGCTTAATAGCAGCGGAGGGGGAACTGCTTGACGTTGAACTTGTGATATTTGAGCTCGGGCGTTTTGGGATGGCTTCATCAATGTAAGCTGGTTTAAGACGGGCCAAGGAAAAGACCACCTCTTTGTTTCAAATGCCAAGAGTAAAATGCTTTGGACCATGGTGACGAATCTTGAAAGGGCCTTCATAGGGATGTTGTAAAGGTTTGCGCACAACATCCCGACGTACAAAGACGTGCGAGGAGGTTGCGAGGTGGGGGCTGGCGAATACACGTGGTTGACGTTGCTCTCTTGGGCTACATGGTTTAATGAAATGCATCGCTGCACGAAGCCTGCGTAAGTATTCAAGAGGATCAGACATTGTTGTCTGTGTGAAAGAACAAAAGAAATCCCCAGGTAATCGCACAGTAGTCCCATAAACAAGCTCGGCAGCACTGCACACAAGATCAGCCTTATCGCTGTGCAAAGTCCAAGCATCATAAGAGGAAGGCTCTCTGACCAACTCGATGATGAATCTGTCGCTTTCAGAGAGACCTTTAAATGTCGGTGAAATCTCTCCACAATTCCATTGGCTTCCGGGTGGTAGGCAGTTATGTGAATGTGGTGAATCCCTAGGAATTTTGATAAGTTGTGGAAGACAGACGAGTAGAACTGTTTGCCCTGGTCAGTTGTGACAGTCGGCGGTACTCGGAAACGACAAACCCAAGTGGACACGAATACTTGAGTGACAGTTTCCGCGATAATATTCGGGATAGGCATAACTTCGGGCCATGGCGTGAAACGATCGATACTAGTAAAAATATATCGACAACCTTTTGAAGATGGAAGGGGGCCGACTAAACCGAGACGGACAAGGTCAAAGCGGTCGTCTGGGGGTGTGAATGCAGCCAAGGATGTGACGGTGTGACGACCGATCTGGGAACGTTGTCAGCTCAAGCATGTTCGTGCCTCGCGTCTGACATATGCATTCATATTCTGCCACACGTAGCGCGTTGAGATGAGGCGTTGTGTTGTCTTCATGCATGGATGAGATCCCGTGTGAAGGGCATCAAAGGCTACCCGACGAAATGCAGGTTTTAGGTAAAGTCGAGGAGCGGGACCAGAGACATCACAGATCAGGGGTTGTGGGCAATATGACAGAGACATTCCTTCAAGCACTAGAGACGAGGATTCCTGAAGGTGCGTCTGTTCCGCATATTTCTTCTGCGCCACAGCAAGCGCTGTGAAGTCGATGAAGTGGCGCTCAGGTGTGTAGGTGTTTATCGCAATCCTTGAAAGGGCATCGGCCACTGTGTTTTGTTGGCCTCTTACGAAACGTATGTCGTGCGTAAATTCTAAAATGTACGCCATTTGTCGGATCTTACGTGCTGTATACGATGTGCTGCTAGATGTTAAGGTGTATGTCAAAGGCCTTGTGGTCGGGTAGGGTCGGGTAGAATGAAAAAAATCTCGACCTTCCAGAAAGTGATGGAAATGATTGATAGCAAGGTAGATACCAAGGAGCTTACGGTCAAATGTACTATAACGTGTTTCAGTTTGCGACAATGTCTTTGAAAAGGAAGCAACTGGTCGACAATGTTCATCAACGAATTGTTGGAGTACAGCTCCCACAGCGGTATCGGATGCGTCTATCATAGGTGAAGTTGAAGCGTCACACTTAGGATAAGATAGTAAAGTAACCTTCGAAAGTTATTTTTTGATTCGAGTGAACGCGATTTCGGCGGCGTCATTGCACAGAATTTTATCATTCTTCCTCTTTGATCCACGGTGAAGTGAGTTTAGTGGTTGGAGAGTTGTGGCGCACTGCGGAATAAATCGCATATAAAAATTGACGAGGCCTAGGAACTCACAAAGTTTCCGCACCGAAGTCGGAGGAGGGTAGTTTTTAAATGCCTGAACTTGAGACCTGAGTGGGTGAATACCATGCTGGTCCAGGTGATGTCCAAACAAACCCAGCTCAGATACTCCCAGTTCACATTTGGTGGCGTTAATTGTAACTCCATATTCGTCCAGTTGAGCAAAAACTTGGCGCAAGTGTTCTTCATTGAGCTCCTTGTTTGGACTAAAGATTAGAATATCGTCGATGTAGGCGAAGCAGAAGGTAAGTCCTCGGGGCCGTTGGTCCATGAAGCGTTGAAATATTTGGGCCGCGTTTCGAAGACCGATTGGCATGCGTAGGTATTCGAATATGCCGAATGGTGTTACTATGGTGGTCTTCGGGATGTCGGCCGGTTCTACGGGATACTGGTGGTATTCTCGTTCAAGGTAGATTTTTGAGAAAACGGTGGATCCTTCAATGGTGCTAGTGAAATCTTCAATGTGAGGTATAGGATATCGACCGGGCACGGGGATGTTGTTTAGAGCCCGATAGTACCCGCAAGGTCTCCAGTCACCTTTCTTTTTTGGCACCATGTGCAGTGGAGATAACCAGTTAGTGGACGATGGTCGAATAAGTCCGAGTTCCAGCATGTGTTTGAACTCTTGCTTTGCAGATTTTAGACGATCAGGTGCAAGGCGGCGTGGACGAGCAAACACGGGTTGTCCGGTTGTCGTTATGGTGTGCGTCACCTGGTGTTTGATGGGAGTGTCTGCGGTGCAACGAGTGGTCAAGGATGGAAACTCTGTTAAGAGCTTAGCCCATGTCGGCTCGTGGTTTGGATTGAGAATCGTCGGACTGAGAGCGGGGGAACTGGATGCGATACCTTGGACGGGTAGGTGCGTTTCAGCGTCCAGGAGTTGTTGGCTCCTCATGTTTATGATAAGAATGAAGAAACGAAAGAGGTCGGCTCCGATAATTGGATGCCGAACGTCAGCTGCCAGAAATATCCACCGGAATGTCCGACGGAGACCAAGATCAAGAGTTAAGAACTTCTCTCCATAAGTTGGGATTGGCAAGCCGTTTACCGCTCTTAAGGGTGTGAAGTCGAGCCGGTTGCGGCGATCCTCGGATGTTGAAGGAAACACACAGACTTCAGCACCCCTGTCAATAAGAAAACGCTGTTTTGTTTTCTTCTCGGTACCGTAGAATAGACGGCTCGCCTGCGAATCCACCATACTTGCCGTTGCGAGTGAGTGGTCCTGTCGTTTCCCGTGTAAGAGCAAAGCTGCACGCAGGTGTTAGCCCGCTCGCCGAATGTCCAGTGGTACCAGTAGAGCTGATCAGCTGGAGGCCAGGCTGACTGAGGTCGAGTACTGCGACGGCCGTTGGATGACGAACGCTGTCGGCGTCTTGACGGGGAACGCTCTGATTGTCGCAGAACGGATACTTCAGTTGAGAGTCTGGACCTTGGCACAAAATTGACGAACTACTTCACTCAGCGCAGCCGCTTCAGAGTGATACGAAGGAGGTATAGGAGATGAATTCCAATGTGTGGCAAACACAGCAGGCGTCCCAACTTCCATATTTTTGTCCGTCATTATAGGAAGAGCATCAAGGGTGCAATCACCCGCCGTTGACAAAATCATTCTGACCTGATGGGGAAGGCGCTGTAGAAATTGTTTACTGAAAATGAAGAGGTCTAATATGTCCGCCTTATGTACTAGGAGCTGTTGCATTTTCCGTAGAAAATCGGACGGCTTGCGGTCTCCCAGCTTTTCACTTGTGAGGAGTTGTTGTAGCCTGCGTTGCTCAGAGGCTGTTGTACGGCAGATGAGCTCTTTCTTGAGAGTGTCAAAAGGAACATCCTGGGGAGCTGCGTGGAGGACGTCCCGAATGATTGCTGGGCTCCATTGTAGCAGGGCTGCGACAACATATTCGTACTTGTTCTTTTGATCTGTTATCCTGTTTGCTCGAAGAAGGGCTTCAATGTGAATAAACCATAATTCAGAGTCTGCTGGGCAGAATTCGGGAAGCTTAAGAGTGATCGACGTGACGCAAAATGTAGGTAGCAATCCAAGTGCAGCGAGGTTCGGCGCACCAGCGGTGAGGAATGGGTTTGTCAGTTGTCCATTTGAATCTTCGTTACTCATTGTAGGGCAGTCGGTTGTTCCTGTGACCGAGTCACCAGTTGTAGGATCCTTTATTACGTGACAGATAGATGGGTGTCTATCACCGTCGAGATCCGGAATCGTTCTATTTGCCCTAATTTTTTTGTACTTTTTTGCTAAATTAAATTCAAGCAGCTCGACAACAGTGGCGTCGTGGCCTACGAAACACGACCCAGTTACCCAGCTGACCCATGTTTGTTGTTATCGTACCGACCACGACCAATTTTGTCGTCGCTGTGGCTTTGGAGGCTTGTCAAGTGACCAAACAGGTATATTCTAGGACGGCATATAATCCAAAAGCAGCTCTTTGTTTAACCTGCCAAAAAAAGACAGAGCAAATAAAAATCAATCGCGAGGACGGCCCAGCGGGCGTTGAACTTGACATTCCGACAGCAGGTTTGTTTCACAGTTTGCCTTTGCGCTTTTTGAGACACACGAAAAATAAAGTATACGTACCACATGATGCGAGTGTTAGCCATAGCGTGTTTATTTGTGCTTGAGGTCAAAGAAAGCAGCAACTATATTTGACGAGTGTTGGTACTGCAACGAGAGCGTCCGCCACCACCGCGCAACACTCTGAAAGTGACAAGCGGACGTTGAAGGGATAGGACTCACCATCCAACCGGAAGATCTAGGTCAAGGTTAAAACCGTTCATAATAAATGGGTCCACTTAAACAAAAAGGTCGCTCGAAAATATTCTTTTAATGAGGCTAATGGTAGCAGGGAGCAAGTGGCGAGCGCATTGCTAGGCCTTCCGACCAGTGGCGGCCCTAAGGGTGGAGCGAAGGGGTCGACCGCCTCCTCCCCTTCCCCCCAAATTCCAAATCGCTCGTTTTCTTTCTTTTTGTTTTACAGCCAAGCAAAAAGGGAGCACAATCTTTTTTGTTCGGAGGTCCTGTGAGCTCAAACAGCGATCAGAATTCTGTCCCCACACAAACACTAATCGTCTTCATACGCTCCATACACCATCCATTTCGCTTGAGGCTCGAGAGGCATTCGCGATCTCAGTAAATAGAGATACATTTCAATCAAGTCAGTCACACATACAGACACGCGTGGAAGGCCGCAGCCGTTGTTAATTTAGGAAATGGCCTGCCGACGTCGACGAAGAAAGAACAGACTTCCGATGTATACACAGAGACTCTGCCCGGATTATTCCGAAGTTGAGGTATACTACTTTTGAGGAGCACGTAAGCCATCAACTTCGGATTCTGTCTCAACTTTCCCGAATTCCTCCTTCTTTGGTGAGAAGGAAAGCTGCCAACTCCGGCGTCTCTTGCGCAGGAGGCCTTCACTGACAAGTTGCATTGGTGAAATGAAGGACGCCTGTCCCATAGCAAAAAAAGTAGCACCATAGTTTACGACGGCTATTTGCCATTCTTGGAAGGCTCACGCCCAAGAGGATAAAATAAATTAACCTCATATTCTTAGAGACAAGCATGTTGACATAATTTGAGGAATACCCATTCGCTCCAAACCTCGGGGGTTGGAAAGGGAAGGAAAAGCGCGGACTTGCTGCCTATTCTCCTGCTTTCAGGCGACAAGAAGATGACCCAGGAGCTCCAAGAGAAAAGCTCAGTCAGCCCGCTTGACAGTCGGATTGCTGCAGGTGCCGACATCTCACGCCAGTCGCCTTTGTTCAGTACCGCGGCGTCGCCTCGGGGCCAATAGAAGAAATTCCGGGGAGAAAACAGACAGTCCCGGTTAATCCCCGAGAGCGGTAGTCTGCGGGGATAGTCCCAAAATGAACGGTGGCAAGAAAGGAAGGCGGGGGGGGGGGGGGGGGGGCAGGCGGACAAGTTTACACTGTATATTCTACCGGTGCTACTGGCTGCCAAATTAATGGGATATCGAGTGTGGTCGCTCATTTCCCTCTTGAAAGAAGGCTTACAGAACTGTTAGCTCTTGTGGTTGGGGCGTGCCACAACACCTCCTCTCGAGTCGGCGATAGCGGGGGAGCTGACGACGTGCCCTTGAGAGAGTTTGTGTCTCTCTGCGTGCGTGCGTGTGTGCAGCTGTCAAAAGCTACCGAGGCGGAGCCTGAACGTCTTGGGAACTGCAACTCTGCAAGCATTTGTCGCCGTCTTTGGCGGACGATGTCTTCAGACGGGGACATATTGAAATGAGAATCTTTAAAAAAAGCAAACTCACAGGAGCGTGAGTGCTCTCTGAAATCTTACTTCGCCAAAGTGAATATGGTGTAAATAAACCTTTAGCCCTTGTCTCCCAACGGCCTGCCGCATTGGGCCCAAGGCGCCCCTCTAGCCCTACGGACACCGGCTCGGTTCCAAAACCAGTTAGCACAAGAAAGAGCCCAAAACAGGCGGACGGCGGCTCTTGCATCTGAGGCGGCAGTAAATAACAATGATAAGTAATATTTTCTGTAGTCAAACAGACGTTTCGTTTTCCGTTTTCTTAAAAAAAAACAAGCGGTTTATTTAGACGATACCCGCTCGTCACCGAAACGGGTACCTACCTTCCAAATCTCGTTCATCTCGAGATTCCTACCTAAGAACATGGATGCAGATAGACACAAGAAACGCCGGGAACATTACGCAAGACAACACAAGAAAGACCTAGCACAGATGCTAACAACCCCTGACAACATGGTGGCTTACGCAGACGCTAGCCTCGGCACCACAGGCTGGGCCACTGCAGTCACCTACCTCAAGAAACACGCAACCTGGACAGTGACCCAAGGCAATCCCCTAGGCCATCACACACCAGAATATGCAGAGTGCAAGGCTGTCCTGCAGGCCATTGAAGGGGCTACACCCTACTTAGGAACTGACCAGCAGCTAGTTCTCTATACAGACTCCCAAGAAGTGGTTAGAGAACTTAGACAACACAAGTACTCTGCAAGTCCCACCATAAAAGCAATCTTTGACTCCGCAATCCGACTATACCGGAACAAGGGGGCCAGGATCAGCGTCAGGTGGGCTCCGGACATGAGGGAATACCCGGCAACGAGCTTGCACACGAAGCCGCGCAGCAGGCGATGAGAAACCTCACGCAACCGTCCCTGCAGCCCCGGCCTTCGGACGTCAGCCCGTCACACCCGCAACCGAGCGATTGCAATGACAA
Organism: Ixodes persulcatus; assembly: GCA_013358835.2. Classification (NCBI taxonomy): domain Eukaryota; kingdom Metazoa; phylum Arthropoda; class Arachnida; order Ixodida; family Ixodidae; genus Ixodes; species Ixodes persulcatus. The sequence goes on from JABSTQ010009711.1 coordinate 371,828, forward strand.
TCCTCATGAGGACCAGGATACATATGACCCCGTTGAAGAACTGCGCCTAGACCAACGAACAAGGAAACGCCTCCTAGGAAGATCCTGGTCCCCAGAGGAACACCCTATCCCGAAGGACACATTTCGAAGAAAAGAAATGGTGCTGCTACGGCGCATTCGCACTGGCGGAGCGGTGACTCCTAACCTCCAATACAAATTTGAACTTTATGCCCTCAAGAAAGAACACCCTTACGCAGTACCACCTGACCCCCGGTGCAAACTTTGCAGGGAGGAGGACTCGCGCCCCAGTTTGCACCACATACTCTGGGACTGCGAAGGTCTCAAAACTTACAGGTGCCTCATCTTCAGCAAGATGGAACAAATCGACCGGCCGAGCAATCTCCGGGACTGGACGCACCCGGCGGGTGATTCCCAACGAAAGACTCGGGTGCTGAGATCGCTATTAGAGTATATCTCTACAGGCGGCCTGACCTCCTGCATTTAAACCCCCTTCCCCGATTTCCCCAAAAGACGGCGCCAGACCAGAAGGTCACCGCGTTGCGATGACTTCGGTCATCGGAGTTCTTTTCCAATAAACGTTTTCATCCATCCATCCCTCTAGCCCTACGGACACCGGCTCGGTTGCAAAACCAGTTAGCACAAGAAAGAGCCCAAAACAGGCGGACGGCGGCTCTTGCATCTGAGGCGGCAGTAAATAACAATGATAAGTAATATTTTCTTCGTTTTCAAAAATAACTACGACGTGTTTTGCAAGCGACTGCATTTATTTATTTGCTATTCTGCACTTTTTATTTCTTATTTCATTCAATGACTACGGTTCATTCATTTGTATATTTGGTTTATTTTAAGTAGGAATATACATTTAAGAATTGCACAATGTATATTCTCAGGCGGCCGATTCGTCTGGCCAAAGGGGCAAGCGTTCCAGAATTGACTCATTCTTCCTACCACTGAGGAAAGAAGGCTCAACATACAGCTCGGACGTATCGCCACCAGTGTCTGGTCCCTCTTCGACGAGTGACCTTCCCTTGCCCTCCGTATCCTCATGTTCATTGGACTTTTCGTCGGCCCATGCTACTGGCTCTTCGCAAGAGGATTCCTCCGAGCTGTACCAATCATCGAGCGGAATCAAATCACTAAGTAATACGAACATCTGCATGAATATGCATGACTAATATCAACTTTACTGAACTCAACTGAGCGTTGCAAACAAAACGTGGCAACAGAAAACTGCATGTTAATTTCTGCAGGCGGATGATTCATCTGCTCCAGGAAGCAAGCTCTGAATATTCGAGTCTTTCTTTGCGCCCAAGGACCAAGAAGAGCCGCAGCCTCACCTCTATATACCTTTCCGCCTCCGGCGACCGGATCTGTCAGCTGTCTGCAAGGAGACATCTCCCCTCTGTTGGGCTCACCTGGACAAATCAAGGACGTAAGTGATTCGACCACTCGCATGAGTACGATCGATGAAGGAAATCGTGTTGGCAAAGGTAGGCCAGATGATTTTTCGCTTTTCCAAGTACTGGAAAACCACTGGCAAGAGCCAAAGGGGTATATTTTCCCCTAGTTGCAGCTTAAAAAGAAAGGTAAAGTCGATAATCGATTTGTAAGGTAAGAGAATTTGTCCAAATAATCCTGGCTGTTTTTTTCTGACGCGAAGAGAGGAATTTTCTGCAAGTATTGCCCATTCTCTCTGGTCGGAAGTGTTGGAGGGTATCAGCACAACGTGCCTCTAAATAACCTGGTTAAACGATATCTCACTTCTTTCGCAAAGCTACTCGGAAAAAATGGGGCTCTAGAGCTGCATAACAGCAACAAATATCACCGCGATGCCGTCGAAGCTGGAAAGACATTTCTTGCATGCCACAACTCTCCGGCAAAAGACTTAGCTAATCAACTGGAGACTCAAAGACTGCAAAAGATTCTTGAAAATTATGACCGTATAGGCCGCATTATTGACTGCATCGTCTTCCTTGGCAGGCAGAATTTACCACTGCGTGAACACAGAGACTTTCGCGCACTTGAACTGCCTTAACACGACGAAGCATATAGCTCTGTTAACCACGGAAACTTTAGAGAATTGCTGCGTTTTCTAGTACAATCTGGAGACAAGATATTGCAGAACCACCTTAAGACGTCGTCGTCGAAAGCGGACTATATTAGCAGTCACATTCAAAACGAGTTGATTGGATGTTGTAAAGCTGAAGTTCAAGCAACCACCGGACACAGAGGGAGTTGCGCGGCCGGAACACGGATGGCGCCACCATAGAGGTGTACAGCAGCGCTTGCGTGGTCGGAGGCGCTCATTACTCAAAACTAAACAAAACAATAATGAATCAAACTTCATTTAGTGCTAGTTATAACTGCATATTATTCCACTAAATAGAAAGTGCGTATTGCTAAAAATATAACATTTTTTTTTAAGTTTGTATCAACATCACACGCTCTAAGTTTTGTCTTTTTCTGTTTTCTGCGCTTCTAAAACGAAACCGCTACCTGAGCGCATGCGCGCTCGCACTCTGCTCGCTCCGAAATCGGTGGACCGTTGTGGAGGCGTCCGTGAGTCTGCTCGCGGCTTTCGCGCTTTCGCTCGCCTTCGGTGCGTCAAGAGTCGGCGCCTCGATCATCGTACTGCGCGAGCCTCGCACTCTCGGGCAAGTGGAAGGCTTTTCGTGTCTTTGAACTGCCTCAATCGTGCGGTTACGCAAAGTGGTGCCCAAGGAGCGTCGGGGACAAGAAGCACCCGTTCGTTCGGATCCCAACTGACGACGGTGAGTTTGAAAGTTTTCACCCCAATCGAAACTTTTCCTAAGCTGAACTGCCAGCCACAAATCTCACTATTTGAGGGTTTTGTACGGTTTTAGCTAAGTGAATATATGGTTTTATCTTTAAAATTTACAAAATGCCACCGTGCTTTTATTGCGATGCACACATTTCGGCGTGCGTTTTTAGCACGTAGTTTTGTGGATGAAGACCGTCCTGCAATTATTTTAGGATCTGTAGACAATTGGCGAAATCTCAACTCCTCTACCTGCCGTCGATTTCGTGCTCAACAGTGTAGATCACCGTCAAGTAAATTGTAGTCTATACATAAATATTCTTCTGCCAGTTTTATAATATTTCACAGAGTTCATATCTTATAATATGTGCCTGTTTTTATTGATATATCTCGTGTAGATGCTGTTACAGCCCTGCGACTAGTTAGCCATGTTTTATTTCTTTGAGAAATACATAGAAAGCTGGATAGTAACATAATTTAATTTTGAAAGCCACTTTTAAAATGTCGAAAGATTTACGCATAGAAGGGCAAAATGCAAACAGCTGAGCTTGATCGCGAGATGTGCTATCCGTCCTTCTATGTATAATTCTTTCGCAAGTCTTTTCACCTACCAACGCTCTCCCCTCAAAACAATTAAAACTCACGTTAGGCTTTTTGTTCTCGTTTGTTGCACATAAAATAGCAAAATTTGCATTATGTGTTCTTTTTTGTGCATCCATACAGATTCTCAGGGCATGAAAATCACTCCAACAAGCCTCAGGGACAGGGAACCCCAATAAACAAAAGGTAATGTCCGTGTTCCCTTTTTTGTGAAGTGCAATTGCTTGCTGGCCAACCTATCAAGCTGAATATGCAACCATCAGCATGCTAGATTCCACCATAGTGATCTATGCAGTCTAATCTAGGGTCAACTGTAATGTAAAACGAGAATGACTGGGGCAAAGAAGATAAAAAAACAAAGGATAGTAGGAGCATCCCTATAAAATGTTTCGTAGCCCTGTTTCTTTTCTGCAAGTGTATGTGTTGCGACGATACAGACTAATGTGTTCTTACATTGCCCTGAGCAGATCCTGAGAGGATAGAGAACACACATACAGCAAAAATGAGAAAGAACAATGAAGTGGCTGGTCCATCTCATGGGCATCATAGGTTCTCGGTGGCCCACACCAAGAAAACCTGATTCAACTCATGATTTAACTCGACGGCGCAAGCGACAGGTATCGGAAGCTCTTCAAGAGGCCAAGAGAAATGAGAAATACCAAAGTGGTCTATAGGCAGCAAGGTCTACACAATATTAAGGAATATGTATATAAAGATTTTGGTTCACGTCTGTAAGTAAGCAACAAATAAGTTTGCCCGAATAACAAAGCATGGTGTTAACTTTTTATTTGCATGGACCAGTCAGAATGACGCGAGCTTTCAGCTGGGCATGAGATCTTTCGGCTGTGCTTCTTGAGATCCTCGAGAGACAATGCTGTCCCAGGTTGCTCCTTGCATGACAGAAGCCATTGAGCATCCACTTTGTTCAGACAAGTTGTTAGCCTGCTGGTGGCCAACAGCCTTTAGGCAGTTCTTTTTTTTAGGGGGAAGGGGGGGGGGGATCTGTTGCTTCGAACCAGTGATACTAGCACCTTTGGAGTTAGAATTCAAATTATAGTACTTGGAGAGTTTCATTCCTTGAGATTACAAGTTTTGCTGGACAATATCTGACCCATAAAATTTTACATTATTGTCTTATTACACAGGTTGAACAAGTGATGTTTTATCGTAATATACTTTCAGGTTGGTATTTGAGATTCCACAACCAATAACCATTTAAATCGTTTTAGACCAGTGTCGGACAAAATACTCGACAAAAGTATTTAAGTTAAGTTACTAATACCTCCTTCATAAAGTATTTAAAATACTACTCAAGTTACTTTCACTCTAAAGTATCTTGAGTAGAGTACAAATACTTAGAATTGTAATTCAATTACTTTTGAAGGTACTTCCGCATTGCGTAATTTGTATCGACGTCAGTGACTACGACAATTAAACAGCTACGCAAATCTGGGCTACCAGTATGGTTTATTATCACGCAACAACACAAAACGGAAAAAGAAAAAAAAAAGTATCGCAGGGCTATTTTATGCAGTCCAACTATAAGGAGCAGGATATTGTCACGAATGACAAATGATGAGGTGGCGAATAACTGAGGAAACTAAACGTTTCATGGGGCGAACGCGCAAAACAAAATATAGAAAGGCTAGCGTCGCAGGCGTCGAAAGTCGGCATAGTAGCACGATCGAGCGCAAGAGCGAGAACTGACCCCGGACCGCCACACGGGACACCTTTTGCACCCGCCTGGGTTTCTGGAACATTAGGCGTAGAAAGTTCGGTGCGTAGAACATTCGTAACTCGATCAGACGTCAAGGTTCTCAAACTTACGAGAATGTGAGGTTGAAAGAATAAGTAAAGGAGGAGTCCGTTAACTGATATCGAACGCAAAGCCTCCGCGCGAGAGCCAAGCGCGGCAACCATTCGGCGACGCGCTCGCTGGGCAACACGCGTGGCAATATCACTGATTGATGTTACAAAACATTTCTGGGACAACAAGAAAGAGGTCGCTCTATACCCGTTTTCACCTCAAGAAAAAAGGAAGTTTTGCTCCATGTTCCTACGCCGCGCGAAGTAGTTCTTACAAAATTTGGTCGTCGGACGCAGGAGCGGTGCTTTTGGCGTTTGAAACGTGTTCGTCTTGAGAAGAGAACACAGATCTAATCTAAAATACACCTACATAAATCTCAATTATCAGCATAAAGAGGAAAATTAGTAATGCTCCACGAGGAGGCGGACTTTTTTTACTACGGTTCTTGAGCTGAAAACGGGTATAGGTATTTGGGAGGAGATCAGACCGTGGCGCCCAAAGCGGTTAACTTTAGAACTACATGGATGGGGACGACAAATACAATGACTCAACGCTCGGCTGACTTAACCGAGCGCGGCGTCAGGGTTCGGCTGGAGTTCTTCTCCTCTGGTGAGGGGGAGGAGGGGCTCTTTTGTTACCACTCCGGCCAGCATGAACAATGCAGCATGCACGGTGCCCAGCTCAGCACAAAAGCCCAAGTCGGTCAAGCTCGCATCCTCTGACGACTGCTTTTGGGAGAGATCGGGCACTTAACGTCACTTCACTAATTTTTTTTATTTTTACACTACACTCAATTAAAAAAAAATGACATGAACATGCCCACAAGGCCTGTGGGCATGCGCACAGGCCATGTATTGGCTAAACACCGGGGTCTGGGGGTGACAAACGGGTCAGAGCGCCTCGCCAATAGTGATATAGCTGAATATCACGTCCTACGGCGCACCTTAGACGCATCGTTTAACTGCAATCCATATTCCCTATATAGGGAGTTCACTATAAACGAACTTCGGATACGGATATGAGTGAATGGATAACAAAGAGAACCCACATAATAGCCATGCAGTGGTCGCACCTTCTTTAAGTAGGTTGTGTTCAGAAAGACACTCAACGTTGAGGGACACTTTGTTGGCATTTTGGGAGGTCATCCGGCTCGTAGTTCGGTTCCTGTACTGTTCTCTGCTTATCAGTGTTCGCTTGCAGACAGTGAAAAAAAAGAAACAAAAGAAAACCTCAACGTTTTGCCCTAGCGGGGTCAAATATACAAAAAGCAAAACAAAAATGTCTTCTTTTTTTTTGTGTGTGTCCACTTTTCATTCTCTTCAATTTGTTATTTTATTTTACACTCAAGTCTGCATTGTTGTCGTAGGTTGTTTTCCGGTCTGCGTTGCGCGTCAGGGTGGCATCTTCACTTCCCTAAAACCACACCTTTTGTTTGAGGATTTTTCGGGGGGGGGGGGGGGAACTCTATGAAAACAAAAGGCGCCTTTGCGAAGGCGAGGGGAAAACCTTTATTGTACGAACTTTGGGCTGAAATATCAGTCACAATCGGTAAAAAAAAAGATGTTTTCACGAGCTCAATAAAAGTCACCGTAGCTAATCGGAGCTATCAACAGGATTTGGTTGCTCGAAAGAATGTTCGTTTGCTCCGTGCCACGCCCACGCCACTTCATACCGAAAAACTCGGAAAATGGCGGAAAGTCAATAATGTATTTAAGATAATGAGTACAAGATACTCGGAATTGTAATTTAAATAGAGTATCAAATACTCTCGATCAAAAGTATTTGCAAGATACCAAGATACTTCAAAAAGTATTTGAAAGACAGAATCTTGAGTAGAGTATTTGAGATAGGCACAAGTCTGTTTTAGACATACCTCACCGATAGGGTTGTTTGCACACAATTCTCCGGCAGGGCTGCATATTTACATCATACTGGGTTTGCTTCTATCTAACACATATCGGAAACTATAATTGTGTTTTTATGCCACGGATACAAACATTTCTGTTTGCTATTACAGTATTTTCTCTTTAATATGGAGATCGCCAGCCCCCAAAACAATTCTTCATTATGTAAGTCATCCATAATCATGAATCAATATCACGATCACAAATAATAAACATTAAAGGAGGTATGTTGTTCATTTTTGTCATCTGCAACTGGGATAGGGAAAGAACGGCAAATGATTCAGGCTGGAAACCCCTGAAAATTTTAACCATTGTCTGTAATCATTGTCTTATCTGACAATGATGAAGCTCTGGGTAAATTCTGTAACCGAAGAGCTTTACTCTGCTTTGTTCTCTCACTAACATTTTTTTCTATTTTTTTTTTCTTTTTTAAGTTTGCCTTCACAGAGACCACAATAAAAATATAAAAAACATGTATTTACCCATTTCGTTCCCAAGCCAGCTGTTCATAGTCCGTACTCCGTTTTTTTTTATATTTAACGTGGCGAGTTAGAATTGCATAGGAACACAAATCAGTCCCCGAAAAAATGACTTATATAGCGGCGTGACAAAAACGATCGACCATGTTAGCGAGACATAGTTATTCTCGTGCCATAGTTGCATCTGAGTTTACGAGTGAAAATGAAAAACCACTATGTCGTGCTCGCGCTTAATGTCGCACATTGTATCTTCACTGTAGCACCTCTTGCTAAAGTAGATACTGCACGGATTTTTTGTTTTTTGCATAGCAGCACTTGTTTAAAGTGACAGTGTAAATTGTTTTTCTTTGTCATGCAAATGACTGAATAAATGCGTCAACGAGTGCGAAAAATGCTGCATCTGTTTCGATTCCCTGGAAGACGCCGACGACAAGTAACGGACTCTCAACTGCTGGATACAAGGTAGGCAAGCAGAACTTACAATTCTTTTGCATAAAAAGTGGCATGGCACGCGCGAACCGTAAATGTCCAAACAAAATTCACCGCGGAGCGGCAGAGCACGGCGGAGGGGCTGCGCCATGTTGGATTATGAGCGGCTTCGTCTTGGCAAACGGCTAGGATGCCGCTTAGGCTAGCTCGACGGCGTCAAAAGTCATAATTAAAACGTTAGCCCTGTATTTTATGAACACGGTTTTTGTATCTTATTTTAGTTTCGCAATCTATCGATAGAGCAATGAGTCACCGATTCGTTGCATTAATGAGCGCCTCCGACCACGGAAGCGCTGCTGAGCGCCCAGGTTACCCAGAAATCGACTCCATTGGGTCTATGGCAGTAACCGGGCACTGGTTCAAGCACAAATAAAAAAAAACAAAAAAAAACGTTGATGAGCGCTGAGTATTACAGAATCATTCTCGATGGAACTACCGACACCTCGCATGTCTCCCAGATGAGCCCTGCCTTTCGCTACGTGCAAAATTCTCAAGATGGAACTCATGCCGTAAGAAAAGACTGCAAAATGTGTGGATTGACACGCGTCCATCCCCGCGGGCGACTCGCAAAACGGCGACGAAGGCTGCAGCCCGGTCTACGAGCCGCCGTTGACAGGAGAAGTCCTGCGAAACATTGTGAAAAAAGAAATGAAGTGAATGGGGTTGCTTTCAACCAACTGCGTCGGCATTGGAACAGACGGATGCAGCCTAATGATTTGTGAAACCTGCGGCGCAATCCACGAAATTAAAAAAAAGAAGCTGTGAACACCGTCCGTGGTTCATGTTTCAGCCACGCTCTGAATCTGTCCCTCTCAAAGGCCTCTTCCGTTCAGAGTGAGCGGAATTTCATGGGAATAATTGTGGTAACTGTGTCTTTTTTTTACGTCGTCCTCAAAACGGAACGCGGTGCTTCGATGCGTACTAAAAGGAAGGTCAACTACAGGGACATTGAAAAAACCCCTGGGTAGAGTGCTACAGTGCCGTGCTCGAATTAAGGTCATCCTTGGAGAATATTCTTGAGGCGCTGGAAATTGTGGCGAACTGGAAGAACCAGACGTCGTTGGCAGCTTAGGCACGCACTTTGATTGCAGCACTTCAGGCTAGCAACTTCCTGGTTGTGTTGTTCTCAATTGGTGACATTTTTGCCCTCACACTACCCTTGAGCAGACTTTTCCAGAAAGAAACACTGGATGTGAAAACTTCGGTCGAGCTCTTACACGACACTCTCCCTTAACTGAAGTGTAGAAGATAAAAGTGTGACGCCGAGTTCTGCCAGTTGTTTGCAGAGGGTAACCCTACTGAAAAAAACCCATATGAAGTTATACCGGATCGTACCGGTCCATAACGGTCCGATATATTTAGACCGGAGGCCCGGTAGCATCCTATCGGCGGCCCGGAGTAGGTTTACCGGGACCGGTGTACGTTGTCCGGAGTCTCGGTGATGGCATACCGGCGGCCCGGAGTGCTTCACCGGGACCGGTTTATTTAGTCCGGAGCCCCGGTAGCATCCTATCGGCGGCCCGGTGTAGGTTTACCGGGACCGGTGTACGTTGTCCGGAGTCCCGGTGACGCCATACCGGCGGCCCGGTGTGCTTCACCGGGACCGTTTTATTTAGTCCGGAGCCCCGGTAGCTTGATAGCGGTGGCCCTATCTGGTGTACCGGACTGTGGCTCCGGTCGTACCGGTCATTACCGGAATTCCAGGAAAGCAAAGCGGTCACCCGTTGGGCTAAACCGGTGAACCAGATCGTCAATGCGGTCACCCTGCAACTCTACCGATAAGCGGGAAAGCTGTGGCGGTTTATCAGTTCGTCTTACCGGCGAAGACACATAACTAAGGCAATAAGGCCGGTGACTCGCGAAAAACGGAAATGTTTTATTACACCTGATTTTGACGCATTTGATAAAAGTGCAGCACGCAATAAAAATGTTTGCAACTGTAGTTCCTGTATAAAACAAAAGTTAAAGGGTATACTATATATATATATATATATATATGGGCGGTTTCATTTGGATTCAGGCAACGAGTGGCAGTCGTATTTTTTATTTTGCTTCTAATTTTTATATTTTGTGGAGCATGTTCCAAGAAGAACAATCCTTTTTATTTTAATGTGCTGACATGTTTAGTTTCTATGAAAAAGAATTTCAAAGAAGCGGGAAAGAAAGACAAAGTTTTGACGATTGTCGTGTGTGGCGTTTTTGAATCACTGTCTATCTCAAAGTATTCAAAAGAGAGCGTCTATATTTTTTTAGTGTGAAATATATAAAATTAGGTAAAACGAAAATATAACTACTATTTATTATTTGTCGGTCCAATCTTTGTAAAAATCCCCAAACATGCCTCCGCGAACAACCGTGACCTAAATTGCGGATTTTGTTTTGAGTCGACTATGGTTAGTATCGCTTTTAAAATAATACCACGTGTAGAACCTTTCATTGCCTTCCATATTAAACAAAGTTCGTGCCTTTATCATGTATGACTACTGAGAAATAAATTATGAAACAGAGAAGGTTTTCACTTTTCGTTCAATTTCAGCACACTGTATAAAAAAAAAATTAATTTTTTACTTTTTCTCGCGTCGCGTTCTCTTCGCACCCTTCTTTTACCCAGAATACATTCCGTTAGAGGTATTTGCACTGGTTTTGAGTTTTAAGCCTCTAAATATGCTAAAAAAGAGCAAATGCCGATGGTGGGTTTTGACGATTGTCGAGTGTGGTGTTTTTGAACCACTCTCAATCTCAAAGTATTCAAAAGAGAGCTTCTATATTTTTTTTTTGTTAGATATATATGCAAGTCCGTAAAACGACATTTCAACTGCTATCTATTATTCGACGATCCCAATTTTGTAAAAATCCCCAAACATGCATCCGCGAACAACTGTGACCTCTATATAATATATATATATATATACCCTTTAACTTTTGTTTTATACAGAAACTACAATTGCAAACATTTTTATTGCGTGCCGCACTTTTATGTAGATATTTTTATTTGCATGTTCCAAATTCACTTCAGTATAAAAATGTAATATTCACAGATCTTTAAAAAGAGCCCTACCGAAAAAACAAAACAAAAAAAAGTATGATTACAGTATGAAAAACAAACCTGAAACCTGAGAAACACTTCGCATAAACCAGCCTGCAACCCGAGCCCCGCTGAACCCCCAGAAAGAGAGTCCCCTACTATTTAGTTGAGCAAAGTTTCGTCAAAAATATTCTTTTTTTTTTATTATGATTTTAGAGTTAATATTAAAAAAGAAATGCAAATATCGCCGAATTCCTCGAAAAAACAAAATATTAAAAAAAAAAAAAAAAAAAAAACAGACGTCGTCGTGTTTCTTTCCACCCAGTCTCAGGTGGTCTACCAAAATGGTAAAGCTTGACCCACTGGGAATCGAACCCTAAACCGCGGCATAAAAGTCAGAGGCGTTCACTGCGCTACGACACAATTCTATAGAGGCGATTTGAAAGTTAGTCTCATACGAGAACCGAAACGCATTCTTGTCGAACACAGGTTTTTCAGTCATAGAATCGATTCGCCTAACCAGGGGGCGCTTCGAAATTGCGATGGTAGCGCCACCGCAGTACAACACATGGTCGTGTCGCGCCGGTCGCGTTCGTAGCGTTGTATTGGCGTCGGAGGTGTTTGGAGCGTACGGTGAAGATTTAGAGAAGGATAGAAAGCGTGCGAGAATTATTTCTCATACTGAGTCAAGAAACGATAGAGAAGCTTCAATAACACGCATCTTCCGCCGAGAAAGCGGTTGATTTCCCTGCCAACGAGTCGGGTCCGCCTCGCAAGTACGGCCGTGCGGCGTCTACGAAATAACTTTACAGGTGAGCTTCATTTGTTTAAATTTTGCGCTGAAATAACATTGTGCCTTCTCCTCTTAAAATAAAGATTACTAATTACAATGAACCACTGTTCTCGTGAGTCCTGTTAGACGACGTCGGGATACTATTTTTCGGTCGCTGAACCACCGGCAGACTACGTTCTCGCACTAGAGGCTACGAGTGGGATAGCTTTTCGGGCTCGTCCACGTCGAAGAAATATTAACGTGTCGGAGATCGTAAGGGCATAGGCTGATAATTCGGGATGAGATAAGACCCCCGCGTACAGTTGCGACTACAGGTCCTCGCTGGGCTGGAGTCGCGGACCGGTGCGAGCATTGTGCCAACGATCTTAATTTTGACACACTTCCTGCATCAGCCTGCCTCAGCAGTGGAGGTCTAAAACGCCAGGGCACGACCTGAACAAAGGCCTCGTGGATTTATCGCCAGGTATTTTTGTCCCACTTCACTGAGGCAGTAGGTTGGAGCTACTGGGACCAGCTCCTGCTGATTAATGGTAAATTATCTGCGAGTTTGAACAATACTGTGCCGCGAGATTCTGTCAGAAAGAGGGGCAAAACAGTTGAAAACGAAAAGAGGCTAGCCTAGACTAAATCTCCTGCATAAATGTCTCCTATGCAGATGACTGCACATAGTTTTAGTCGAATTTTCATGACAATTTTCAGTTGGATGGATTTATAAAAACTTCATTTTTCTTTCAGGTTCAAGATGTCCAATCCACATGCAAGATTTTCAAATATTGGGTGGAGGCTTGATTCATACTTTCCTGTGTGGGATATTTTAGGAGGAAAATGTTGTGTAGTAAAGAAAACACCAGTAACACATGATAGGTTGCCATTATTAGAACAATTTTTGTTTTCTGGAAAAATAATCCATGCCTGTCAGTGTTTCATTGCTGCTTCTCTGAATAAAGTTTGTTTCGTAATATTTCTTGGACACATAAATTAATAAAGAAAACGTTGCATGTTTTCAAGCGTTTCCAGGAATGTACCATTTTTCCAGGCTAAACACTTTTAAAAGTTGAAATTTTAGGCTGTGCGGACTATAGGCATTTTCTGTTTTTCAAATCGTTGATTATCACGAGGCGGGACGGATTTTTTGAATGAAAGAGTATGTTAATGATGATTTATGTATATTATAGGCTTTTTTGTGAGCTCAGAAAGCAGACATTTCTCAAGATCTATGAGAAGACATTCGTGACGACTAAGCACCAGGTGCGGACAATATAAGCAACTTATCTTTTTTTACCCCACATTTGCCCCTGCTGACTATAGTCTGGAAAAAAAGGTACAACAGCATAATGCAACGCTTTCAGAAATGTTTTGTTGAGAGTGAAAAATATTTTTATTGAGTTTTATCGCAACCATGGCTAGGTAAACACACACAACCTTGTGACAATATAAAAATTCTTCCCATGCTCTTAAAACGGTGACATTGGCGCAGACTCGAAGTATGCCCGGCAGGACACTTTCAGGTGATGTACACATACCGAGGAGCAAGGTTTGTCAAAGAAATTGTAGGGCCAAGAACCCTGACTACTTCAGGGATCTTCCAGGGCAGATCAGCTGTTCATTATATTCCAAATCTCACGAAAGATGCCTCCAAGTTTGTGAGAAAGCAGTCATCACCTAAGCTTATCTATCTTCAGCAAAGTTATACTGAATCTTGGGGTACAGACTAAACCAAGACATGTAACTCGAAGACCGAAGAGACTACACAAGTTACCAATCAACTAACGATACTTTTAACTGGCTGAGAACCGGGAACATATAGAGAATGCAAAATAGACGAGGAAAGGTCACCTGTATATTTGAGCGAGGGAGTGAAAATTAATTTAACTCAACTAAGATTCTTTCACGACCAATTACACGGTTGGTGGGTTCCCTGCAATCAGTCTTTATTCAATTAAGGTCACCTCAGCTGGCATCTCGTCTAGTAACTTGTTGCATGATGATCCTCAGCATCGTCCTTGCAGGTGTGCACGAAGTGCACACTACAGATCCTCGCTGACGTTGGCGGAATGAAAACTGAACCGCGCCCACTGAAAAATAAATCAATAATATAAGATTTCTGGTGTGATCAGCGGAAAATTGACACAACATAATAAAAACTATATTGTCCCTGACAAGTAAAAACGTAACCAAGATCTTTTTTTTTTTTTGAAGGGGGGGGGGGGGGGGTTGGCTGAGGTGGCTTGGATGTGCATTCCTTGTGTGTGTTGTTTGGGAGGGGGATGCATGTGTATAGGTCGTACATGATGGCTATAAACAGCAACAAAAACGGGAACAGCGATTAAGAAACACACACGGCAGGACAAAGTTGTACTCGTCACACCCATAAGACCCCCCCCCTAGCTACATGACTGCTGACAAAGTAAGAACGGCAGGGCGTCTCTTCTGAAGGGCCGACCTCCAGCACGTCTTCGCTGCGATTTGGCTGTACGTTCACGCTCGAGGCTCGCGAGATAGAAGCCCTATCGAAGGTTGGAAGAGTGCTGGAGAAACAGAGCTCCTCCCTGCCGTTCTCATCCTGTCGGATATTATAGTTGAAATATTCGTGCCAAAAGGATCCAACATCGCGATCGACGCCCCGTCAAACACCTCGAGGGAAGGGACAGACACGCACGGAAATCAAATATTCCGTCACGCAGGCACTGCCAACGGACTTTCCCGTGTTCGGTAAACATGCTGTTTTTGTTCTGACACCTATTCCATTTCGCTTTAGCGGCATATTTAGCAAAACTGATCCTCCAACGAACGAGGAACTTACTTTTGTCGGAGCACTGCCGTGGTTCAGGCTTGGCGCCGCGAGTCTCGTACGGCTTTTCAGGGAAGCGGTAGAATTTTAAGGACTGACTACAACAATATCGGAGGTTGTTACTGCAATCAACAACGAAAGATTTGTGCTAGCCGGACTTTTATATCTTCTTTATCGTGATTTTTATTATTGACTAGCGTACCCCCCCACCTACGGCGGAGAAGCGGGGCGAAAACAACGAGCCACTCGGATTGGGGCGTCCCGCCAGGGGCTGGAATGGCGCTGTAGTCAGCGGCGAAACTTGAGCGCTTCGGTCCTATTGATCGTAGTAATCGAATTCCAAAAACGCCGCGCTGCCGTAGATTGTTTTTCACCAGCTAGGTCCTGTAGGGATGGGGCCAGGGCTGGCGGATTCGTCGCCGGAAACGTAAAGAAACCAAGCAAACACCGTGCGGCTCCCGGACGCGGTTCGTGGGTGCCGACGACGTCCGAGCCACGGTTCAAACAGCCCTAGTGTGGACCTCTCTTCTGAGAAGACTGGATATTCTTTCTGGCGGGCACACAATACTTAGACGGCGTGCTTGTGGCTGATGCGGATCGCAGGAGGTGGATAACAGAACAACCAATGCACAGAAAATAGGTCGAGCACGGCACAGAGAACGATTATCGCCGCCATGTTAAAATAAAACGAAGCTGAGTCAAGGCTGAGTGAGCCAGGGCCAGGCCAAGCTTCAGTCGCTTCAGTTTAGTACACAACGAAGCTGAGACAGGCCAAGCTTCAGTTTAGTACACAACCAACATACTTTATTACAAAGAATTAGATAAATGTTAAAACAATTTTTTTATGTTTAGAAGTTCTAATGTAAGTTGACTAAAATGGGAACATTCACGTTGCGTCAAATGAGTTTCGTCGTAACCACTGTCGTCGGAACCAGCCGAACCAGCGAACGTCGCCGCGTCGCCATCGCCACCGTAATCAAAAACAAAGCAAGCTGCAAACTCTCGGGCGGTTTCAGGCCTTTAGGCTTTCGAAAAAACATTGAAGAGCGTTCTTGGGAAAACGAAAAGTGTCCCAGGTGCGGGTGTGCCCATGGAACCAGCTGTGGGTTTGAGTCTACTTGGTGAGTACTCGCCCATTCGTTTTACTTTTTCAGTGCTTTCTTTTCGGATCGTTTATGACGTGTTCTTGTGTGTGCAGGCAGCGTGAAAGCGAACGTGTGCGGCTTGTGCGGCTTCTTGTCGCACACGTGCTTTATGCATTGGATGGCCCTCGAGCTTTTGCCAAGAAAGTCCCGGAACCGACCTGTCACTGTGCGAGCAGTCGGATTGCAGGAACGCACCCAGAGGCAAGCGTCCCTCCGAAGGCGCGGGAAGGGGGGAGGCGGACTTGGTAAGTGTATCGGGGAGCTTAATCTCGTGGATCGGTGGACAAGGCTTCAGTTCTACAAATCGGGTGGCGGTGTGTTTTGCGGAACCTGTGACTGCTAGGTACCCGTTACGTGCTAGCGTTATTATTTGCACCCCGTTTGCTTCCGCTGCGGGTGTTCCGATTCAAGTTCGATTTTCGTCCCCGTAAACTACTCGAAATATTGCATGCCGTGCGCCTTTATAAGTGGGGTCTGTATTGATGTGTTGCTTGCATAGAGTATAAAAATTATTTTTCTACTGGGACACGGAAGTTTTATACAAAATGCTGTATATGTTGCGCTTATTTGTTAGCCCTCTGGCAGTACTTTGTTGTGAAGGTAGGGGAAAAAACGCCATTGAGTAGTTTGAAAGAAAACAGAAAACAAGGTGTTTCGAACAACTTTCTTGAAGAGACCATGAACTGATTTTCCAACTACTTCCTCAGTTCCTCAGCAAAAGTGAGAAATCATGTGGTCGTATTTCACTGGAACCCAAAGTTCTCCCAGCAGTCTTAGAGTCGGCAAGGACAGATAAAATTCACGCTTGACATTTTCGCAAGCTCCAACAACCATAAAGCGAGCGACGAGACAAGTGATGGCGACCCTTTTCGTTATCACTCGGTCATCCGCGCAACGAGGCAAACCTCATAAAAGCAACGGGAGCAAGCGATCAAGGCGATGACCGACGTTTTCTAGAAATCCAAAAACCAAGCGGCGTAACGAGCGACAGTGAGAGATCTTCATCGCTCGTCTCGTCGCTCGCTAAATCTCTTGCATGCGGTTCTGCCTTAATTGTGTGAACGCGAGAGGTGCACGCCACAAGTGAGTGCTGTGCTGCCACTCACTTCCAAGTGCCTCTCATTTCAAGGCTACACTGCCATTTGCTTCCAAGGGCTGCACAGGCCTCGTGCGCTGGCACTTTAACGTCACTTACGAAACTAACACAAACACATCATGGGGTTAGGCGGGGTTATCCATCTGGTGTTTGCCGCACCATTCTTTTTTAGGCAGGCGGGCATTCAGAAGAAAATTGGAATTAACCTGAGTTGCATAAAACACATTCGGGTTTTGAGAAGTGGAAAATAATGCTGCGCGCGCAGCTGGCCTAGTAGGCAGTGCTCCCGTGACCTACTGGTTACCATGCTTGCCTCCCACATGAAAAACCGAGGTTTGATGCCTGGCCGCTGATACACCTTTTTGTTGTTTTTGTAATGTCGCATTCTGGTACATTTGAGAACCCTGTTGCTTATTTGAGGTTAGAATGTTCTACGCCGATTGTTCCAGAAGCCCATGCGTCTACATAAGAGGCTCCGCGTGGCGAGCCTGAGTTAATCTCACCCCAGCGTTTGATCGTGCTGTTTCACCGACATAGACGCCTGCGACGCTAAGCTTCTTCTATTTCGTTTTGAGCACAAGTTCGCCCCATTAGACGTTTAGTTCCTCAGTTATTTGCCGCCTCATCATTTGTCATTCGTGAAAATATTGGGGCTTATTCGAAAATGAAGGCCTGCCCATAATGCATTTGATATTCTTGGACAGTGTCCACCGCATGACTGCAACTGGTTAAAGGGCACCTCCGGTCCATACTTTCGATTATGGGATTATGATGTTTTTAGTGCAGTTAGCGTCCCTGAATTGCGAGGTGTAATTTTTTTCTCCTTATTGTGCGTAGTTTTAAAGATATCAATGCCTCAATGTTTTGTCTGGGGCGCGGCCAACAAAACCGAAACTAGCCGCTTGACCCCGGCATCACTGGAAATCAGCCGCTATGTGAACGTGACGTCAGGATCGTTCTCGTTGAATGAGTACGCAGGCCGAGCGGCACCTACCTCTGTTGCGCTAGCCGTCTAAAGATAGGAGGTAAGCTGATTTTGTTTTAATTCTGTATACGTGGTAGTTATCCAGCATATGTAGCAAGAGTTGGTGCGTATACCCAAAAGCTAGCGACTGGAAAACCCGTGAACTCGTACGGTGCCGTACTCGGCGGCCGCCGTCGTGCGTGCGCATGCCGTACTCGTCACTTGTATACCCAAAAGCTAGCAACTGGAAAACGAGTGAACTCGTTCGGTGCCGTTCTCGGCGGCTGTCGCCGTGTGTGCGGTCTTCCACGCTCGTCGCTAGGCCTAAATTGTCATCGGGGCTCCGTGGTTGGAGCGGCGTTGCTCTACGCCGCGCTGCCAGGGATGTACACATCGCGACACTGTTAGCGCGAACACTACATCGGCGCATTTTCGCATTTTTCTTTTAAATAGTATTAAAGAGCACGAAATTTTATCGCTTACATTATAGAGCTAAATGAGCTCTTTCCGTAGCAATAATAACTTGGATGACATCCCTTGGCTTTAAAGAGAAAAACTGATAAAACCGGCGATCGCTTGTTCGCGCTAACAGTGTCGCGCTCTGTACAGTACTGGAGGCCCTCTCGCTTTCGCGCTGCGGGTCAGTCCCAGAGACGAAGCTTTGAGGCTCTCCGGCGCGGGCCGCGGCGCCCGAACAGACGTGTGCTGGGCTGTACACGTCTGGTTTTTTCGTTCTTTTTTTTCTCGGGCGCGTAAAAGCCGAAGTTCAAAGTCCACTCGTCGAACAGCGTTCACCCACACCTTCTCCAATTTCCGGTCCATTGGAAACTTGTGAAAAAGCACCTCCGTGTTGCGCAGCGGGTTGTTTGAGCAGCCCACAGCGCTACACGTTGCACTCGGCATCTTTCGAGGAACAGCTGGGCAGTCTTGGACGTACCGAGTTGCTCGCTAAAACGAGTCTTGGAGTCCTCACAAGCAAATAAACAAAAGGCTATACCGAAGCTACACTGGCTACAGATAAAAGCAACGGCTAAACACGCCAATCACAAGCCGAAGTAGCGGTGGTAGCGGCTCAAAGAAGCGCACTCCGCGCAACGCGCGGACCGGAGGAAAAAAAGAGAACGATACTGACGTCACGGCCCAGTGTTGCTTTAGCGATCGGCAACCCGCTGGCCGCCCCCTTAGGAGCAGCGGCTCGTGGCGGATCGCATTTTTATTATCAGCATTAGTTGAGAATGCGGCGTCCCACGAACGTAATATTTTGGCTGGGGTCGTATTTTGTGTCTCTACAGCGACACCAGTAATATAGTTCATTTTGAGTTTTGGCCGGAGTTGCCCTTTAAGAAAATGCGGATATTTATGTCACTCAGAATCTACAATCCCGTATCCAGAAAATAATCATTACCGTAGAATACCGTGCATCCGCCCTTTCTACATTAAGCGCCCACACCCAAATTTGTATGATCTGAGGAAATACGCGCAGTACATTTATATGTAAAATTGATGACCAGACAAGCGCCCATCCCCTATTTTTTCGCGATCATCTTTAAATTTTGAGTGGGTGCTTGCCCGGTATTTTACAGT